>VZRO01001998.1:560247-600126 GCA_013397915.1 Daphoenositta chrysoptera
GCTGATCTAAATTCAAAAAATCCATTTGTGACAGATGCCTATGAAATTGTTCTGGATTTTTCACTCTAAAGTAATGAAAGTTATGCTTCATAACTCAGCTTTCAGAGGAGATGAAGTAAAAAGGTGATACAAAATATGAGGGACAAAGTATTTGAAGAAGCGCTTACACAATGTAGATAATCGCTCTGTGATATTTTCTTCAAATGTAAGCAAGATGGATTCATAACTGTTCTACAAAAAAGTATAGGACTAGAAAAGCTCTAAAATTCAAGAGAAATCTTGTAAACATTTTGTCATATTGATGAAAACAAAGGCTTAACTAGTGCAAATGTGTTAATTTTTTCATGGATGCTGGTAAATTCAGTGAACAAATTCAATTCAGTTAATAAAATTTTAAATGTATTTAAATCATTGTAGCTTAACTGTACTTCTAGACAAACATGATGGTCATATTGGTGAGATTCTGTCCCATTATCCAAAAGTCTTTTGCAAAGACTGGTGGAAGGAGTGTCTGCTCCTTCTTTAAGAGTGTCTGGTGAAGGAGCTTTTCACTGAAACAAGTGATAATGAGAAAAGGAAGAAGCCATAAACAAGAATATACAAGGACACAAATCTAATAGATTATGGCTAACTTCCAGCTACCACTTCTGTTGCAGAGATATTGATGAAGAGGCAGCTCCTTTAAAAACTTAAATAATTTTTAAAAAGCAAATTTAATTTACCTTCCTCAACTCTGGACAAGATGACAAATTACTGTCTAAATGGTGACTGGAATTTGATTGCAATGACATCTTCATCTGAATCAAACGACACTTCCTTGTGATGTTTTCCTAGTGAACTCATGTAATTCAGCTTCCAAATAGCTCTATGTGATCACTTCAAGGAACTTAAGATCCCATTTTTTTTTTCAGTATCGTAAACCATGTAGAAAATCTCTCCTACCTAACTTGACCACGTATAGAAGAAGGCTGTTCTGTATGACCATTCCTGCACTTCCTTTGAAAAGATCTTAGTGGTATACAGTTTGATAAGTTCTGCGGCAGGAAGCCCATAGGCTAATCTCTAGGGTGGCCTCATTTGCTACACAAGAAATCAACACTGTGAAAACAGGGTGCCTTTCAGTTAGTCTAGGCACAGTAAGAATCGATGAAATCTCTGTGTCTGTCCAAATTTTCCAGTACTAGCATGCCTGTGAAAAATTATAAACAGTTGCAGCAAGATTAGACACAGAGTTTCCTTTTTAGGAGAGTTAACTAGAGAAATAATGCTTAGAAAGGAGTGAAGAATGTCGACATATTGTACCAAAAACGGACAAAAGGTAATACAGTTCATCCTGGGGTGACTGACTGTATTCCCTATTGTCTGTCTTATGCCAGACATGAATCCTGTGCCTTCCTGTGCTTTAAGCTGTTTCTCAGGAGAGGGGGGAGAGAAGCCAGGTGAACTTTTTTTCAGAGTGGTTTGTATCTCAAGGACATATACACTCCCCTGTGTTCTCTCAATGCTGCAGCAGAGCGGAGGAAAGAACTTTTCCTGCTTTTCCCAGCTCTCAGTTCCTTTTCTCAGGAGAGAGATGGAGAGTTCAACTCCTTTGCTTTTAGCTAGTTTGCTAGCTGAGGCAAGAAAAAGCTGTGACTGTTCAGCAACACCAGAACATCACGGGGAGACCCTACCCCGGGGCCTGGGGGGGCCAGACTGAACCCCAGCTCTGGAGAGAGAGAGCAGAGCCACACCTACAAAGGACTTTGAGTTTTACCAGGTTGTCTCCACAGCGAGAGGTTTCATTATTTAGTATTATTCTTTTTTTCTGTGCCTGCGTGCACTCTGCTTGTTAAATAAATAACTTTTATTTCACTTTCCTCTGAGGAATTTTTTTCCCTAACCTGTGGAGGAGGGGTGACTGAAACCTGGCTTCTTTGGAGGAGATGTTCCTTCCAGAGCGTTTCCCTTAATTTGTCTCAAACCGGGACACTGTTCCATTGAGTAGAAAGGTTGTATACAATGTACAAATGGAATCATTGCTTTTTTTCCTCATTAAATTATTTTGTGCTATCTTAACTTTTATTTCATTTTGTGTTTAGATTTTTTTCTATAATCTAACCATTCCCTAGCAGTGCAGCTATGTAATGGCAGTGAACTGGAGGTGTGAGAAATGTCATTCTTTAATTTTTGTAGTTTATATGACAGCAAAAAATAACTACCACTTTAGCACATTTTGTCTTTTTCTTGCAGTGTGGGCTAGTTGCCAGGATCATACCTATAGGGTTAATAAATACTAGTCCCTAGAATTCTGTCCATTTTCTAATTTCTATGTTTACCTGTGTTCTTGTTAAATTTTGCTTTTAGTTGTACGTGGACATGGTTTTGTTTGCATTTTCTGACTAGACAATGCATTTTATGGAACTCTGATGTTTCTAAACTCCTGTACATTCCATGAAGAGTTTGATCAACTAGTTCTATTATAAATATAATTTCACTTATTTTTCATTAATTTAGAGGAAGAAAAATTGAAAATTTCATTTTAGTTATTATTTGTTTAGTCGCTTTGTGTCTTAATTATGAAACAATTTTCTAAATGTTCTCAAACTTCAGAAACAAAAGGCTTCTCAGATTATTCAAATGAATACTGGAATACTTATTCATAGAGAGTACAAAATCTCCCAAAGTATAAAAATCTGTATGTAGCCTGCCCTTGCTTTTGATGGATAGGGAGGATGTGTCTGGGAACATGTTTGTTTGTTTTTCTATTGGTTTATTTTGTCAACGAAAATATTCCTGTTGACTAGGAAAACATTAGTAAGTAAGCAGATGGTCATTTTGATTACTAAACAGTAAGAAATATAAAAGACACTAGAGCTTTATGTTATGTCCGTAATTTTTCCTCATTGAAAAAACAGTAGTAAACAATATGGTTAACTATATGGCATAATTATGAACACTAGAATCTTGAGAATTGAGAAGCTTTTTAAGTTCTGAGTTTTTGGGTTTTTTTTTAATTCAGTCAAAATTTACTTTTAAGTGCTCAACAAAATATGATGATAAGTAAAAGATGTTCTGAGTTTTTAATTAGATCTTAATGATTGCATGAAAGATGGACTCAGCTGTTTGCAGTGCAATAAAACTTACTAAAATTACAGCATTTTTTTCTGCTCATGTATTCCTATGGGTTAAGAGAGATTTAATGAGAACTATCAGATAGAAAAATTTCAAAATTAATGCCAGAAACAAAAATTAGATTTTTCCCAGATTTTCATGAGAAGAGGTAAATATTCACCTTCATTTTGTAGAGTGCAAAAATATATACAGAAATCCCATCTGAACAGAAGAAATTATTCTCCTGCATGAAATACTATTTATTCAAAGCTTTCTAATTTATTGCCAAACAAATTCCACATGCCTACTACAGAATTTACAGCTTGTACACATGCCAAGAGAGTACCTTTTGAATTACAGTCCAATCATGTGTGTCCTACAAGAGAATGTAGAAAGCAATGCTTTAAAGAGCTGATGCCTTATAAGGCTACCTAGAAACAGAGACTAGACAGGAATAAGGGAATAAAGGTGGGCATTTATTTGAAAGGCCTTCAAAGGTACACCCTGGGAAGCCAAGAGCTCCAAGCTGGACCCCAAGCTGGACCCCAAGATGGACGATGAGTCACGAGTTCCCCACACCTCTATAGGTTTGGTCTATTTGCATATCAGCATAAATTTGCCAATTAAAACTTTAGCTAATGGTGTAATTTCCCCTCAGCTTGCCCTCCCTTCAGAGGCTTTGGGCCTGGACAGTCTGGGTGTCCCTGAAGAGCAGGCCCAGAGAGGTGTTGTTATCACTGGAGAGCTGAAGTCAGCAGCCTAAAAGGAACTTCAGAGTTACACATTAGGCAATACAGGATTTGAAAAATGTAAGAGTTAAAACCTAAGGCATCAAAGCAGCCTGTCATTATAGTCTTTCAGTATTTTAGCTAGAATACTTTAACAAATGTCTTCATCTGCAGTGCTGCTTCTTTAAATGCAATTTGATAATTACATGTTATGGGACATGACTGCTATTTTGAAAAATGTCTTTGACTCTACAATACATTTTTTGGCTGGAAAAAAGTATTGTGCTATATGATTGAGAGAATCAAAGCTAGTTAATGGCACAAAATTTGGTTCTTCACCTGGCAAACAGCAGGTTAATAGACATTACAGGACACACAGCTCAGGTATTCCTTGTGGAGTTTCTCCACTGACACTTTTCTCAGAAGACAAATAAAGAATAGGAAACAGTTGCCCGAACAGAAACAGTTTATCAGAACAATAAATAAAAATTTACAGAATTTGAAACTTGGTAATATTGACCTGGTATTTTAAAACATATTAGTCTTCTTCTAATAACAATAGGCTTGGTGGGGTTATAATTTTTGTTCTATTGTTTGGGGTTTTTTTCCTCCTATCTTCTTCACCTAAGATGAGAGAAGATTTACAGAGGATCATCTGGACAATTACCTTAGATGTACAGCTCTATACAACAGGTATTCTATCCCAAAACAAATATCCTTCCTCAAAGCATATATTATTCCAAAGACTGAAAAAAAACTGTGTTCTAGGTTCTATCAGTACTAAGTTTATAATATCCCTTTAAACCAATCTTGCCACAAGCTCAGAGTTGACATTTAGAACAATATATGTTTAGCTGAGTTACTCCTCTATGGCGATTTCAAACTGCAATTAGGTAACCCAAAGTCCTGGAGTGAGGGCTTAGTCTTGTCTGAAACAGCAACCCCCTATAGATGCAGTGCCTTTATACTGCCATAGCATAGATGCCAGTAACCATCATATAGATGCTTGTGGTGATGGTTCTTGAACCTTTTATCTTTAATGAGGGCTTTTTTCGCTGGCTGGTTGGTTGGCTGGATTGGTTTATTTCTGCATCTGCTTTGCTGCTGGATACCTGCTGTCTCTGAGACTGATTCTCCACTAGCCACTCTTTTTGCAGAGAGCTGGGCTCTCAGTTCCACAGTAGATGACACTGGCAAGGAAGATGAGCAAGTAAAGACAGTAGGAAAGAGGTATCCACAAGGCCATATTTATCTATAGAATGGCACATGCCTGCCAAGAGGTGACTGGAGCATTCCCTCATAGGAGTTGGATGGGGAGCTACGGCATCTTCTGTCAGCACTGTTTCTCCCCCGGGACAGTCTATAAAACACTTAACATCTTTTCACTCTCTGAGACACATAGATAGCCTTGTCCTGGCCACAGATCCATGTTTCTGAATGTCATGACAGATCATCCTTGTGGAAGATCCAAGTGTGGAGATTTGCAAGTACACTTTTCTAAAAGTCTTATGTTCTATCAGCTGAAGAACTTCGAAGATTAGTGCAGCTTATGTCAAGGCCCTGTTATGAATCCTGGACTCTATTTCATAGTACGAGATCTTCTACAAAAACAAAATACTTATTTCTGTGTCACACTGAAATTTCATACTTCATAAAATATTCTGTGTTGGTTTTCTGCTTTCTCTTTTTAAACTGTTAGTTCATTTTCCAGAAAGTAATCAAAAAGTAACGTTAAAATCAACAAACCAGTCTTTCAGATCTAGATGATCTTCGTTTTTACAACTAAAAAAAAAAAAAAAAAAAAAAAAAGAAAAAAATAATAGAACATATATTATTATAATAATTTTAAAAAGGCCATTTCAATGAAATATTTTCTTTGGATTAAGCTCCTGAAGTTTGTAATTCCAAATCCACTTGTCATTCACTTCAATACTTTCTTTCCATCAGGGGCTAAGAAGACAATGTGGCAGGACTACTGTCATGTGATCGTTTATGGTTCAGCTGAAAGAGGATCACTCTGACCAACTGAATTTCATATCATGCTTATTTTATTGCTGTTGAATAGGTTCTACAGTTGTAGAACTGTACAATTGTAGCTTGGCAGCAAATGAACGTGGGGGCAATACTTGAACATACAGCAGATGAATATTGCTATATTTTATTTAAGATGTTATATTCTGACCACCTTAATCTCATTAATATAATGAAAAGAACAAGTGTGTGCTTAACTTAACATTTTGAAGAGTAAAATTTTTGTCTGTTTCTCTGGGGCTAGATTTTTCTGTGATTTGGGCTTGTTTCATAATCACAAAATCTGTTGCCAGTTAAGTATTGGGCAAAAGCAAACTTCTCTACCTTTGCTAACAGTCTAGAGAATATGTAATAAAGGTACCTAAAATTATTGTCAATTTTCAGGGGAAAATGAAGAAGGAAAATACGTTTTTAAAACATACTTTAACATTGCTTAAATGTAATACCTGTTGCATAAATCAGGAAACCAATTATTAAAGGCAGAACATTTATTTTATTATTACTTACAAAAGCATATGGCAGAAAGCAACCATAAAAATGCACAAATGAAAATGAAATCAGAAAGAATACTGTTGCTGCTTTATTTCAAAAATCAAAAATAAAAACAAACAAACAAAAATCCAACCCTCATGTTTGCCTCAAGCATAACCAATTTGGCAAATAGATTTGTTTTCACTTCTGTACAACATTTGTTTAATGCTTTTTACTAATGAATGTGTATTTATGAAAAAGCAGTATATCATTCAAAAATAAACTGAAGAAAGCTTTGGCAATGTATCAAGGCTGCATGCCATTTATTAATCTCTTGGATAAATGCTGCTTCATTTTAAGGCTAGGAATTAATTAATTGCATTCTGTGCCACCTATAGAGAAGAGATACTGTTTATAGAAAATACTCTCATACATAATGAATATGCATCTTTAATTTTTTCCTTGGGAAAGGTTCCTGGCTGCAGTCCTCTAGCTAGGGGAACATTCAGTTTTCCATCTAAGAACAATATCACACTCCTTTCCTTCCAGTTCATGGCACTTGAATGTCATACCCTTCATGAAAGAAAAAGATGCAAAGCAGTTACAAATATTTGTGAAGACAATAGCAGGCAATATCTCTCTTCCTTGCAAGTTGCAAATACTAATATATTCACCAATTATAACTCACAACAAAGAGAAAATTGCACTTCTGTACCTAGAGACCAGAGCTGTTTTATTACTGCTGCATTTTATTCAGGATGGTCTAAAACAGGTTTTACTCTAATGAATACCACAGGCCAAGTTTTCAACAGCTTTAAGCCTGCTGGGCATATGGTGGCACTGCACATCTTTATACAAACACTATCTTCAATTCTCTGTAGCAACCTGGGGCAGTGTATGTGTGGAAATACCACTGTAAGTGGAATATCTGTTAGACAAAGAAGGTCATTTCAATGTTGACAATGTTTGAGCTTGAGAGCTATATGTCTCCCCTCAAGTACATACTTTTTGAGGATGTAATTTGTATTGCCACAGAAACTGACTTTTCCTGCACAGGATTTTGTTCAACTTTCTAGTGCTTATTTAAATTACATCCACATTTTACTCAATTCAGCATCAATGAAACAAAATGCCTGTCACCTTTTGAGGCAAATATCATTCTTTTACTCATGCTATTTGTATGAAACTTTGTTCAAAATCAATTACATGAGGACATAATTTTTTAAGTAGAACTAACTGTTTATTTTAAAAGGTAACATGATCTATTTGATTTTTGTATTTTTCAGGACTGGTGATTACCAATACAAGAAAATCTTGCTGTCGTAGTTTCCTTTGCACATTAGCAACCCTAGCTTGCTGTTTTTGTTGCCAAGTATTGCATCAATTCCAGTGAAGTGATTGAATAATAGACTGCACAACTTTTTGAAATTAATTTTGGGGAAAAAAAGTGATATAGTAATTCATTAAATGCATTCTTGACTGTGATGGTGTAAAAAAATCTTAACCATCTACTTACATAGTAACTATCTATCTGTCTGGACTTAAAATGAAAGTATTGATGAAGTTTTAAAAAAAGAGTTTAAAAAAGTGTTCTCGTAATGACCCCAACTTTGCATCCTAATCTTCAATCTCTTTATCTCTGTATTTCAAAATGTATTGTTATTATTTTACTTGGGTTTCTTATGCAGGATAAAACCAAATCTGATAAAAATAATGAGCAAGAATTCTGATTCTGGTATTTGTTTAAGGAGTAGCCTCCTTTTTTATCCTTAAAGACATTAGTTCAAGTCCAGTCCACATGGCAGCCACTGAAAGTAATTATCTTTGAATGATTAATGAGAAATGAATTGGTAGTCTCAGTCCATTTCCCAGCACAAATCATACAACTCAACATCAAAACTATCGTTAATTAATTATGCCAGCACAGAAACCAAGGTTTAAATGTTCTTGAATGGGTCACTATTTTAAGTTTGGACACAGTACTGCCAGTTTATGATTGAGGCATTTCTGAATTTGCATTGCCTCTCCCTCTCCTACAGTAGCTGCATTTACTTACTTTAGACTGACATATTTCTTAACCACTGGCTTCAAATTTCACTTATTTTTCATTCTGAACTACAGGTTGCATTTTTATTTTCCAAGTATTTACAGATGCTGTAATAAAAAAGCATATGACACGTGTCGTATACAAAGAAGCTTTTCCTAGACAATTGTGACCAGTATCTAGTTATTTCTTTATTTATGTTATTATATAAGGCTTTATTAAGCAGGTGGACTCCAGATGGAGAGTACCTACTGGTTCAAGTAATGGATAGAATTAAGTTGAATTATCCATTCTGTGCAATCCCTTCATACAGATTACTCCTGGTTCTCTCTGTGGCTCAGTTTCCTACACCAGAAAAGAGAGAAAATATTTGCATTCTGAAATCTTGAAAGTCTCTTTCAAATGTAGGCCAAATGAGACTTTGAGGAGAAATAAATTAGCTAAGAAAATAAAAACTCAGTCTTCTTTATATAATTCTCTAATCACCAAGGTTTGGACCTACACACAACGTGGAGAGGGGAGGGAAATGTTATTGCAAATATATTTGGTATAGTTAACTGTATCATTAACAAATTCATACTCACAGGTCCAAACAGTCTAGGATATTAGGTTCTGTGGGTATCTTACTCTGGGATGCAAATTTTAAAATCAAAAGGGCTAACACTGTTTTGATCTTTTTCACCTGGAATTCCTGGCCTGAGTTCTGTATTTCCTACGTAGGTCACAAAACCCTTATAGGAAGAGGAAAGAAACCAACACACCAAAAAACCCCAACCCAAAACACAAAAAATCCCCAGCCCAAACTACTTCAGCTTTCACATTCAGCAAAGTCTTTTATGCCTTAGGATGGAATAAAGGATATGTAATTCATTGTTAGATTGCAAGAAGATTAAAAGAAAGCGCTCTACTGAGAACCTGTATAATGATGGCTCCAAGGACACACAAGAAATTTGTTCCACATGTACGCATCAGGGTTTGTTAATTTTGCTGTCACCCACAGGGACTATTCTCTTTCAGCTGGTGTTTAAAAAAAAATTATCAGAGACAAGGAGTCCGAGTCTTATTTCTCATTTTGAAGAATAAGTTAATAGCAAATCACGCATAATGTTTATAGAATTAGTTTACTGAGAAGGAATTTGGTGCAAATTTTCAGTCTGAAATATAGAAATGTATGGCATTTCGCCTTCAATGAATTCAATGCAACTCAGCAATTCGAGAACTTTGTATGTGCAGACAAGTGTCACAGGGCACGTACAACAGCATAAGAATATCAGTGTCACACTTGAATGAAGCTTCCTGATATAACCTCCATGACACATCATTTATTTTTGAAAATTTTCAAGACACAATTTTAAAACTAGAAATATATTTGAGCTGTTTTGTGAGATTTTTTTCTGTCTTCTACTATTTCCCATGACCTACAAAATTTGCTCTTTTAGAGAGGAAGAAAAGAAATTGAAAGAAAACGATAAAGTTTAAAAGCCGTTCTGAGAGGCAGAAGAATCAAAGAGAATGAGTTCATTTATCACCACTGTGTAAAGGGTAAAATGCATAGCAGGAAAGAGAAAAAGTCCTTAAGAGATGTTGAAGGAAATTATCCTTTTGAAATATAGCTGTCTAGCTTTACAGAAAAACAACATATGCATATTGTTTACTGGTTTTCAGTTGTGTTTTCCCTCCTTCTGTTTAAATGCTTTATGAAATAAGATTCATTTGAGATCTCAGGAAGAATGGCAATTGGCTATTTTATATACCTCCAGGAAATTTTCGCAGAGTAAGTAGAACATTATAAAAATCTTAAAAAATACTAGTTATATCGGGATTAAATCACAGGGATTTGTCCTTATTTCTATAACAACAATTAAAAAAATAGCAGAGAGATCTTGAATAGATGTTTATTATCTTAAGATATTACAGAACTTAAGAGAACTGTGGTTAAATTAACCCATATAAATGATTTACTCAATGTATATAGCTTCTTATCAAGATATTGGTGTATAACTAGGAGGGAAATGGTTAAATTAGAGAAGACAGTATTCACATTTCTACATTATATCTACCTGTTTCTGGATTTTATTCCTCTGTGAACTCCTATTAAACCCGAATTCCAAAAGGAAAGACACCATATTCAATAAGGAAGCCAAGAGTATCTACTTGTTTTTATTTATTTAGGAAAAAAAAATTAAATTTCTGCACATATACAGCACATGCTAGGTTAGACTTGGCTGGCTGACATGTTACCACAAGCCACTCTTTCACTGTCTTCAATGGAACAGCGGAGAAAATTAGATGAAAAAGCCTCTGGGTTCAGATAAGCACAGATAAGCACTTACCAGTTACTGGAACAGGCAAAAAGGACTTGATGTGGAGAAAAATATTTTAAGCTATTGCTAACTGCAGATAGAGTGGGGCTGTGCTTTGGATATGTGCTGAAAACTGTTGATAGTTCAGGGATGTTTTAATTATTGCTGAGCAGTACTTACACAGAGCCAAGACCTCTTCTGCTTCTCTCACCACCCCTCCAGTGAGGAGGCTCAGGGTGTACAAGGGTTTGGCAGGGGACAGAGCTGGCACAGCTAACCCCAAATGACTAGAGGGGTATTTCATACCATATGGCATCTTGCTCAGCATTTAAAGCTGGAGGAAGAAGAGGGGAGTTGGGAGCGGGACATTTGTAATGATGTCACAAAACCATCATGTGTGATGGATCCCTGCTTTCCTTTAGATGGCTGAACAAGTTCCTGCCTGTGGAAAGTAATGAATTAATTCCTTGTTTTGCCTTGTTTGTACATGCAGCTTTTTCTTTACCTGTTAAACTGTCTTTATCCGAAATCAATGAATTTTCTAACTTTTACCCTACTGATTCTCTCCCCCATCTCACTGGGCAGGGATGGGGGTGATTGGGATGGGTTGGGATGGGATGGGATGGGATGGGATGGGATGGGATGGGATGGGATGGGGTGAGTGAACAGTTGTGTAGTTTTTAGTTGCTGGCTGAGGTTAACCACCATATGCTGTTACTCTGCTCCAGCATAGTTTCCTTTCATGGGATACAGTCCTTCATGGACTTCTCCATCCTGGGTCCTTTCTAAAGATTCCAGTGCTTCAAGAACTGCTCCAGTCTGGGTCCTTTCCATGGAGTGCAGTCCTTCAGGCATGGGCTGCTTGATTGGGTCCCCCAAGAGTCACCAGTCTTCCCAGCAAGCCTGCTGCAGCATGGCCTCCTCTCCCTGGGCCTCAGCTTCTGACAAGAGCCTGCTCCTGTGTGGGCTATCCATGGGTCTGCAGCTTCCTTCAGGCACCCACCTGCTATGTCATGGTGTCCTGCACAAGCTGTAGCACCGATATCTGATTCAATCCCCCATGGGCTGCAGGAGGATAGCCTATCTCATCATAAACTTCATCTCAGCCTGCTCAAGTGTCTGCAGAACCTCTTCCCCATCTTCTGCACTGCCCTTGGTGTCTGCAAGACTGTTTCTCTCATGTTTTTCCTCACTTCTCACTCCTTAAATATGCCTTCCCTGAGATCTCACTCCCTTGTCTGTGGGGCTCGGCTGTGCCCTGTGGTTGGTGGGTTGGAGACAGATGGAATTTTCTGTGTCCAGCACGGGGCAGTCCCAGATCCTCCTCACCCCTGTCTGGGCCTGAGAGAGGCAGGCCTGGGCACCTGCATCCTATAAAAGAAGTAATGCTAAAAGAAGGATGCTAAAAAATAAAACTTCTGAAGGAATCTGAAAACAATTTACCACCAACCACCAAGATGAGCAGTTTAAAACCAGAATCATTCATGTAGTTGGAAACTTTGCACACAGCAGCTCCTTATAGCCTTTAAGGGGTAACTGGCTATGGTTATGATTTTCAGGTGATCAGAGTAGAGCCAGTGGGAGACTGAGTTGTTCAGAAAACCATAGGAAAAACATTTGAAGAGATTATTTGTTTTGCAAAAGACATAAGAAAAAAGCTAATAATTTCTGTAACTTTCAGCTTTTGTCACAGGCGTCTGATTATAAACTTATGATACTGTTAGTATACTGGTGCTTTTGCTATTGATCTTCAACAACTGGGTAAAATTGCATTAGAAGTTTTTAGAATCGTACTGATTTCGATTTCACTCTGAAATTCTTCAGACAGGCTTTTTATCTCAAAAGGAAATTAATGGACCTTTTTGAAAACACACTTCCTTGTTTGCATTGATGTTAGCTGCGATTATTTCACTGTCTAGACAAAAAAAACCCCTTCTAATGTGACCAAGGGCTGTTCGCTAACAGCTTTTTGTTGAAGCGTGCATGAAATACCTCCAAAAGTACAATGATGCACAGCAAAAGGAAATCTTAATTTCAGGAACTCTCTCTGAAGATAGCGAGAAAGTTTATTGCATAACAGGGTGCTTGAAAGAGAAGAAAGTGAAAAAATAAAAGCTGACATTGGTGACAGGGAAAAAGAAAAAGCTGTACTTTTTGTATTTGGGTCTCATTTATATGTGTTATTTCAGGACTGAGATATTACAGGCAGAAAACACATGTATTCTTCACTGCCATTCTATTGACACTCCCAGGTGAGTAATTTCATCTTTTACATAGTCCTGCTGATAAATCAATGAAGTTCTGCTTCAGCAAGTCAATATATGCTGAAATGTTGCAATTAAGTTTTAGTTCATACTATAGAAATGCATGCGTTGGGTGAATATTGAACCAGCATTTATAAGGAAATGAGTGGACAGGCATGAAATACATGGTTCCATACACATCATCAGATAATGGTGTCCTCAGTAGCTACACTATGTCTTTTCTTATAACTCTTCAATGAATTTGTGTTAAAAATAAAAAAGAATATTAATAGAGTTATGAAAAAATACTATTGAAAGAAATTTGAAGACGTTATCTACTCCATTCCTGTAATGCAAAGTCAACTATATTTTTCCTATTCTTACAAAATATTTATGTTTTACAGATTTCCATTAATCGAGGGTTTTGAGCATATACCCCTCTCCCCTAGTCTATTAAAAATGCTGTACACTTTTTATGGACTGAGAGGTTCTATTTGAAGCTTTTTCTTTTATCTTTTCCAAAGTTCTTTGTCTATATATGTGCATTCAAATTCTTTGAGGAAGTGGTAGGTTAATATCAGTGTTGCCAAACCCGAAATGGGCACCAGCACCCTGTTACTGAGATGTCTGTGAGTGCCAGCACTTTGCTCTCTGGCATTTCTACTTGTGGAAATATGTATAGCCAAACAATTCTGGTTTATTACCTTGACTTAGACTGCAGAGATCACAGGCAAGGCTGCCCAATGGTTATCACCAGATGGTACCAATCACATAACTGGCTCTTTCCCATTTCTTGACTCTCCTTCTAGCTTTCCTCATACTCCCTTTTCACTTCTTGGTCTTCTCTCAAGCCTGTAACTCTCATTTAATTACTTTTCCCCTTTAGTCTCAATTTTGTTACATATATACCCAAATTTTCTATTTCTTATACCATTACCAAGGTAATCTCTGACCTTTACGGTGCTACAGATTTAGTTATTAAGGTGCTGTTGACATCAGAAAATTCTACTTCTATAAAGGTCCCCAGTATCCCCTGCCAGCAGTCTGTGATATTTAGTCAGTTCTCACATAACTGCCCCCTAAGCAACTCTGAAATGTGATGGTCCTTCATAGTGCAATCATTAACATTTGCCAGCTGTTGCACTGTTGTCTATTACATCCAAAAATTTCTCATGTCATAACCAGTAGTTTTTCATATCCTGTTCAGTCAACTTAATATCAGGCCAGGTCACAGTCAGTGGCTCACTTACCTGCCTATCTCTGTAGCCTAACATTATTCTCCCTTATTGGGGGTAGAGGGCATGTGAAGTTCATAATACTAATATTTAGCTGAAAAGAATGCAAAGCTTACAAATTCCATTACTCTAGTCTCAACAAGAGAGTCTATAGCCTCACTACAGCATAGAGCATTTCTTATTGCCAGCTTAGTGAGAAATGTAATTTTTGTCTTTATACATTAAAGCATGTTAAAATATACCCAATATCCAACTCCCTTAACTCCAGCAATACCTTTCTGTGGTTCATTAACTAAAGCACAAAAAGTATTGGCAAATGGCTTCAGAGGCACTCTTTTGAATTTATGTAAAATCACTAGAATATCAACTGCAGCTATCACACTGTTTATGATGTGTGATACTTCCACAAAGACAAATTCTTTCTCAGCAAGCAGAACCAGAGATGTCCTGTAGTGTGTGCAGCAAAATTGGTTTTGTTGATTAGTTAGCTCATGCAGTAAACAAAACATTGAGTTCTCAACCAAAACCTCAGGCAGTGAAAGTCACTTTATAGTTAAGTTCATAGCTAAGTGTTGTTATAATACTTATGCCTGACCATAAATATTCTCTAACTACCCTTTTTTTTCCGAGCAGTTTTGCCTTAATTTTTTTCCTATGCTTATGCCATAAATCTCATTACTCATCAAATTAAAAAGGCATGCAGAATATAAATGTATTAAACCATTGTTGAATATCTACTATTTTGAAGAAATGATGTAAAAAGTAAATCAAATCAGTAATCTGCCCGTTAAAGGAAAAATACATAATTTAAAATAGGAGTCTTTTTGATTGCTTTTTTTTTACATGTGTATCTTCAGCAGTACCTAAATAAAACTTTGCATAAAACTTCTTTTGTTGTTTTTGTTGTTGGGATTGTGGTTAGAAATTAAGCAGGAAGAGAAAGACCTCATTAAAGAACAACCTTCCACAGTTCTCATCTGGGCAGAGACTACAAATGAGTAGTCAAGGAAGGCTGCTTGCTTTACCTCCAAACAAGAGGCTGAGAAAGTTCTAACAGTTCTGGAGAGGTGAAAGAATTTACCATCAAATTAACACTAACGTTATTAGTCCAGATCTGTACTTCCCCATCTGTGGGGAACCTGTTATCTGAGACCCGGAATGGTCCAAAGATGTATTGATATATTGTAAGAAAAGTTCAGAGGGGTGGCTGAGTCTACACAGGTATTTGATTCATTGAGAAAATAAAGTCAAAGTTACAGCAAAACAGAGAATTACCTCTGTAATTTTCAAGTCTCTTTCTACATATATCAAGTAACTTGATTAAAACAGATTAGGATTAGTAATTTGTGGATTTATTAACATGATTTATCAATGCAATTCATCAGTAGTCAGTGAACTATATATCCATGATCAATATCAGCAATAAGGCAAATAAATGCCAATACTATAAACTGAAAAAAAATATTAATGGAAACCTACAGTTTTCTAAAGACTCCTCTGCAGTTA
The DNA here is from genome assembly GCA_013397915.1 of Daphoenositta chrysoptera. NCBI lineage: Eukaryota > Metazoa > Chordata > Aves > Passeriformes > Daphoenositta > Daphoenositta chrysoptera. The sequence continues at coordinate 575,902 of VZRO01001998.1, forward strand.
TCTAGAAAATATTTTTATCAATGTTCAGTTCCAATGATTTGTCCAGTTACGTCTACATTTAAAATAATTTATACATGTGGTAAAACCCTGCTTCACACTTTCAATGCACAGAAGGTTTTGAGAACAGTCATTTTCATGGGGGGAAGAGTGAGAGAGGGCTGAGTCTACAGTGGGTGGTCAGCATCCCAAACAATTTGCTAGGAGAGATGTGATGATAATGATGGTTTCTAATTTCTTGTACCAGAATCAGATTGTAATAATTTTTGCATGTTGCTAACAAACTCTTCACCTTGCTTTTTCTTCATTGTTATACAAGTTCATCTTGCATCTGAATTTACTGTATCAAATTAATGGTATTTTATGTACATTAATGTAAGTAATGCATGAAAAAATTTAAAGTAAGAGGAAATAAACAATAACCATCTGTTTATCTAACTGCATTCAGGTAATTTATCCTTTTTCCAGGTCAAGAACTAAAATAAATCTAGAGATGCCTGGGTTGGAACCAGGGGAAGGAGTTTTTGGGTTCAAGTATTTTTTCTAATCCACAGCACGAGCTGAAAATATTTTGCAGGATAAAAGTCAGATGAAGTTTGAATGAGGAGTGAGATAAAGAGCCAAAAGGCACTTAACTTTAAAATTTTCAGACTTAAAAAAATTCAAATTAACTTAGCTGCTTCCTGGAGTAGAATTCAAAAGACAAGCATCTTTGTTTCATAGATAGCAAAAGGGTAAAGCTTCTAGGCTACTAATGCTATTCACAGCTTCCAGTACCATACTACAAAATATACTACAAAAATGCTAAAATCAGTCAATGAGAAGTATGCCATTGTGTCTTTTTTTTATTTATTTCTCCACCTGATGCCTGCTTGAAACTCAAATTCATTACTTACAAGTTGATTGTACATTTAAAACCTTAAAAAAGAAACAATTTTTTCATTTTCCTCTTTTAAGGATAGGGAAACATGTAAAGAGAAAAATGAAAGACAGGAGTGTTACTCAGAGATATCTCAACAAGGTGGAGAAGTGGGCTTTCAGGAATGTAAATTACAAAGGGAATTGTAAAGTCCTGTACCTGGAGAGGAATAACCCAACACATCAACACCAGTTGGAGTCAAGTGGCAAGAAAACATCTTTTCAGTGAAGGATCTGAGAGGTGAACATGAACATGAACATGAGGCAGGAGTTGCCCAGGGAGGGAAAAAGGTAGGCTGTACGCTGGGCTGTATTAGCAAGATGGAGGACAAAGCAGGGAAGAACATCTTCAAAATCCACTGTTCCATGTTCATGGATGAATAACCCTATAGGTGTCCCACAGCTGGCACTGAGCAGAAGGTACCTTCAAGAAGGACCCCATGATTAGACAACATTGTCACTGACTAAAATTTCTTTGATAAAATCAAGGTTTAAAATACCACCAAGTCTGTTATCCAAACACTGTGCTTTATTTTGGGTGGGTTTGGTGGGGTTTTTTGTTGTGGTTTTTGTGGTTTTGTTTTTTTGTTTTTTTTTTTTGTTGTTGTTGGTTTTTTTTTTTTTTTTTTTTTTTTTTTTTTTTTTTTTTGTTTTGGTTTTTTTTTTTTTTTTTTTTTTTTTTGATTATTTGGTTGGTTTGGTTTGGGTTTTTTTTTTGCTTGTTTAGGTTTGGTTTGTTTGGGTTTTTTTCGTTTTGTTTTCATTCTCTGTAACTGCAATGTATTTCCTTGTAGTCCTCTCTGCCTACAGCTTTGTCTTCCATTTTATTCTGCTACAATAATGCAAGATCCCATTGATTTTAATAGGATGTGGGTCAAAATAGTAAAATACCTATTTATTATCAAATCGATTAACACTAAAAAATGCCAATAATTTTTGTTTAAATTAACTTCAAAAGTATTTTCCACAATCAAAACAATTTGCACAACTGATGCTGTGTGGCTTAGCTGTGTTTCTGTATAGTGACTGACTCGATATAATACTTCTGTGGAGTGAGATCTAAAAATGTATACCTATCCAGGAAGGGGAAAAGAAGTCCTAATTTCGTCTTAGTATTTACTCTAATTAACTTTTAAGCATTCAAGATAGATGATATCTTGATATATTCCCTTTTTTCATCCAATTTGACATTTCTCTATGAAGGAAATGACTTCAAACTTTCATTTCTGTCCATTAGCTTCTCAATTTAGCAAGTGGTAAGATTTTACTTGTCTTGTGGATGGATTAAATAAATCTTCCTTTTAGAAAACTAACAAAATAAATCCTTCTGGTTTAGGGAAAACAAAAATCTAAATAAGCCTCATAAATGTGACCAAATTTTAATTGCATGTTTAGCTAAAGTCAAGTCAAAGATCCTAAGCTTCATGACAAGCTTAATCTCACTAACTAAAATGTCTGGAAGCTTGCCTCTTCTGAATATCTTCCAAAAAAATTTGCTCTCTCCCCCTCAGTGAATATACCTTTCTGAAAACCATTGTTTCTATAAACCATTCTCCATCAAATCAATGAATCTTGAAATGCCTTAGGATTTCTGTAGTATACTCTCCAGTATACAACTTTCCCATGCAAAAATAAAGTTTCAAATTATTTTGATCCTTCATCCTTTGCCATATCCATTATCCAATTACTCATTTAAAGTGGCATGATATAGTCTTATCCTCCTGCTATTAACTCAGAAGCCTTTTTCTTTACTTTTTTCATTTTTTTGAATGTAACATTTCATAAAATGAAAAAGTATAGAAAAGAATTTCTCTTCTTGTTTTCAGGTTCTTGACATGTGGATTCACCAGCAGATTTATATTATGGATAAGGCATAGCAGATCCACATAGAAGCTAGATTTTACACAGGAAAAAGACATAGTGTCCTCAAGACAGCAGTCAACATTGACACTTGATAACCTTGTTAGGGACATGAAAAATGCTGAAGATCTTAAAACACAAGAAATTCCATTAGAAACAACAAAATGATCAGAAACACAGCTCATAGCAAAAGTGATCTGTTATAATGACATGCAAGGCATTTACTAGATAAAAGGCATGATCTCCAGTTTTAGGGTTTTCTCTTGCTTTATTGCATATCAATTATATTGTGTTGACACATACATATTTTCAGGGAAATGTACATAATATCTACAAAAAATTTTGGTTACATGATTATTTTTCCTTTATAAACTCCGTACAGTAATCTCCTTGGAATGTAGTTGCAAGTGGAGGTTGGCAAAAAATTAAAACTGCACCAAGTTAATATATGACTAGAGGATAGATTTTTCATCAGCAACTTTCTTGCTATTGATGCATTGAAATTATGATGGAACTGAAATATTTATTCAAAATTTATACTTCTATCATAATACATGAAATCCTACATTTGCTTTAAAAATGTTTACCTTGTTTATTTCTAAGTAGCAATTTCTTTCCCTTTATTATTAGCTTATTAAGAATTTCATGTAAGTAAAATTTTATTTAAAATCTTGGTGAATATGTTCAACCTCAAGAAATATTTTCATTTATTACAGCAATGTTGTTATAAATGCAGAAAATCAATCTTAGTGTTTTTTGTCATTTCTACTTCCCACCAGGCTTGAAAATATATATGGGCAGTTTTCCAAAGCCAAAATGTTTAATATTGGATAGAATTGTCTTGATCTATTTTTCTTTCCCTCTGTGACATCGGTTATGTCCTGCCCCCGTCACCCCCACACGCCCAAGACCTAGTTTTGTTTCAAATGCTTTTTGAATAAAAAAATTGACCCACGTAAACATTCCACAACAGACAACAGAAAGTTAATCCGGAAATCTTGAATTTTCTGTGTATTTTCTATAAACATAAAAGCAGCTTCAAAAAACCCACCAAAGTGTTTAGTTTGAAAAAGCCTGTAAGCAAATAGAAGCATTTATACTGACACAGTATATACAATGCTTGCAAAGGCGCTCTCTATGTACACTGCACAGGCATGTATTGTCCCATTATGATGTACCAGATTTGTTTTTTCAGCCACCTTTGGCTACAAGATTCAATGTAATGGAGAGAGCCATGTGCACGCAAACTCAGGAAACAAGAGAATGAAATATTCATTCCAACACTTCACTTTAAAACATGCGTGGTGCTATACTGCAGAAGGCAACGAAAGCAACTGAGGCAATATTTTAGTCAGGACTATTCCTCTACTAGACATTCCTCTCCAGGACCTCACTTCTTGGACCTCCTATTGGACTATCTAATTAGTTTAGAAGCATTACATTTTATGTTTTTTGGTCTAGGAAAGCCTGCACTGTCATCCAATCTAGGAGGCCAACTCTTCATTAAATGTGAAATTAGATACTCGGTTAATGAAGCTTTATCTCTTATTTGATGACTGACAGTAAATCTGGTATGTTCTCTGTCTGAATCCCTTAATAGGTTTACAGAGAGTTAACTCTGACTTTGGTCTTCCATTAACAGCAAGACTTTTCTGGTTTGAATGTTCTGCTTGCTTAATTATTTAGTGGCTCGGTAGCACAGACAGCTTCTACAAAAGCCAAATGATAATACACAGCAACAAATGAACACCATAATCTTAACAAGATTATCATAATAAAGAGTCATCAGAGAAATTAAAATTATCTACTTTAATTATGAAATTATAACCCCATTAACTCCTCTGCATGAAAAGCAGGAATTGGGGAATAGCAATGAAGAACCCAGAGATGGCTATTATAAAGTTGATAGCAAATTAAAGAAGGGGTGAAGGAATTTGCTGTGTGGGCTCAGATATTGCAGGTAGTTTATTTTGCAGCATATGTTTCCTATAGATTAGACTTTTCGAAAGGAGGCCACAAGAACTGTGGGATTTTTCCTTGTCTCGCCTTTTTTTTGGCCTTTTCTCACCCAGGTTGTGTTTACTAGCCTAAGACAAGCTCTGTTGAAAGCTACAATCTTAAAAGCAGAGCCTTATTTAAATATGCCTAAAGCTGTGAATTAATTATGCCCTAAATAAGTTATTAGAACAATATTGCCACTAATTCATTATTTATGGCTACTTGTTGAAAAGTTTGTAACAGCAAAAGTACTGAACTGACATTTCTAAAGACATTAACATGAAAATGAGGTGAATTTGAAGAGAAAAAATATTCAACAGGGAAACTTACCAAAGTAGTCTTCAATAATGCATATGCTAGCCACATGTTTTTACTTCTGTACAAATGTAATATTCATGACTACTTAATTATTTTTTATATTACTTTGCACAATAAATGAATTTAAAAAGACTCAAAAAAAGGTCTCCTCAAAGTACCTTTACACCTGAAGAAAAATATTTGTTATTGTTATCTCATAATGTGAGTTTATCTTACAAAAACTTTAGGTAATATATTTGTTAGTAACAGGTATTGTCCCTTAATTTTAACGGTTTTCTATAAATTCAATAGATTAAAATTTTGAATATCAGGTAAGTAAATGTGAAGCATATAAATTCACTTTTCTATAGCTAAAACACTTCTTTAATCTGACAAGGACAGCAGCAAATGAAAAGCTCTCTAAAGGAATGTGACTGGTGCTCCACAATGTAACTTGACTCTTCTCAGTAGCAGAACTGTGAAAAAGGGCAAAGGCAAATTGTGTCTTGGGGAATTCAGATTGGATATTGGGAAAAAAAATCACCAGCAAAATACTGTATCAAAAAGAATGCATGCTAAAAAAACTGATGAGACCACTTTCCTTGGAGAAATTTAAGATCTTGCTAATCAAAGGCCACAGCTGTCATGATCTAGTCCAGGACACGGTTGTACTTGGTGCAGCAGGAGCAGGTGATCCTTCAGAGATCACTTAAAACCACTTTATTTTACTTTTTGCGAGTTTCCATTGCTGATCTTTACTGATGCTTATCATTCTTTTTTAGTCACTTATGGACAAATTAAAAGTATATTTATCTTATATGTATTTAGGTGCACTTAGAATATGTAATTCAGTTTCAAGAGACAGGAGAGAAAATTGTTGGCACAATGGTTAGAGTGCATCCCTAAAAATTAGATCTAATCTCCTGAGCCACAAATCCATACATCTCCTTTTCACAAGCAAGTATCCTTGGGTTACACAACGTGGAGCTCACGTAGGTGGATATATTGAATTTTCTTTTTTTATTAAGGATCACAGGAAAAGATGCTGTCTTTTAGCTGGACCAGGCTTGTAGTATCAGCCTTTGGAATTCTTAATACAGTTTGCAGAGAGAAAGAGAGACCAAGCCATGTGGACTTGATTATCCTTTTCAGGTCCCGAAAGGTGTTATATATATCCATGTACAGTTTATCCACAAGTTTTTAGTTGAAAAAAACAAAATCACTTCTAAAACAACACACATACTGTGAAGCTTTGCAGAATTCTCATAGCTTTTTGTCCATCATTTTTTAGTTCTTGGGCTTTTTCTCTTTACTATTAATATTTTTTTTCCATTTTTTCATACCTATATACTGCTTTCAAGTTCTGCTTCCTTCAGCACCACCAACCAATTTTTAATAAATAATATTTTAAACTCTGGACTAATTTTCCTGTAATGCTTGTCAAATACTTTGTAGCTTAGGAATTCTCAGTTTAAATTGTTTCTATCGTTACTTTATCTACGCTTTTTCTAAACCTGGAGAGGCCTTCAATCACACCAGACATAAAAAGCCTTAACAATTATAAGTGAAAAAAAGATGAAGATTACTGAGATGTCAGAATGAAAAGTGAAATTGTCTGGATCTGAGATATTGCAAAAAAATATATTCTCTCACCTCCTCCTCCTAATCAGACCGTCTACAAAATTAGATGCTGGAACAATTTTAAGGCATTATATAAATAAAGTAGGACCCGAAAGTTGATGAACAGTAAGCCTAAGAGACTTTGACAACTGTAACTGTGAGAAGTAAATGCAAGTACTGTGAAAAACAAATATGGATAGCATGACAGAAACAAAATAGTGAGGTAAGTGACAAGTACATCCACTGAGCTGCCACAAATAGCGATTATATCATAATGATCAAAAGACAAGCTGGAAAACATAAGAAACAATGCTTCATTGAAAGAAACAAAGTAAATGATCCTGATGCAAACTCTAAATCAGACCTTGGTTTCACTGCAAATTGTAGCAATAGAGGAAGCAGCAGCTGCATTGCATAAAAGTGTCCTTGCCAGTAGCAAGAATAGTGGTTTACATAGCACACAAGTGGGAGATTAAAAGAAAATGGAATACAAAATCCTTCAAAACATTGACTACAGAAGTGTGAGGGAATAATAAGGTAAAGAAATGTATGACTCATAACAGCAAAATACATAGAAGAGGTCATGGTGTGAATATGACTGTTTCCTTAGAATATTGCCTCGCCAATAATGACATTTTTAGTCTACAGCAATTAGATACAACCAATTAATTTTGCTACAGTAGTGCAATGTTATCTGAGCTTTCAAATCATTCATCATTACTCATTCAAAACATCCATTATGAAGCAGGATTCCAAACAAGAGATTATGTGTGTCTTCTTTGTCTTATGTTTGTCTTCTTCAGAATATTCTGTGATTCTGTGTGATTCAGTAAACTTTATAGCAGCCCACAAAATTTGTAACATCTGCAGTACAGGAAAATCCACATTATTTTAGGTTTCTGACTAAAAGCCTGAGCATCGGTAGAATGATTCAAACAGACTATGTAAAGTATTTACACTCCTCATAGAACTGATGAAGAGAGATAAATGCTTTTACAAACAAACACAGAAAACCTGTAGAAGTATAGGCACCTGCTTAAAGCTGAAAAAAGAAAATCCTGGCTATAACAGCATGCCTGTATTGTGGCTACTCCTCATCATAGGCTCAGGAGTCTATGTACGATCTAAAATGTGCTATATTCCTCTTAGAGTATATAAGCTTCGTTGTTTTTAAGAAAGAAGAATTAGAGGAGACCAGATTTTGCACAAAAACTTTGCAGTGATACTACTTATGAAGGCAATCAGAGAACTAGATTCCACCTTTGTCCCCAGATGGAGGCTCTGCCTTGCATGTCTATGTCCTGAAAGACTTCTCTATTTGTCCAGGCCCTAAGGACACTCAAAGGCTTCATGGTCCCTCCCCAAGCTCCTCTGGGGGCCTCCCTCCACCCTGCCCGTGTCCAGAACCCCAAACTGCCCAGCCCAGGGCATCACTCCTTATCCTAGGGAAGCCCTGCAGCAAATGCCAGTCTCCATCTCCATTCTGGCTCTGCTTGCTGGATGGACCTTAGACCTATTTCATAGCCTTGTTTCTGACCCTGACTTGCTTGAAAAAGTAGATATTAAGAAACTGATTCTCATTTATGTTCAGACTTCTTTAGATCATTTTGGTTATAAAAAGGAAACTCATTTTTTGCAGCCTCACCCAAATCGCCTTTTTTTTTGTTGTTGTTGAGCTACTGCTTCCATTACAATTTTCTTTTACATTCAGTTTGAATATACGTTTTCATATTTGATATCAATCTTAGTTCTTTTCTTAATTAACATAATTAATTTATAATTATAAAATCCAAAGAAATACTGAAAAACTGTTTTTGAAATCACCTTTCATTTGTGACTTTTAAGTAATAAATTGATCATTAATACTTTGCAATATCTTACTTGATAAAATAATTTTGTGTAAGTTAATCAATAAGTTCAACAGAAAAATATAAACCAGTCAAGATTTAACAGTTGCACCAAATAAATTGGCTCAAATCAGGACAACATAGTCATCTTGTAATAAGGTTTTGCATGAAAACATATTTTTCTATCCTTCAGGGTATAAAACTGTCAGGTTCTAACCACCTGACGCCTCAATGAAATATTCTGTTGTGCTATACATTAAGCCAGAAGCAAAGTTTATTGACAAGCTGGGCAAACACATGTTCACTGAAATTCCCTATTCTCTATTTAATGCCTTCAAAAGGATTAAAGAATTAATAACAGCTATTCAGAGTGTTAATAAAGAAATTAAGGACATATGGTAAACAAGAAGTTTTCTGAGCTGGAAAAGGATGATATTTTAGGATTTATGAACGTTGTTTTTCCATTTGTATTAATAACATTCTGAAGAGCTACAATGTTTTTTGTACTTATACAACCTCAGAAACAAATAGTTACAATCCTATTATACATATACTTAGCTCAGATATATGCTTTGCTTTTTTTCCTAGTCCTAACTTCTGTGTACAGAAGAAGAAAGTCCTCTTGGTATGGGGATAGAAACTTCCAATCTAATAAAGGAATAATGGTGAAATAACAGGAGACATCTCACTATGCATAGATCAGAGTGGAATACATGACAATGCATCATCGAAACACGATTATGTATTTATATGGATTAGAGCACTGCTTCTGACTCACCTGTGTCTCTGTTTCCTTTACATAAAGCCTAACACATCCTCTGGTGTAGAAAGATGGATCTGATTTTCCCCTTATCTGAAATCAAGTATCATAGATAAGAACTGACTTCTTAGAGCCTCTCTTGAACTTTTCATTCAAGGAGGCTCCAGGTTTTAAGTACAATTTTTCACTCAAAACATCTGTTTGAAGATGAAACATTTTTGAAGTTAGTACATTTTTCACAGAATAAGGTTTAGCTTTTAAAGTCAGTTCTAGTATAAAGCACCATAGAAATTGAGAACAAGTATCTACATAATAATCAACTAGTTTTTCGTTATAGTTTATTTTTTAAGCATCTCAGAAATTGTTGGTAGTTGTTCAACCATAACGATGTTAATCACATGGACTTCTGGTATATATACTTATATATATAAATGAACAATTCAGTTCTGTACTTGTTAAATATCAAAATACCACCCCAGTGGTTTAACCTTGGTCAGCAGCCCCACAGTTTAGTCATTCTCTCACCTCCCCTCCCTTCCTCCCTCTGTGGGATGGGGGAGAAATGTGAAAGTATAAAAGTGAGAAAACTCACGGTCTGAGATAAACACAGTTTAATAGGTAAAGCAGAAGCTGTGTTCACAGAAAAACAAGGAATTTATTTACCACTTCCCATGGGCAGGCAGGTGTTCAGCTGTGGGCCTAGGCCACAAAGAAGCACTCTGAAAACCGAGTTCTTTACAGGTCGCAGGCCAGGAGGAAAAGAGCCTGGTTGTTTATTCTTTACATATTTATATGTTTCTAGGAACAACCGTGGATTGGAGGTCAGTGTTACCACCTCCTCCATCCTTACAGGTTCACAGAATAGTCCATCACACATTCTCCACCCAGGAAAAAAGAATGTAAACTAAAGTTACAGTCAACTAAAACATTGCTATGTTTACAGAAAGTGTGTGAGAAACTTTATCAAAGAATCACACATAGAACACTGCAAGAGACAGGGCAGCATTCAGCCATCTCCAGGAAAGCAGGGCCCCTTCATGTGCAATGATCGCTTGGGAAGACAAACACTGCCACTCTGAGCACCCCCTGCTTCCTCCTCCATCTTACAGCTTCATGTGCTGAACATGATGCCATGTGGCACAGAATATCCCTGCGGTCACTTGGGGTCAGCTGTCCAGGCTGAGCCCCATTCCAGCTCCTTGTGCAACCCCAGCCTCCTCACCGGTGGGGTGGGATGAGAGCTAGGAAAGACCTTCAGGCTGAGTGAGCACTGCTCAGCAATAGCTATAACATCTGTGTTGTTAAAGCTGCTCTTGCTCCCAAAACAAAAAGACAGTCCCATACTGACTACTAGGAAGAAAATTAACTCAATCCCGGCCAAAACCAGTGCATGCTAGCACGGAATGAATGCAACTAAAGAACAGGATCTTTAGCACTACCTGAACCACAGGTCAAGTTGCAGGCCTACAGCTACTCGCAAAGGGAACAAGACTGGGAAGAAATTCAGACAGATTTCCTCAGTGCCACATATTTAAGCAGACAAGAAAGAAGTATCACCTCTATAGCATTTGTAAAGGAGTATCTATTTCAAAGGTCTATCAAGTATACAAATCCAGGAACACTATATTTCTGCAAGTCAGATGGGTAGATCTTGTTTGGATGTGTGAGCTGCTACCTTAAAATATACCTGCTGTTTCTCATGTATATCAAAAACAAGAAAAAATCAACACATAAATCTGCCTCTTCTAACTGTCTGAAAAATGGTTGTGGATTAAATGGAATGAGCACTGCTCTAGCAAACTGGTCTTTACTAATGGTGAAACAACTAAAAAAATAGGAAAAAAAAGAAACATAAAAGAAGAAAAAGTGACATTTCAGTTTCCACACACAGCATGGCTTCTGTGGACATTAAATTAAAGACAGAAAGACGATCTTCTTCCTCCTTCTGAACTCCAAGAATAAACTTACTTTCTTTTTGCAACTTTTCCTTCATTTCCATCTTGTCTCAAATGAATGTATGTATCTGTGAAGATAAGGGAGCAGATTATAAGGACAGGAGACCTTTATCCAGAAATCAAAATTACAGAGTGTCTTATTACCTAGCACAGTGCGGAGGAAGCCTCAGAAATCAGAACAAGGTAAGGATATAACCCCTTAAAAATAAATGGTAAGGACAAAATTACCTCAAGATATCCATTTTGCAACACTAATTTCAATCTATGCTCCTACAACCCACTGAGGAGCTGAAAAGCTGAAATACATCCTTCTGTGATAGACATCCTATTATACTTCATATTAGCTAAAAGGTACAATTCCTTGCCATTTCTGAAGTTCACATCAACATAAATCAGAGGGGAAACACTACGTGGTAGCAATTCTCTGTCGGGTTTTTAGGTATTTTATATGCTGTGTGAAGCTGCTTAGAGAATTGGAATGTTAGAATAAATCCTGGTGGACAGGGTTCAGTGGTTACAAAGCAGGTGAGGTAGCCACAGGTGCATGGTGAATGTAATTTGTCACATTGTTCAGCAGTTTAACACATGAGTAGTTTCACACCATATGTAGTACAAATGCAGACACATACAAACCACCAGCTTGCACCAGCCTAGCCATTTGTGAAGTCTCTCTACACGAATATGAATCTCTATATGAATCTTTAACCTTATTTTGCTTAATATACAGAAATATTTAAATGAATCTAGACAAAAATCAATATATGAAAAACCCTGGGCAGGGAGGGAGAGATTACAAATTTACTTGAGAAGAAAATACATCCCTCACCTACAGGTTTAGGAGATCATTCATCCTGTCTATAATGAACATAGACATAGTACTGTATGAATGAAATAGTAATGATCTATATTATTCTTATAACAACGAAAAAAGATCCCTATCAGTGTTTAACTCTGAGGTCTGTTTAAGTAAAATATCACGTCTAACACCACTGAAGCTTCTTCCTTTGAATAGGATAATTTTAAGCTTTATATATGGCTTAACTACTAACATCATTATCTTTCTGAAAGTATAGTCTTGTAATCATATCAAATTCACACTTCATTTCCTTCTTTAAGCTTATAAGCATGGTGTTGCTTATATCATGCATGACATATCATACGACATATATCATGCTTATATCATGGATGACTTAACCTCTTGAAAGTATTCAGAATTTGCTAAAAATGTTCAAACAGCTAGCCTGTAACTCAAGAAAAAATGACAACAATATTTTGGTTCAATGTTTCCACTGTGATAAAATGCAGGTAATTTATCTTCATGCTCTCAACTGCTGATTTAATTTCTTTCCAGAACTGGCCTCATGCACACTGTACATCTCATTTCTAGAAAAAGGTGCATGCTTTTGAGAACAGTATTTGATTGATTTACTATCATGTTCCTAGCATTTTCTGACAATGAAAGATATTTATGGCAAAAAATAAGGTACACTCCCACAACTGAAGGACTATTAGCATAGTTCTGAAATTGCTGATTTGACCAGTGATTCTTGATGAAAACAGGAGAAAAGTAGATTCTCTAATGTTTTGTTGAGCTTATAACATTGTGTTATTAGTAATGTCTGGTAAATAAAGAGTGGAAAATTGAATTAAATTACATAAAAATTTAGAATATTTGCTGAAAATAGAAATAATTATGATGCTAATTTTACTATATGACTATTGTTATGTTTTATAAGCATGCTGTCTTACAGGAGTAAAATACACATGATACTAGGTTATATTTTTCCTGTATGATCTTGACATATAATCTGAAAACCAAAATTTATGCCATTGAAAGCCATCTGAAAAAAACATCTTTATATAGGAGAATGAAAATAATCAATAGGGATTCATAATGGAAGACTGACTTTGCTTCAACACTTCAGTGCTGGAAAATTGCAAGACAGTTATTCTAACCTAATTATTTTTAGGTGGTGATAGGACATAATTTGTGACATAATGGTGATAGGACTTTCATAACAATATAATTGTTACTAGAAATTAAATAATGGCAAGCCTATAAAACCACGTATTTTCATTTTCCTAAAAATAGCACTGGTTGCTAAAAAGGCAATGTTTCCAATACAGCATATACTTTTAATGCAATCTATTAGTTGCATGTACACATGTTTAATTGGAAAGGGATCCTTTAATTTGAGTTATTTTCATGTTTCTTGATGAGTAAATTCATTAAGGAAGTATGAATTAAGCTGAATATATTTAATAAGGTGTGCTAATATGCAGTGATTCCAAACTGCCACAGGGTGGTAGGAGATGCACTTTCCACAACATTTATCTAATTTGCAGAACTAAATGCTTTGCTACACTTCCACATTATTTAACTGCCTTACGGGAACATTTCTGAGTCCTATAGCTCAAAAAGTGTAAACCTATGTCAAAAGACATACTTACACCTTTTACACCACCACAGAAAAACACTTTAAACTTTTCCAACACATGTCTGTTTCTTACTATTACATGCTAGAGATATTGTTAGCTTATATTCTTCTTTGTCATCAGAATGCTGTGAGTTACTTTGCAGATAACCTCTAGCATTGGTCCTGAGGAAACACTCATATTATGATAAAATACACTCAATATGTAGGAAATAATAATAAAAAAAACGTTCTTCGTTCATATGTCAATAGTATCTGAAGGATTCTTTAAATTTAGATCTTTCCTGTACTTTGATGTCTAAAAATATTTAAGAATATGTGGTTGCATAGAATTTAAAATCTAATTACAAAGTTCTATATGTATTTTGCATTTATAATTTTCTTTCCATTGCCATTAATTCTGAAAATGCCCATCATTTTGAAAGTGTTTTAGTAAATATTTATACTTACAGGTCTTCTATTTAAGTAATCCCAGTTACAGAACTACATAAATTTGCTTTATTGGAGCCATAATAACTCAGAGACACAACACCTTATTGTAAATTCAATTATTATGCTTGAATATTAAATAGCAAGATTTCTTTTTTTTTTTAAAATCAAAGCAGTTCAAAGATAGGTGGAAAAAAAGAAATTAATATTTGAAAATTATTCTATGACATATAAAAAAAGAGACAATATAACCCTCAAAGGATAAAAACAAAGGAAAAAGAAAAGAAAAAAAATTCAAGGTGCCCTAAAGAAAAAAAAAAGGGAGAAAGAAAAGAGCCTGACCTTGTTCAATCATTACAAATGTGTGCCACTCAGCTTTAAAATTCAGGAAATCTTCTAGACAATCTACATTGAACTGAAAGACAGATGATTCTAATGTTCAAGGACTGTGTTATGCAGAGGCTGTCAACAAGTGCCAAGTGAAGTATTCTTTTTTCTGATGCTTTCAAAGCAAGAGCTTAGAAAATGAAATGACATAAGCCATTGCACTTAAATTCTCGTAGATAAGAAATAGGTTCAGCATGCCGAAACAGATTACTGTTTCTCAGTGACTGATAGTATAATTATGATCACTTAAATGATAATCTCACAATAATGGAAGGTCCCTTTTAACATGGCCATGATGAAAAGAAAAAATCCTATAAAATTTTATAGTGTAAAAAATATTATAATTATATGTACAGTTCACTGCAGGCCAAACAGTGTTAAAAAAACCAATGACCACTGTCACTGAGCATGACAGGAATTAAAATCTCTGAAAACACCTCCTTTATAACATTTTATAATTGTCCTAGGATGAGATGAATGAATTTCTGGAGGTGTTTCTCCCTTCATTGTTTATGGAAACAGCCACTAAATTTCTCAGAAGTCTAGCCTTTAGACATCTTAAATTAGATGAGATTAAACAATTTGCATATTATATACACCTAAATTAAAACGAAATGTAGTGCATAATTCAGCCTAGCTCATGATATGCACATTGAAATTCCAGCCCTGATAGGAAATAATTTGGAAAATTTCACAAGTGCAAAGTCCAATAATATCCATCTGAGCTGTGTGAACACTGAAAGTTATTTTTCAACAAAATGTAGAACAACAAAAAAAAGTTTGGCCTTGTTTCATGTTTAAGAAAAAATGTGGTGTATAATTCTTCTTGTTATACCAAAAAAAAAAAAAACTAGGAAAAGTCCATATCCATAGTTTCATTTAGGTTGTGGCCTGTCAGTGTTATGCATTTGTTTCAATAATTAAGGGATTTCTTGTTATTAATTAGATATTAACATCATAAATCTGTAATATTACTTTTATTAAGCAGACACTTTATGATGTCTTTGGCTTAAACATTGCATTGTGGACTTTCAAAGATCTAAAAGAAATCATTATTTTTACTGGCTTATATACTCTCTATTTGATTGCCATTTAATCCAGTGTACATAGGTCAGAGACAGGTTTTTATTGGATCATTTACTGAGTTCATGCAAGTGATCTCAGCAGAAAGGAAAATTAAACCAATAAGAAAGTAAATATTGAATCTTAAGAACTGTAAAGGATTTGAATTAAATTTAAAACTCTAGAAAATTATTTCTTTAATCAAAGCCAGAAAGCTTTTAGAGTCAAAGCAGTTTTCAAATGATTTGTGTCAGAAGATGCCAATGGCTGTCTTTTAGTCTCTTACGGATCTTTTTTTTGTGAGACGGCATTTTGGGTTTTTTTTTTAACTCAGAAATTGACATTCGTCTATAACATCATATTGGAAGTGTTTAAAAGTATCTCTAACTGTTACAGTGAACAATAGATAATTTCAAATGCCAAATCTGTCATGTATGGAATAGAGCTGCTTCTAGCCAGTCTCTCTTTCACAAGAAGATTCAAAGTTGGAGTTTTTGTGGAATTTCTTCCACTTTCAAAAAAAAAATATATCTAGGTTCATATTTTAAGGCCTCAGAGCTCGCTTGACAAGTCTCTTAAAAGGGCTGAAAATTCTTTTATGTACCTTGAGTCAGACACATAGAAGAAAATATCGACAATGTATTCCTCAAGAGGTCAAAACAACAAAAAAGTTTCTGGCAAACTTCAGAAAATCAGGGAACTTTGGCAAAAGTTTAGAGTAACATTCAGTCAACATAAGATGTTTCACAAAGCATTAACTCAGCAAACTCTAAGCCCATTCAACCTAGGAAACTCCAACCCATGTGATTTTAAGTCAGACTTTGAGAAGGAGAGACAGAAAGAAAATAGCTACCACTCTTGGCTCCAGGAGTGTCTCAGCTGATAAAAAAAACCAAGGGAATGTAGGCTCAAGACACATGCTTGCCTGATGCTCTGGATTAAGTATTCCTTGGCTTTCCTGGGCCCTTTCCTCAGGTGTGCCTTCCTCTCTGGTGGCTGCTCAGGAGCTGGGTTAGGGGCTCCAGAGGCAGGTGTGGAGCATTGCCTCTGCTGTGACAGGGACTGGTGGCTACTGCAGGTTTGGGATACAGGCCCAGGGTGGGTGGGGTGTGCAGGGTAGGGCATCACCAGAGCAAGGCCTGACCTGTCCCTTCTACCACACACACAGACCTGAAATGTTTCAAGACAGCAATGCTTCCAGTCTCCCTCACATATAATTTCAAAGTTTTAACAAAACTGAAGATTCAAGGCAAATTATATGTTTTTAAGGTATTATCTGCTTGGTATATTTTTACGTTCCTGCCTTGTATTCTATTCTCAAAAGATAGTCTTCATATTCTCTTACGTGCAGTATTTCTGCATTCATACATGTATATCCAACTAACGTCACATTTTTGAACATCAAAACTACTCTGGGAAATACAGGTTTCCAGGAAAATTACCTCAGATGCCATTATCATTGTTTTCTGTTCTTTCAACAACTTATCACCAAGGAAACCTGTAGTAGATAAAAAGATAAATTCATTCCTTGTAAAAAATGCAAAAGAACATTCCCATGAAACATAATATTTAGAACACTAAATGCTGGTTCACTTTATTTCAGTGTGGAAAGTGAAGGATAATGACTAAAGTGCAACTCCATTCTGTCCAAAGTTATGTTCTCAAATCAAGGCTCACAACCATTATTAATATAAATGAATGCTATATGTTGCAACTCAGTTTTTTGGGAAAAAAAGAAATTTTTTTGCAGGTGAGAAGGTGGACTTCAGTAGAACAGATTTTTCTTTCTTTCTTGTATAGTAAATTAGAAATTTAAATATTTTCATGTGAATGGCAGCTGTAACTTCTATCAGCAAAGACTATAAGAGAATTCAAAGGAAATGATATCTTTCTTAAAGACTTCCAACTGGGTAAATAGTATGAAGTTTAAATAATTTGGAAACTCTGTGGGAAAGCTGACAGCAGTTTTTGGTACATCAATTGCTGATGCTTTAGATATGTGAGAGAAAAAATAGAGGAAAGAAAGATTGTTACTATGGAAGTAGCTCCAAACACTCAGCTGGGAAGTAGATTATTTTAGTTTGGAGATATTTCTGGCCTGTGTCACATATGGAATGCCCAGTTCCAGCTCATGCCTTTGAGATTAAAGGTATTATCCTGCCTCACTACTTTCCAGATACTTAGATTAGTACTGGAGCAACAAAATGTGTATATCCAAAGACATATGCTATGGTTATTTCCAAAAATATGATACCGTTGTTTCTCCTACCTGTTCAGAAATAGCTAAGCTCTACTAAAATAATTTTCTTCCTCCTGCCAGAGGGAATGCAAAATACCAAGTTAGTTCTCAGTGGGAAATAAATATTTTTTTCATCCATGTTTTGAAAATAGAAAAACTACCCAGGCTTCTCTATAATTCTTTTGCTTCCAGAAGGTGATGAAGCTTCTGAATTGAGCAGGATACGAGTGAAGTCAAAGCATGTGCAAATGCAAGATGTGAATGGGTCTATGCTCTCACTGAGAATCTGTCCTACCACGATATTACCAAAGACTCTGCTAGGAGGCCTTGCACTATGAAATGCCAGTCTGATTGATGTTTGCACTTCAGTTTCTAGGTCCTCACATACATTGTGTCCATTATTTCTTGAGAGGGAAAAGAAAAAATAAAAGCAAGATGTATCGTTCTGTTTATTCGCACGTGTCATGAGACACAGTTGTTTTTGCTGTTAACTCATTTTTCTTGTCACAAGGCCCAGTGTTGCAGCTTTGCTTGGATGTGGAAGGAATTGTGATTCACCTGCAAACCTAGCTATGCCGTGAATAAAGCAAATTTCTATGTTACAAAAGTATAGTAGATCATTGCTTTTACATTTTTATCTTAACTGCAGATTTAAACTGTGATAGTTTGGGTTGTCTCAGATAGATCAGATATCATTAAATACCACTCTTGTCCTTGCACACTACTGAATGTTTGTTTATGCAGTGTGTTGTCTAGAAAACAGGAGCTGGTTTTTAAGGAGAATATATTGTTTTTCCTTTCCCAGGCAAATGTTTGCCTGCTGGAGACAAACCCACAAGAATCTGATCTTTGTTTTGCACTGCAGATAATTTCACCTGTTCATGTGTCTTTTCTCTCTGGATTGTATTTTTAAATATTCTAATATATTTGGAGAGAGTACCTGACCAAGTTCCTGAGGCATTGTTCTAGCCTCACTTTTAAGTGGATTTGTTTCTGGTTTAGTGTAAGACTTTCTGTAATTCCCTCTTCACAGAAATTTAACTTTTAACAAAGTATAAAAGATGCACAACACCTCCACTGAACTCCATTTAAAAGAAGGAAAATGTAACGCTCAAAAGTTTATTCTGTTTTGAAACCTGTTTGTTCATTTTGGGGTCTGATTTAATTTCTGGTAATCCCCATTTACAATGGCCTCATGATGTTTTCCAGCAGAAAGCTGTCACATGGGATGAGGTAGTTTATTCATGAGAGTATAGAGTAATCATTCACATAATAATAGTAATGTTGATGTTACACGTATATGTGTTGCTTAGACTTCACAGATAGACTGTTTTGTTCTGTTCATAAAGCTTAAAAATTACTTAGGAGATAAGCTACACAATTTCATTTAAAGGTGAAAACCCTATAAATTAATTAACTAATTAATTAACATGTATATGTATACAGGTTGTGTATCTGATCCTCTGAAGAAAAGTGGAAGCATTTCATTGAAATTTTTTGTCTTAATCTGAAGGCTAAAATGGTTTACAAATGTTGTCCTATATGTTTGAGAAAGTACAAGGACACAAGACGCATTTGTCATCTTGCGTCCAGTGGTGACAGATCCCAGTTCACGCCCAGGATTGTTCGTTCACTAGCCACCAATATAAGATTTTTGCTACCTGAGAAAAAGACAATATTCTGTATCTGTAGGCTACTGTATTCATGGAATCACAGACTCCTTTAGGCTGGAAAAGACCTCTGAGATAACTGACTCTGACCTGTGGCTGATCACCACCTTATCAACTACACCATAGCACTAAGTGCCATGTCTGGTTCCTCCTGGAACAACTCATGGCATGGTGACCCCACCACCTCCCTGTGCAGTCCTTTCCAATGTTTAGTAACCCCTTCTGTGAAAAAATTCCTCCTCATGTCTATCTTGAATGTCCCCTGGCAGTGCTTGAGGCTGCATCCTCTTGTCCTGTCACTGGTTGTCTGGGAGAAGAGACTGACCCCCAGCTGGTTTCAGCCTCCTGTCACTTATGGATTGGTAAATATTCATGGTGCAGAAGGGTTTTCAATTTCTAAAATTCATGGAATTTATTGATTCACAAATAAGTTGTAACAGTAGACTTGTATTACTGGAAATTTGAATCGATGCATGGGGTTTCTTTTACAAGATGCAGAAGACATAATTTTATAGTCTTATACAGTCTCAAGACAGAAAATTATACAATCTGAAATTTAATTTGTAGAATGCAAACCTGAAAAGTTTAGCAAGTTTGATACTGCCTCTTTATTATAAAAAATCCCCAGATAAAATACATTGCAACAACCACAGAGGGATAGGTTGTAATTTAAAAACTTTTTGGTTGCACTTTCATTAGTGAGAGATTGTTTGTCATTAAACATGCTGGCCAGTCACTTTCAGAAGCATGCAGAGTTAAGATTTTTCTACACAAGCACCTCAAAAACCTAAACAAAAAAATTAGCTCAATCTGACGTCTATCACAAGTCAGTATATGCATCAATATTATCAATAAATATGAATAAATTGTAATATTTTCAGGTTTTTAATTCTACAATCTTCATAATTTAAAAAATTTTAATATGAGTGACTACCCAATGCCCATGAGTCATTTAAATATTGTCTGATAAAATTCAAATGAGACTTAAGTATTGATTAAGCAGTGTGACAAACAGAGTTAATGTTGTTTATAGTACACAGGTGTGTGACTTCATTGGTTTTAACACAGTTATTTGGAGAAAAAAACCAAACCATTCTCAGCATCCTAATGTTGCAGGAGACACAATTGCCCCAGTTTACGGTAAGAATTTATAACACAGAAAAATACAGGAAAAATAGGTAGTATCTCAGAGGGATAGCACAGGAAAAGTTTGTTTTTCATTGTTTAATCTTAGCATATTAAAAAAAAAAAAGGTTTAGTGGATTTAAATATCCTAGTCAGGTTGCTGACACATTGTTGCTGCAACACAAAACATCCAGTGCAGTTAGTCATAACACATTAGCTTAAAGTCTTTTGATGTGAGTGGCCTCACTGCTTCCCAGCATGACGTGTCTGCCATCAGGAATTTCAAATGGAAGCAGCTTCTGAGGACAGACAGATAGATATAGTGAGGGTATTTCATCATTATGAAGCAAGAAGTAATGAAAATTCTTGTGGAACTAGCAAAATTACTTCAAATTCACACATATGATCACAAAAATAAAGGACTGGTTTTCTCTGGTTATTTTGCTGTGCTAACCACAGTAGAAAAACATGGAACTTTAGATTCTGACTAGCTTTTGAGTTGTATGTTAATACATTTCCATTTATAGGATTTTCTCTAAAAAGTATTAGTTCTCTCAATCAGATTTTTATTTGTAATGAAGTCTTTTTAAACAAAAATAGGATTCTGTGAAACAGCTTGTATTAAAAAACAACCTCCAAAAATTGGAATCTGATTATTTATAAAGAAATTAAGATCTTTAAGTTTCCTGAAATTCCACAGCCATTAAAAGTCACTATGAGAGAGGGTATAAGTCATTCAGACTATTAAAACAATGTATATGTTTATATCACTTCTCAAGACTATTGCTAGTGTGTTATAAAATGTCAGTCTTAATTTGTAAAATTCAGAGTAATGGCAAATCAGTGTCAAAAACCCTGCTTGATTGGCCATAATATAAAAATAAGCTTTAGTTTTGAGGAGGTTTGTATTTTGTCTTTTTTCTTTTTCTTTTTCTTTTTCTCTTTTTCTTTTTCTTTTTCTTTTTCTTTTTCTTTTTCTTTTTCTTTTTCTTATTCCTTTTTCTTTCATTTTTTTCTCTTTCCATAGCCATTTCTCCTTAACACAGAATACTGCTGCAGAATGATTGGCAATACTAAAATTATACATTGTACTTCATTTTCCACATCATAATCTTCGTTATTTTACTCATTGCGAAGTTGTATGTATTGAAAGAGCAAGTTTAGACCTCATTGGAAAAACAGGATTGTAATCCTTGAACTGACAGTAGTTAATAATAAAACAGGAAAGGAATAGCACACTTACTTTGAGACCACAGATTACAGTTTTTAAATCCTACTCATAAAAGTCTGTCGTGAAAGCTGGCATGCTGGGTAATTTAAGGAAATGTGATCATGTCACCACTTTTTTTTTTTTCTTTTGCTCAATACTTACATGTTCTATTAATTTTAAGACTTTTTTTTTAATAGGACCACAGTCAAGAGAAGAATATACACTGTTTCAGAATGATGAACAGAGAGAATATAGTCCTTTGCCATGCATTTTATGGTTTTTAATAGTCATTAATGTGCTTCTAATTTATTTCTGAATTGCAACAGTCCTCCAGAAGTGTCTAAACAGGAAAATAACGTGCTAAATCTAGTTCCCTTGGGGGGAAAAAAAAAAAAAAAAAGATAATTTCTGAGAAAATTTTCAGTGGGATTTAATGAATCTCAGTGTCATGTGTTCCAATAAGAGTGAAGAGATACAAGCAAAAAGTATATGGAATAAGTTGATTTTGTTAACCTTTTCTTTTCACTCCATTTCAAACAGCCAGACTGAAAAAAAATTCTTACCGAATGATTACTGTGCTAAGAGAAATGCCAGATGAAAGTAGCAGCAGAGCAAAAAGGGGTTGGAGGGGGACTTCTCTCATTCTTCATACTGTCAATCGTTATTTCATTTTTCATTTTCATAGCATTCAATGTCTCTGATATTGAAGTGAATAGCGATTAGAAGTGCTAAACAATTTGAGAAAGCATATTTTGAAACTTCCATTCACTGAACAAGAAGAAACTTATAGAATTATCATGAGAAGGAATATCCTTGTTCCGATTTCTCTTCTACAGTATGTGCATGGATTTTACGTATTAGATATAAATATTCAGCCTGTGAAGTGCTTCTTCAACATGTCTTCTATGCTGAAAATCATGAGTTTATATTTTGAAGAATAAGACCTTACTAATGCACAGTAGCTTTCCAGGCCCATGTAAAGTTTTGAGCCTTCAAAGTAATGTGAAGTCTTACAAAGAATAATAAAAAAATAGTAATACTTTTTCACGACATGCACTTTATCTATATCATCACTGCTATTCAGTTTTAACTGTTAATGACAATCCTTCATGACTTGCTATTAAATGATGCCTAGTACATTGCTTAAATGTACTGTAATTTGGTCTTAGCAATTATAAATTGCAATGAAATATTTAGTAATTTTTCTGAGAAATTAAAAATGTCCAAAACTTTTCTAATACTGAAAGTGCGGCTTATGGATCAGAATATCAGGAATTATACAATAAATCTATGTACCACTGAAAACTTCAAAAATCTTCATAAACATGGATGCACTTACTTTAATAACCTAGATCATGATACCACAAAATATTTCCAGTCATTAAATTCAATGAAGCTTGAATTTTTTTTCTGCTGCTCTCCATGGGATTGGTACATGTCAAGAATAATAAAAAAATGGTGTAAACTCTTCTTGAATTTTTTAGAATTAATTAATACAATATCTTCAATACATTTAATGAAATCCTTGGGGATCTAAATGCTGTTTATTGTAGGACTATCAATGGGATCATAGATCAGATCAAAGAGACACAGCCTCTGTCACAAGCTTTTTGATATGCTAGTTTCACAGAGCTAAATGCTGATCTGAATACTGTCTGCCTCAGCTGGTCGAATGAAACTAACTGAAGAAAATATTCATTAGCAATATTTTAGAAATTGCTGCTTAAATGATTTTGTTTGACACTACCATTAATGTGCATTTTTCTCAAGGAGCTGTCACAGACCTCCACGTGAAGCACACCATATGGAAAATAGCAGAAAAATGAAACAAAGCTAAACTAAACCAAACCAAACAACTCTCCCTGACTCCCCAAAAAATAAGAAACAAAAAACTCTAAAACCCAACAGCCAACCAGACAAATTTTTTTAAAAATAACCAACATTTCAGACACTATTAGAATGAACCCCACACATTTTCCAATTAAAGAGCAAATCACATGCCAAAATATAATCAAGGATTCCTTAATATATTTCTGTCCTCCAATGAACTGTAGATTTTTACCTCCTGCAAGCAAGTTCTATACTGACTTCTAATACTAGGTTAGATGGAGTAATCAAAGGACCAAAGCCAGGGAAAAAGCAACAGCTGCTGCAGAAGGTGAGTGAACAGCTAGTAATCATATTAATGACATTACTAATTTATGTGGTTGATAGAATTTAGAATAGGAGTGAGGACTCATCTGTCATCATTGTATCATCCATCATAACTACGGCGTCCTAAGTAATGTGCAGGCTGTTAACAATTTTAGTTTGTTTTGTTGCTATTCCACTCAATTTGGTTGGGGAGTTTTTTTTAACACTCAGGAAAATCAAACACTTCATGGTGGCAAACATGAATGTGGATTTTTTTTTTTTT
>VZRO01001998.1:609639-626515 GCA_013397915.1 Daphoenositta chrysoptera
AAAAAAAAAAAAAAAAATCCTGGGCCCACTTTCATCTAACACAGCTAAAGGTGCATAGACTCCCCAAACCTCTCTTCCATTGCTTTTACAGCTTTCCACTTGGTCCTACTGAAATTGTTGCACAACTGACCTGTTGAATGAAGGGGAAAATGAAGATATCTGCCTTTCTTCAGATGTAGTATGTATCCCAAAAGAACTAAACAATTTCTATTGACTCTATCTGTAAGAGACTTATAGTGGTGTGGAGTTTTTTCACATGTGAAAATAAGGACATTATAAAGTGCATGAAGAAATGTATTTGTGTTAATCACTACCCAATGTAAGTCTCCACAAAAAAATTAATAAAATACAAAGATGGATCAGTTTATTTCCCTTAGAAGAATAATCACCGGACTAGGAAGTTAGTTTGTGAGATTGCTTGGAAGAAAAAAAAAAAAGAATGAGAAAAAACCATATATCTCTCTGCAGGAATTCAGGGAATGTTATTGTAATCTACTTTTTTTACCATTTATTTATGTTACTGAATTTGAGTCTAGGAACACATGCAAGAATTCCTTTCTTTGCATTTTCAATTAGCTGGAAAACATAGCTCAATTCATGGGGAAGGAACAGCAAGTTACCCTGGGACTTTACAGTGCTTTTCTAGCTTTTGTAATCTATATCCTGAATGTTCCATAGCAAAATATATCTGGGTAGCTTTCAGCATCTGTACCTTATCTTCCCATGAAGCCACATATTTTAGAAAGACAAGATAAATTACTTCTGTAGTACCATAATATTGATTATTATTAACAATAATTTAATCAGTTGATTTAATCAATTCTCAGAAATTGAAAGCAGTAGGAAGATAGCTTCAAGATTTTAATTTTTAAGTTGGGTTTTGTTTGGTTGGTTTTTCTGGTTTTTTTTTGTTTGTTTGTTTTTCTTTTTTTTTTTTTAACATTATTTCTCAAAATCTTAAATGCATAATGGTGATTAAGTACTTGCCATATTTCATTACTATGAAATCTTCAAGGTGAGGGAGGACAGAAGTGTGAGGAGAAATCATTGCCTAAAGTTAGAAAGGATTCCTGCTCTCATAGAGAAGCAGAATGGAAGACTTTCTATTTTAGTCTCGGAAATAGAAAAGCACAAACTTTTATGCTAGAGACATTTACATCATAATACTTCTAGATAACATTTTAATTTTATAAAGATTACAAACCTTGAAAATACCACCCTATATTGGAAGTGATGACAGAATGTTGATTATAGTGTTGTGACTGTGACCTTGCAATTACTGATGCCACATACACCAGCTGTGATGAGTATTTATGAACACGAGCTGAGCTCCTGCCAGATTATGAGTAGGACATAGAATTTTGTAGTCCATTCAGTGCTACCTACTGAAAAGGAAATATTTAGTCTTTCCTTTAACTTTTTGGTTTGGGGTTTGTTTTTTTTGGGTTTGTTTGTTTTGTTTTTTGGTTTTGGTTTTTTTTTGGATTGAGGGTTTGTGGGACCTTTCTGGTTTTTGTTTGTTTGTTTAAATATAGTTTCTCCTAGTGATGAATTCAACAGTACCAAAAGGTAGAGTATTAAAAGGGCAACCTATTGCTAAAATGTACACATATATGGGCAGGGATGACTATATAGCTGCATGTATTTCTGCATACGTGTCTTGGCACATTGACAAAACTTTAACCAGTGTCTGTTGCTTTGAAGCTGAGATAAATATGATTTTGAGAAGAGAGGATATTGAAGTCATAAGCATTGACCCATATTGAAATGGCTGGATTGTAACTACAGAATAAACTCCTCGTGAGTGAATCATGAGTGAAGCTGGTTTTTGCTGTTTCAGAGAAAGAAATCTGTATCGTAGAAAATGAATGATAAGGCTTGTCTATTTGGTGCTATTTATTGAACAAGACGTGCATACCCATTAAGATTTACACATGATAAGATGAAATAATGAGTCATTGCTGAACTCAATGATTGCATTTATCCTAGCAGAACTGTATCATCTTCTGAGCACTTACTTGAAAGTTGAGTTTGTACTATTGAAATGTTTCTTGCAAAGAGATGAGTTCTTTAATATAGAACTTTAATAGTTCTTTTAGTATTTTGAGTTTTTTAGACATAATAAAATCCTGTTCTGCACGCTAGGCAACTTTGGAAGTCAGAACAGTGTGCTTTTTATTGTCTATTTGTTTATTTGAGCTATTGTTTGCTTGTCTGCTTATGACAATTATTATTCTTGGAATGAATGAACACTGAATACATTATATTCTAACCCTTAGAGCTTTATACATCCTGGGTTTTATCTGTAAAGTTGCAAACAACCCAAATTTAAATATTGAACATTAAAAATAATCCAGCTTTACTGTTTAAATTACTTATGCATCTACAGTACATGCTCTCATGATTGTGTTTCCTTGTAAAATATTACCATATGAAATCAAACAGACAATTAAAGTTCACAAATGTGGGGAAAATGTATTACCAATATGACATTGTAATTTAGTGACAGATATTGTATGGCAACATTGTAATGGCCCACAGCCAGTAAATTTTTCTATGCAGATGGTCCCTGCACCTGCAAGCTATTGGAAGGTACCATGTTTTGAATGCTATGTTTAGATCTCATGAGAAGGCCTTTTTTTAAATGTTAATGCAATGCTCAGAAATTTTAGCTTGTAGCAATTATTTCTACTATGATGAGCCTGAGTTTTTTTTATTCCTCTATTAAAAAGTGATCATGGTGGAAACTTGTGTTGCTAAAAGAACGAAGTTTTAAAAAGCTTTGATATGTGAGGAAAAACAATGTATCAAATATTCCAGTGGTTTGTATATTTCACCATCACTGGCACTTGTTCATATCCAGTTCAACATGGATATTACCTGCCATGCCACTACTTCATACCAGCTAGATGAACTCTTTTGGCACAAATCTCTGTAGTTGCATAATATCATTCAAACTGAGAAAAACTACGTCTTTAATGTATTGTTGTGTTATCGTTACATTGTAATATTATTTCTGTATCAGGTATGTTGTTTGAAAAACACAAACATAGTTTACGAAGTTATCACAGATGTGAACTCCCATTTCAAAGTCTATAAAAAGTGTATTGACCCATGTTTTATCCTTACCTATGTCACCTGTCTCCAATGAGAATGACCTGTTTCATATATGATGCTTGTATAAAACGATAAATAAAGGAATTAGTAAAATTAGTAACTAATCTTTCTTCTAACACTCACATTTGATTGTGCTACTTCTAGCTGTTTTTGTCTTTTCATGCCTTTTAGCCCACTTTTTCAAGAATGGGAATTAGTAAATTGCTTATGACAAAAAATAATTTATTTGATAGAAGCCATTGAAGAATAGGTTTTATATTTGCATTCAAATTTTGAACTTCTACATGTGAAAAATTACTACAAAGTATTCAAATGTGGTTTTTTTTTCTTTTTCAAGTCGTGGCATATACTTTTAGAGACATTTTCTTTCAGAGAATGATGTTTTTATACAGTTGAAACATTAAAAGCATGTTATCAAATTTCTACACTTTTAAAATGACTATAAGTTCTTTCCAGAGTACTTTGAAAATGTATTCAGTTCCATGTTAATTATAATTCTCACTTTGAATTAAATATGTTTTATTCATATGTTGTAAAGTTCGCGGAAATGAGAGATCTTAAGTGGGCAGACAGGAGGTTTTTTAGTTCTATCATGATTTTCATTCCCTAAGCAAAGAATGCAACTGTAGTTTTTGAAACCATTAACAAGAAAATATGCCTCCACTCTGGATTGGGAACGGTATTTGTTATCCAAAGATCAACTAGAAAACCCAGCAGAACCTAAAAGGGGGAGAAAAAAATTGCAAACACTGAAAATCACTGGTCTCAGATCCAAAACACCATAGTCTGAGCTTTCTTTTCTGGATCAAAAGTCATGGAAGAAATGAACTAGGGCAATAAGGACTGTAAAGAATTTGAGAAGGTCTTTCTACTCATAGCCAGACCAAATACCTTTTGAACTGACAGCAGTGCTTGTAGGATAGATTCCTGAGAGAGCATAAATACATAGATAGCATTCATGAAGCAGCAGCAAAATTGGTGATGCATTATCTCTGCAAGCTGTTATTATAGACTAGATATCTCACTGAGATGAACTTTATGAGGTACTTTCCAAAGGTCTGAAAACCTTTGCACAAATCAGAAACTCTGCTGCTCATCATCCATGCTATTTGTTGCACACAAAAGTCATGAAGAGATTGGTCAGGTCAATTAGACAGGTAGATAGATTTCAGCTCTGGAATCATATGAAAAAACATATATATGATCAGTTGATATGGAAAGTAATCAGATCAATACTGACCAGAGGGAAAGCACAACTTCAACACATACCCAGAGGGCAGCATTCAGACATCCATGTTATTGGAGGCATTAGTGTGTGGAACACAAGGTTTAACAAGGCAGGAAAATTATGCTAAATCACAGCAGATTAACCTGCCTAAGACCTAATTAGAGGATAAACTCATAACTGTTTAAAATTTGCATACAAGTGCACTGACACAAAGGTAAAAAATGAGAAGGTCATACCTGAAGATTTGGGCCAGTATATGTTGGCTCTCAGGGTTAAGTACACAGCCAATTTCTTAATGGATGAATGGGTTTTTTTTTGTTTAACATCAAGTCAGATAAACAGAATTACATACTTTTTCTGTAGCTTGACTGCTATGCTATTTCTTAGGTTTTTGAAGGATAACAGAAGTACATTCCTCTATTCTTCAATCAGAGTTTATTATGATTGAAAGCAAGTGCTTATATCCTGCAGAATGCTGAACAAGAAACATGTGAGTATGTGTCATTTTTCATTTATTTGTTTTAACTTGTGTTGTTTATTTCTGGTGCTACAGATTAGCAGGAGGACTGACGTCCTGTTATATGCATAAATCCAAATTACATTTCAGACTTCATATAGTTACTGTTTTTAGCCTTTTAGACAGCTGTGTTTAGATTAATGTAGAATATGAAATATTGACAGTGTAGATATATTTGAGCTGCAAGTAAAGGGCAGTAGAACAGTCCTGTTGAGTGCTGGTAGTATGTGTCCAGCATCCTTTTTTTTTCTTCCCTTTTTTATTTTTTCTCACAGTTAAAATCAGATGGTAATTGATTTAACTGCTACTCAGTGTAGATCAACTAGTGTTCATTGCAGTCAGCAACCTTGTGTGTATGTTGTCTGGTGAGCGCAGAATAACACGGCTTCTATCAACATAAATCTTCAAAACCAAAGTTTGCAGGTAGAATTTGGGCCAATGACTGCAGCTGAACACTCTGTGTGGAACAATAAAGGGAATGATGTTGAAATCAAGAAAAATGTATCTAAAAATCTCATTCAAGAAAGAAGATTGAAAACTCAACTATGGATTTTAAAATCTACTCATAAAAATACATTTAAGTAAAATATTTTTTAATAATGAAATTACAAGCAGGTTGGGACATTTGAGTTTGTCTTTTTAATTGACTGAAGTACAGCCAAAATTGAATTGCACCTAGTTTGGATTTTCCATGCATTTTAATTTTTCATTTATTCAATTTATTTCAGTCTCCCTGTCAGTAGTCTTCAACAAAGTTAGTGACAGAATATATTATTTCTGACCTTACAGCACCATAACTTATATTGTGAATCCCTGAATCGTAAACAGAGGCATTTTGTTTTTAAAAAACAGGAAAATCAGCTTGAAGTTATTGATTCATAGTTAATTTTAAAAAATAGGAGTTAATGGTGTTCTTAGGTGTATATATATTATGATGAATGAAATATCAAAGGAAGAAAATATTTCTATTTTTTTTTTTTACTATCACAGTGATTCCTGAAAAAAACTGATAAAGGGAGACAGCCATTTGCAAATATTGTGCTGTTTTCTTTCCTCCTGCCCCATAAATACCTTGTGAGAAATGATGCCATAATGCAACTGCTATAACCTTTAGTCCTCTCTTTTCTCTGTAGTGCTGGCAAAGAGGGGAGAAAAGTGAGATGTCAAGTAAAAGATGTAGCAAAACCTTCCAGTCACAACACAGTTTCAGTGTGGTTGCCTGCACTTTGTACTAACTACTAGAACTGGCGAAGAATTTTCTGCAAGAATGATTTTATCATATAGAACATACTTCCAATACGGTATAAAAGCAATAGATATTTTCAATTAAAACCAACTTTTTCAAATAAACTTGGAGATGGAAATAGGCAAGTCGTAATGACAAGGCGAACAGTCAGGAATGAGACTGAGTGACAGAGAAGTGTATGAGAGAAAACAGAAAGCCTGAATACCCCAAATTTTCATTACTTAACTTGGCTTCCTGACAAAGCCTGAAAATCAGTTCATTTTTAATCTCTGAATGTCCAACTTTCAAAAGATCATTGTTCAAAGGCACTAATCAAAATTAATAAGTGCCTTTATAAAGCAAGACAGAATTCTGTGATTCCAAAGAAATCCAGAACTGGAATTTTTGAGAAATTGTTATTTCTAACATGATGAGGAAAAGACTTTTTTTATTGAAAAGGAATGCTGTTTCTCAGTTATCTTCTGCACGGATATGTCTATGTAGTCTGGCAAACATATGGAGCACTGTGCAGCCATCTGAGGCAATTGCAGGCAAGCTCCCTAAAGCACCAGAAATTGTACCGCTTACCTTTACCTAGACTACTGCAGATTATTCTTCAAGATATCTTTCCCTTTAGATGCCTGCATTACTTCACAGTGGACTAACTCTTTAGGGATACACCATCTAAGTCTATACAACATTGGTTTTTTTTTTTCCATTTTGAAGCATTTAGGACAAGCAAGGATTTTAGAAAGATGCCTTAAAGTTGTAAATACAAGGTTGAGAGGTCTTGATGCTGATATTTGCTACTAGCCCACATTTTGGTATTTATTGGTTATAACATACTTGCGGACTTGTTGAACCCTTACAATATACAAGTGAAAATTCATACCACAGCTTAAACTGTTAAGAATTTTTGTTCATATCTCTGCAGCTAAGGGTATGGGTAAATATACCAGGGTGAGATGCAAACAAAACTATCTTGTGCATTTGGAACAATCTAGTTTGATAATGCACTGAAAAGTATGGCAAATTAGTCAACATTGAAGTTGCTGCTGCTGCTGCAGGTAAGATGCTTTTGAAACCTAAACTACCTTATTTATGGGCTATCCTGTATATCTCTGTACATCTCTGCCTCTTTAGAGCAGGTAACAGCTCAGCTAAAAAAGTTACAAAAGATCTGATGGAGATGTTAGCAAGAAGTAGTGCAAAGTCAGGGTTTTATTTTTTCATTTCAAGCTTTCAGACAAGCAACTTCTGAATGTTCACCCCCACTTTTTTTTTTTTTTTAATTTAATCTCCATTAAAAAAAAAATTGTAATGCTTCCGTTACCTTCTGTTAGCTTTTTTGTATGCCACTGCTTTAATCAGTGGCTTCTATTTCCTGGCTTGTCAGTATAATGCTAATGTAATTAAAGATATTCATCCTTGCAAAATATATGCTGTAATATTAATGCGTCTAATTGTAATAAACACTGGGAAGTATCTTACATCGGAAAAGCAGAAGGGATTATGAAAAAGGTGCAAAAGAGACGAAAAGACAAAAATATAAACAGCTGTTCCCACCAGGACATTTTCTGCTTTTGTACTATGGAAGAAAGTAATATAGCCTGATATAGAGGTTTCACTGTAAAGTCGGACAACTTAAAATCAGAAATCTATGGGTTTTTTTATCTAACAATTGAGATGACTCTTTGCATTAACTTGCTTACAAGAAATGCTTGATACCATTCTATAATAATGCTTCACACCTGAAGTAATTTTCCATTGGTTTTCCTATCTGAAAGCCTAACCTGAAGACAGCATTTTAAATGATAATTTTCAAATGAAATTTAATTAAACAGAGGTATTATTTGAAAATGTTTAACAGTCAGCTGAATATAGATATATATTTGCAGCCATGATTCAATGATGAATTCAGTAAGCAGAATTTTTTTTTACATTGATATTAGAGATTTGAAGCAATACCTCAATCTATGTAACTTTCCAAGACATGATTGAAAATAGGAAATATAGAGTAGAGAGATGCAAATTTTCTTCATTTTATAATTGTAATGAACTTTACAGCCAGATTTAAAAATGCCCTTCAAAATGAAAGGGACTATAAATCTCTGTACCTACATGTTTGTAACATAGGATCTCTGAAGCACACAAGTGGAAATACCATAGGTGTCAACTACGGCAGTAAAAGAGTATAAATATGGAGATCCTCTCAGATCTTTAAATTTCATACAATCATAGAATAGTTCAAGTTGAAAGGGGTTTTAAAGGTCATCAAGTTCAACTCCACTGCAATGAGCAGGGACATCTTCAACTAAATCAGGTTTTATCTAGTTACATATTCTATAAAAGTAGTCTTGCACATGATGGTTTAAAAGAACAGAGGCATTTCCATGTTCATGTATTAAAAAAAAGACCCTTAGGACATTAATAGAGAAATATATGAAAAGTTAATTTCCAGAAGTGCAGGGCAATAAAAACAAGGTCCGTCCAAACTTTCTTTATTAATAATTAAAGAAGTATGTATATGTGAAGTGCTTTTTAAGTAATGAGTGTTAGTTATAAATATTTAACAGTTGCACTTATGAAATATGCCCTAAATTATGTCCAAATGTTAACAAGAGTGCCTTATACTCGACAGAACAATGAAGCCCATAAATATTTCAGAAGTGTGTGTCTGACAGGAGGAAGCTGAGAAGATGTGTCCTGCTCTTTGTTTTCTGACACTGTAATCCTCAGGTCTGTGTTCTTTGAGCTTAGTACGAACAAAGAGCTCCCTATCCAAAGCCAATATCAGAGCCAATCGCAGATTTCCTTTGGAGTTTGTTATCAGGCAAGTACAAGTTGCCTCACCAAAATAGTGAGGCAAGAAATTCAAAGCACATAAACAGTGGCTCAATCCATCCCTGTGCTGACTGCCTTCTGTGTGTTTATCTTTATCAGGAATAAAGTTCATAGGAAGTTCACAGGATGTTGACTTCCTATTCCCTTCAAGAGGGAATTAATTGATTGTCCTCAGGAGGTGCTCAGCATCTGTTGCAACAATGTCTTGAAGAATTACATGCCAAGAAAAAAATAAAAATAAGCATTCTAATACACTAGGAATTAACTGATAACATTACAATTGTAATTAGAACAGTTAGTGACGGAAGAAAAAATATTTCGAGGAAAAAATAGACAAGCATTTATAGATAAATTCTACACTTAACTCTTAATGTTGCAACTTGAAAAACTGAGGTGTTTCGAACTGTTATCTAGGTTTTGTCCTTTTAAATGTTTTTTTTTTAAGTAAAGGCAGAAAATTTAAGAAAAAAATATGACCTGTTTAGAGAACTGAGTGAAATGAAGACTCCATGTGAAGACTCCTGTTACGATGTTGAATAAGATCTTTTCTAACCTTCCTTCCTGAAACTTTTCTGTCTGAAAGAACAGAAAAATTTCTCTTGGGATATCTCTGAGAACTGTGAGACTTATGTGTTTGCTGACAAAGGTGACACTATAAATGAATAAGGTTTCCAGTAATGTTAGAGAAATAATTTGCATAGAGGAATAAAGTTCAAAGTATGAGTGTTGTATTTATCTTCAGGGAGACATTCAGAGTTTTCATAAGTTTTTTTTCTGGAAGAAAATCTCAGCTTTACAATAGTCAATGATCCCTTCTATCACTATAACAATAAAGCCAGAATTTCACCCAAGGAGTATAGAACAGTTAGAATATTCAGTCTATTCTGCCAAAAGGTTATTTTCAAAGACTTCAACTTCCTTTTCTTTCTCTCTCTGTAATGGTTCCCACAGAGCCTACAGCAGATATTTGGGTGTAAAAACCCTCTAAAAGGTGATCCTTTCCCCTATGAAAATATCAAACTTAATTGCTTTATGAAAGGCCTGTAGGGCTTCCACCTCTATTCACCTAGGCCTCCCACTACCAGAAAATAATGCTTTGATCTGTTCAGTTCTCTCACTGCATTATACTGAATTTCTAAAAGCATTTCTTCTGACCCCAATCCTCCCTCCCCCACCACTGGTTTTCCATTTGAATTGTGAGTATTAGCATATCCTTTACAACCTTTTCAGTAGTACTGTACATATCTTATCCAAATGGAACTCCTGCAGCTCACAGATAACATTAAATGCTGAAGAAAGTCCCAAATAGAGATTCCCAAGTACTTCTTGATATGATCAGAGTGGGTCCATCTAGCATCCTTTACTGAAATGCAGGAGCCTGAAAGAAGTCGGGCTCATGCCTCATGCAAGGCATTAAAGGATCCATCACTTCATCTTATGAACATCATTATGAATTTTTACCTCATGTTTGTTATTCTGGAAGCAAAAGAAGTCCTTAGTGCAAGAAAGATCTGCAGATATTCAATACTATAAAATGGTTTTTTATATCTTTATTTTATAGTTCTATTATGTACATTACAGCTAAACCAATAATTTTAGTGCTTATATTCATCTCTCAGGTTCTGAGATCTAGTCAAAGGATTGGGTTTTGTGTAAATTGCCAATCCCAAATTTTTCTTAAAAATTAGAAAAAAAACCAAACAAATCAGAATTGAAAGCAACAGCTTCATGGTCAGCCATAAACATCATTATGTTTTTTGCCCAACAGGATTTTGTTTGAACACAATATATTTTCAAAACCAGCATCCTCTGCATGCAACTTGGCATTACATGCATAATTAATTAGCTAGCTCAAAACTCCTAAGCAAATTTATGAATTATGTTAAACAAACCCTGATCAAGCTAGGTGTAATAACGGTATTTTTTCATAATTTCTAAACAGTTATATAAAAATAATTAAAAAATAATTGCACATGTTGAGTTTGTAGTGT
This sequence comes from Daphoenositta chrysoptera, assembly GCA_013397915.1. Taxonomy (NCBI): domain Eukaryota; kingdom Metazoa; phylum Chordata; class Aves; order Passeriformes; genus Daphoenositta; species Daphoenositta chrysoptera. The sequence continues at coordinate 620,562 of VZRO01001998.1, forward strand.
GTTGGAGCAAAACAATATTTTCTTGTAAAGGTGTGAGAGAGTGAAGTGTTATGGTTAATTGCTTAAACATTGTTATGAAGTACTTTTTACCCATTATAGCAAAACTAGATAAAGAAGCTATGACCACTAAAGCCCACCCCTCCCTGAATATGCCTTCTGACTCCAACTTTGGACTGTGAGTTAACATGCCTAAGGGAACTTGAGATAACATAAATTTGACACTATTGTCCAATTATCTCAGGTCTAGGGAGAAGTAAACAAGGCAGAGGGAAAAGAATGTGTCCACAAAGAAAGCCAAACACACAAAACAGAACTATATTACGGATTTGCAAAGCCAGCATTCCATGCCAAACTATGTGGCATTTCACTAAAGCTGATATGACCAACATTTTCAACTCATAAATAAACTTTTCTTAGCTGGACACTGTCCTTTTACAATGTAACTGGTGTCAATTTTTGTTCCCATTTGCCTCAGTTTACTTTTTCTCCAGCCAGTTATTCATCCATTTAACAGTGCGCCCTTCAAATCCATGTCTTTCCAACTTTGCAATAAGGAAGTTGTACGGAATTGTGTCAAAGGCTTCACAGAAGTCGAGGTAGATGACATTGGTCAGTCTTCCTTTGTTAACTGTTGAAGAATTCTCCTACCTATCTCAAAATATGGTTCTGTTGGACAAAAGAAATATGCACTCTACTCAGAATGCCTTTGGCCTCAGTATTCATTTACAAGCTGAACATGATCAGCAAGTGATTGATAGCTTCAATCACTCCCTATAAATATTGTAGGATTAAGCTAAATTTAAATGTATACTTATGATTCAGGAGAAAAAAATATCTGGGATAGCTCTTGTCATGGTTACAGTCCCTCTGTAATGGTTTTACTTTGCACAGAGACAAAAGTAAAAATATAATCCATATAACTTGTCTTGAAAAGGAAAGGCTTAGAACATATTAAGAATATTTTAATGGTATTAATTTATGTGAATGCTATGTCCATTTGACTGTACTATTCCAACACTGTCAGTGAACTTTTCTAAGTTTACTTTCCTCTTTTAAGATTTGTTTTTCAACTGATCTAGATTCTCCTTCTTTCCTTTTTCCCTTTTTTCCCATGAGAAATGTTGATATCCCATGTTTCACCAGTCAACAGTAACTCTTTTAGATATACACCACTGTGGCCTTCGACATGGTTTGCTTAAACAGCAGAGCAAATAATTGAAACTAGTTACCTTGAAACCAGCTGAGATTTCAGGAGGACTGAAAAAAAGAACAGATTTGTAGCTGAATGCTTTCCAAGCAATCTGTTTAGTTCTGCATGTTCTTCAACTCAATTTCATGGTAATTTCATAAGGAGGTTTTATTTTAATCCAGTGTGCCGCAGAGCTGAGGCTTTTACCCTTTTATTTAAGTAATACAGTTGGAACATCTTTTATGCTACTTTAGTTAGTAATATGAATTATTGTTGCATCACATCTTGAAGTTTTTTGTGTTTTAAATATCTCCCAAAAGGTTCCCAATTAGTTTCCTTCCCAATACATAGCAGTTAGCAATGTATATATCCATTTAATTCAAGTCTTTTTCCTCTTACCTTGTTTTTGTTAGGTTTTTTTCCCCAAATACTAATTTGTGACACACATTCACTTAGCAAATGACAGATTACTAGTGTAAGGTAGGAGTAAATTGACCAGTGGGGCTGAGGTCAAAGCCTGAGAGAAAATATTTTTGTACTATAATGAGTTCACAGCAATTGAAACATGACTATTTGAAATCCAGGTTATAGTGGCAAATTCCAAGGATAAATTATAGAAGTATCTCAAATGAGTTTGTATTTTCTCTGAATTACTTTTGTTTGTGTTTTACTAGGAAGAATATTTGTTGAGCTCAGGAAACACAAACAACAAAAGTGAATCTACAGATTAATGACGGAAAAAGGGGAGAGTACAGAATTGCCCAATTGTATCATGTTATTCATACTAATTTCTAAAGTAAAAGGATAAAAGAACATTTTGTACAGACAGAATAGAGGCATGTATATTGAACAGTATTTTTAGACCTCTTGGCCCTGAAGAGTTATAGAATATACTTATGATATTGTCCACTGCACATAGATTAAGGTTTTCTGTTGGGAAAGGTTTAACATCTCTGTAGGAAAAAAGAAAAGAAAAAGTCTACCATTAATATGTAACGATTGTATTTTTATTCAGTACACTAATGGTGTTTGAATATGAAGGTTCTTCTATATCAGTGGAAAAGGGTAAAGCATATTTCCTTTCCCGTTGTGTCTGGTTGTGAATCAGACTTGAGGCCTTGGCTGAAAGTCAAGCTAGGTATTATGTACTTAATTTATTCTCTCAATCAGGGTACTTTTTGTTTATATCTTTGCTCTATATCAAGATGGATCCTCAGTAATACTCAGTTGTTAGCCTGCTACCTTTGCCAAAACTCAGGATGGGGTTATCTGCTTGCCTTTCTTCTCTTTGTATTCTACATATTTGTAGGGAAAAAATTAGACCAAACCATTTTATTCACATGCATATAAAGTTTGCTTAATTTTTCTCTCTTTAGGATAGTTGTCATCAACCATTCATCTTACTATCATTGTAGTATTTCCACTCTTGAGGATGCTTTTTGGTTTTCTCTTTTTTTTTTTTCTTTCCAGAAAAAGCTGTTGAGGTAACTCAGATCTGAATCAATTCCACGAATGCCTGTAGTTCTAAATATCTAGTAAAAACCTACCCCTGTAAAAAAAATTCAGTTTAAATGCACCAGGTAGGACAATTCCATATTTGTCCAGGTATCACCTGGTTACTTAAATAAAGAGATTTGTGGAAGAAGACCATCCTCAGAAAGTTCAGTTTATCACAATACATAAGGGCTCTTTGAAGTAGAGTTGTGTCAGCATATGCCCAGAATAAAACAAAGGAGAACTTCATATTTCACATGAATCTAAAATATGAGTTATGAACATTAGTTTAAAAAAATGGTCTGACTTACATGGTTCCAGTTACACCACAAACAGTACCTCCCTTCCAGGGTTTAAACCTCATTTCACAATACAAACTGCAAAAGTTTCCATCAAACATTATGGAAAAGCTATGGGGAAAATAAATATGAGAGGGACTTAGCTGGAGATACGTAGAAGTGTAGCTCAAATAAAAAATATGACATCTTATAATCTGATGCTGATATACAATTTGTCAGCAGCACTGAGGCAAGATACAGCAATAGCTTCTACTGTCCATTCCCCACCCATTTTTCCTATAAAGGGAATTTTTCTCCAGGGCATCAATTGAAAGCATGTACAAAAGAAATGAGGTTAGTATTATTAATTTACTTTCTTCACAACTGAATAGCCATAGCTTTATTCTCTTATTCCCCTTGGCACTACTTTGTTCCATTCTTTAATAACAGCAAATGTGAAAAATCAGGATTTGTTCTATTCAGCTTCATTTCACTTTGAGTGCTGTAGGAAGATGAGATTTGAAATTGTTCACTGTAATGTATAGGATATCTGGTGGATTCACTTTACTGATGATGCAGTATCATTTCAGAGGTCTCACTTCAGGATGCATACTTTTATTAGAACATTAAATCTTGAACTCTTGACTCTTTCAGAGTGGCATCCAGCAAATTCAAGGGAAGGCATGGAAGGAGAATTCCTCTTCATATAATTTTGTTATCAGTGTACATAAAACTTTTCTAAAAAAGAGAGGTTTGGAGAGAGGAGGAGAGGAGAGGAGAGGAGAGGAGAGGAGNACTCAACTCACCCTGGGGATTGCGTGGAAAAACCAACAACAAATGACAGATGTTTGTCATGTCACTTAATGCATGACTGAAGGACACTGTGACAGAGCCGCAAAAGAGAGGAGAGGAGTGGAGAGGAGAGGAGAGGAGAGGAAAAAAAAAGATTGATCCTTTCTCACAACTGGCCTATTTAATATCTGCTTACACAGGGTTTGAATTTCTGCCACTGATACAAATTAATGAATAGTTTTCTTTCTCTAAATTTGCAAAGACAATAAATTAACATATAAATTAACTAGTTTTTAAAATATTAATTGGGAAATAACAACAACTAAACCAACAAAACTAAATTAAACTCTGATAAAGACAGGTATCTGGGATAAAATCAAACTGATTTTTCTTTCATTTTAAAAACTGGGAAATTTCTTTCAGAAATGCAGTAACCCGCTTTTAAATATACCCAAAATACTGTCCTTCTATTTGGAACATTTTAACTACCTTTGAGAAACATAAAAATAGGGAACTCGGAAAAGAAAATCTGCTTTCCCAAAGCAAAGGATTAGGTACCCAAAAAATAAAAAAAAGACCATGTGAAGATGAATGAATATAGAGGTATTCACTAAAGCTGTGAGCTTCATCATTCTTCTTACCTGATTTGCAGTATGGGTGAAAAGGTAGGTTTTCTATCTCATAAATTAATAGGCTGATCATGGATTAAAAAATATCCAGGAGTGTATGGTCTGTTGATCATGCTGTTCCATTAAAGAGCTGAATGTCCTTTGGGACTGGTATCAGTTGTATTCTTCTTTTAGGTAAATCACTTCAGGTGATGGATCATTCCCTGCCCCCATTTCACAGGGCTAGAAGTAGTTCTGTTTTTCTGAAAAGGTGTCCCTGGGTGGTTCCATTCATTCTTGTGGAAACTTTTGACAACTGGATCCTAGGGAAACCCAAGGTAGAAGAGCAGAAACAGGTACTAAGAAAAAAAATTAGGGAACAAATATTTTTTCTTATTTCTCTGCTTTTTCAGGTCCAGAACTGTTTTCAATAGTTCTGGCAATAGGCAATGCAACAAGCCCTACTTGCTGCACAGAGAGACACTGTGTTTCTTCTTCTGGAGGATTCGTTGAGGGGAGGCTTAAAAGTTGCTAGAACAAATACCTTGGGTAGTGCCTGAAGAAAGAATATCTTACTGTTTCCTAAGATATTACTTAGTGTGAACTCTAGAAAACTTCTGTTGAGTTCTCATTTAACCCTTCTTTACACCTAAATACGGGAGAGAAATTAACAATTTTTATATTTAGCATTTGCTATTTGGACTTGGATTTACTTTAGGAAGCTACAAATATCTGTAAAATCCTCTGAATAGCTACTTCTGACTACAGATCACAAATTTAAGCTACTGATAGTCCTTTTTAAGGTAACTTGCAATCTCCTGAGCATACCAAATAGCTCCAAGTAGACAAGATCTGAGGCCTGGTAAGAGAAGACAAATGTGTACAGTCACTGAGAATAGGACACAAAAAATTTCCATCCAGGGTAAGAGAGGTACATAAAGAGAAGGGAAGAAGTAGCTGTTTTTCTTTCCTAAAGAACCACCAAATCCTTAAAAACTCCCTTGTAACAGGTTAGATTTAGTGAACAAGCTGTAACACCAGCTGTAGCTGTGATTCAGTTTACTAATTTGTTTTTGTGAGATATAAATATATAAATTAGGAGAAAATGACAAAACAGGCTTAAAAACTTCTAGAAGTATAAAGTTAGTTTATTATTACTAGGATTAAAAGAAAGAAAAGAGAGAAACATTAAGAGAATAAGAAATAAACATTCCCCTCCTTTTCCAGTATTTCCTCCTGCACTCAGCTTGCATCAAGGATAACAATGATGGAATTTTGTTCAGTATTAGGGTACTTAACAAAGTTTTCCAAATTCAGGGGAATGAAAGAGGTCTTCTCTTTGCTCTACCATGGTTTTTAAATTGTTACTTGCAAAAGTCCTGCCCACCCAGAGAAAAACAGTCTATTGCAATGAAAACATATTAATCTCTCCCATGCAAATCTTACAGTCTTTTTTATACTGCAGTCATGGGCCAAACATGGGGTGTTCTCGTTTTAAGGATAAGCAAATTCCAGCCTGAAATTCACAAGTCTCCTCTTCACAAAAATCTCTAAAGACAGTCTCTTGTCTTGGGGTGACTGTTTCAAACTACA
>VZRO01001998.1:626553-662001 GCA_013397915.1 Daphoenositta chrysoptera
GTCGGGTTGCATGTTGGAGAAGAACCCTTTTCCTCTGATGCTGCCAGCTATTTGATGTTTTCCTCAGTCTCAGAAAGCTGGAACTCAGCTCCCGCCAGGTGTGCACGGGGCCGCGTGGAGTGGGGGAAGGGAAAAGCCTCTCCCGGGTTTCAGAACCCGCTCCGGTGTCTCGGCGGTGCAGCCCCAGGTGTCCGTCAGCTGCCCGGGGGTCCAGAGGGGGTCTCCCATGGCATTTCAGGGATCGTACCCTGGAGCCGAGGCGGGGTGAGGGGGGTGCCCGGCCCGACTCCCGAGAAGCCGGCCCGGAGCCATTCCCTCTCCCCCGCCCCGCCACCTCCTCCTCCAGCAGATGGAATGCCAGAGAGAGAGAGCCTTTTGCGCCCTCCAGCAGGTTTAAACATGCAAAATCACAGAAGCGCCATTGGATTAAAAGCTGTCAATTAATTTCAGCTCCAACCCACGACATCCCTAAAAGAATAAAAAAATCTCTAGGGTATGTAATCCCCTGAAGACTGTAGACAGACTCTCTTCTCTTTAAAGAAGCCAGTCCAAATCACCACAGATGTGTGTGTGGTGAAAGCTGTTTCCACAAAGATTTTTCAGTCATCTGATGACTCATTATTTCAAAACACTGAATGTTAGAGTAAGCTGTAAGGATATGGACTTCAAATAAGTGTGCAGGAGTAAGATTGTTATGTAAGGATCAGATCTGCTAAGGACATAGATGCCTTTCTAATCACCTAATGGGAGACTTAATACAAGGCTGAAACTTTAAGTCAATACTAATTTTTTTAATTAGTTGTATAAACCCTTTTTTTTATTGTATCAAAAATCATATGTAAATGAAAATGCTTTAAAAACTAATTTTACAATTTATCTATTACTAAATTTTTGTATAAGGTTTTAATTCCATTCCGGACTGGACCCAGTTTTATAAAGATCATAATTCTGCAAAATACAGTTCTGAGTTTCAGCTACAAACACATGTATAGTCAATTTTGTGATTTCTTTATTTTCAGTGGTTTCTTATGAATTTTGAGCCATATTGAAAGGCCTGGATTTCATTATCAGGAACATTAGTATAGAACCAGTAACAGAAATGTATACCATTAAAGCATTTCATCTTATTCCTTCCAATCTTTCTTTTCTGTGTTTATTATTTGGTTTGGGGCTTAATGATGCTTAAGCATAATGTTTTCTTAGTCACATAGCATTTTGTAATACATAATTGTCTCCTAATTTCTTAGCAAATGTTTAATTTGCACAGTTCAATAATGGATACTAATTTATTTAATCATAAAATGTTAATTTTAAAAACTAAGTAAATGCACTGTGATTATACAGCTATCACTTAATTTCATAAATGCAGTACACATACTGATAAGTATATGTTGTTCATTTAAATGCTGTATCTGATAATACGAACGGCTTATATATATATAAAAAATCAGAATGTTTGCATACTTTTATCAATGTAATGAAATCATACTTGAGAAAAAAAAAGCTTTAAAAAGGTAACACTTTCTAGCGGCAGTTGTATAGAAATTTGTTGAAGCCTGATAATACAGAGAACCTATAGAGATAATTTGGAAGGGTGGGACAATAATTTTTAAAATTTGACTTTTCCTTTCTTTTTTAAACCTTATAAATCGAATATGGAAAAGTGGAACCAGAAAAATCTTTTTGCAGTTATTTCACACGAAGTTCTATCAATGCTTACAGGGGAGAGATTATAATTGCTGAGATTTGGCAATTGTAACAAAATGGAAATTGATTTTCAACTGGGAAGAGATATCATGAAATGTAGAAATTTCCACTTAGAAATTATGTTACTGTCCCTAATCAGTGCTGAATTTTGATTTCACAATTTTCTGCTTATCTGGAGGATGTCCTATTCCAGAGAATATCTTCCATGATGCTTGGATTTCCTACTAAACAATTTTTCTCTCATTTGTATGCAAACTTAAAAATTCATATAATTATTAAAAAATAGTATTTTAGTTGTTTGTTGTTTTTTTGAGAAAAAAATGGCAAAAAAGTACCCCCCAGTCACCCCAAATATTGCGTGGAGCTTCATGCAGTGTGTTTTCTTTACCTAATTTCAGTTTGACTTTTGGCAGATTTTGGAACAATCTTCCTTAGAACTGTCTGCAGGAGCATTCTTAATCAAGGTACAGTATACTGTATATGAAACTGAAATGGTGTGTATTTCTGTTTAAGAAATTATAAAGTAGGGGTGCTTAGAGTGGGTAACCCAATATGGTAATATCAAAGTTTTAAAATTCAAGATAACAATAGTGTTGTTAGAGAAGCAGCTGGCTCTACACGACAACTTTAATAGAGCTATTAAAGCTGTCTTCCAGTTCCAGACTCTATAGTTGAAAAACTCTTTTCTAGACCTTTTTTTAATTTTAAAAGTCAATTGGGTCTACAGGTAGAAATGAGATCTCAGTGAAGATCTGATTTATTTTTCTGGCTCTGAGTTGCAAGTAGATGTCTTGGAAGGGAAGAGGGCAAAAGAAATAGCAAAGTGAGAAGCAAAAAATACTCTACCAGTACTTTTAAAGCAAAGTGTTTTTTACTACCTTAGATTCAGAGCAGAAGTGCAAAACTTCAGGCTATTTTCTTCCTGAAATATTCAAAACAAATGTCATGCTCTTTAGGGATCTCAGTACAAGCACATTTGCGAGTAAAATTTCCTCTATGGGCATAAAATAACATTTTAAAATATAAAACAATTTAAATTGTTCTTCTGGCTTGCAGGAACAATTTTTAAGGTATTCCATCCCCTCCAAACATAAGGAGACCTTATGAGTATTAGGGATCTGTGGGGTAATTGCCTATTCCATTGTAAAACAAGGCAACATGTATAAATATATCAATATCTGTAGTAAAAATTGTGTGGGTTTGTTTGTTCTTTTTGATTTTATCCTTTTTAGACATCTTCAAATTCTCCCTAACATATATTTCAGTATGTGGTCTAATTTCCATCTGTGTTTCTTCAAAGTGAATTTATACCAGACTACAGCTCTTACTGTGTGATGAAATGGCCTGGAACACTAAAGCAGACCTTTCTCTACCCATAAGATGAGTTATACTGTTATTTATCACTTTTATGTATTACAGGCACTTCATTCTGGCACTTGCATTCTGTTCTAAATTAGTTTTATCCATATGCTATTAGCAGTGTGACTTGTCAGCCTTCTATAAATGCTAGAATTAAAAATTATGCAAAGAGACATAACGTATCTTATATCTTTTGAGGCACTTACGTTATTTCTGGCAGTGCCCCTTAAAATTTGAAAAAGGATTTTATGTGATTAAGGTCGGAAAAGGCATCTCAAGATCATCTAGTCCAATCTCTCCTTGTGCTTCTTTTTTTATGATTTTATCTTATAGCTTCTTATGTTATGCAGAAAAATCCAGCAATCATGAGTTCATTATTTAGCTCTGCTTCTATTCCCAATGCAGATGTAGTGCAAGAGTCACATGCTAACCCAAATTTTGTGTGTGATTCATTTTTTCTCCAGCCTTGCAATGAAGATGTATTATCTTAGCATAATAAATGGATGACAGCACACTTTTTGTAAGAAATTTTCTGTTACTTATTCCTTTATTAAGACCGTTTCTCTGCAGAAAAAGAGTCTTTTTTCAGTTCTTAAATATTTTCTTCTTGTCAGATTGAATTGAGTGAAACGTCACACAGTCAAACACATACATACTGTCTTGGTTAAGTCTCCTTTGTGTCCATCCCTCTGGGATGATTATTTCTGCACTCTCGATGCACAGATGAAAAGCTGTCTTGACTAACTTCCAAGATAACCTGCTGTGTGCCGTATGAGACCCATATATTAAGTTGGCTAATAATGAAGGCAAAACACATAGGTTTTGACAGACAGAAAACTGCGACTCCTAGGGAGGAAGTACTTAAAGGATTTTGCTATGCTTATAGTATACCAGTGGGGGGTTGCTTAATTTTTGATTTAGCGTAGCAATATTTGAAGGGGTTTTTTTTTTAGGTTTGGTTTGGTATGGTTATTTTTGTTAGGTTTGTGCTAGTATTAAAAAATTTGTGGGTATTTTTAATAAAAGGAAAAAAGTCTCCATAGAACCTTAAACTTTGTAATTATATGCATTATTGTCACACAGGGAAAATAGTAATTTCAAAAAATGGCCAGTTGAAATCACTCATTTCGTAAACCCACAAAAGCTTCAACAGCCTTTAAAAACTGACGTTCTGTAATGTAATTTTACTTTTTCTATTTAATTTTGTCACTAAATTAAATATTTAAATTATTAGATTTTTCATAAAGTGACTAGCATTATTATTGTAGATATACTGTGAAACCTAGTAATAATAGTCTTTCACATTACTTAACTATCTACAGAATATTTAATACAGTAACTAATCAGTTTTTAACCTTAGCAGTTGTCTTATATCAGAACATAAAGATTAATTACGAAGAGAAGAAAATGCTCATATTTTTTATTTATAAGTTATAAGACAAATAGGCTAAAAAGGTGACAAATCTTGCAGCTACAGTTATTTGTACTACATTCAAGAGAGGAGGGTTGAAAGAAATTTATTCAGTACTATTTACTCATCCTGGAACTAACTATTGCTTAAGATAGATCGGAGTTTTTTCATTAGGTTCAATGAATAATATTAGAAGAATTATGTTAAGTGTGCAAATTGCATAATTATAAAATAAGAGCATTATGTTACTGTTGGCAATATTTAAAAGCAAAAAAGAAAACAACATTGTAAATTAAAATTGTAAATTAAAATCAGGACTGAAAATTGTTTTCTAGCAAAGCAATTCTTGGGCACATTGTACCTTCTGCCTGACATAGATTCTTTGAATTACAGCACTATATTGAAGGGATTTTATACTGCTATGATATTGAAACTGAAGAATTCACAGCTCAAGAAAACGTCTGCCTTATCCTGCATCAACATACTATATGGACAACACATTGTCAAGACAACATATTTAGCTACAGAAAATTAACTTCTGACTTCAATACAGTACTATTTTAAAATATAATGCACAACTATTAAAAGGAGGCTATGGAGGTCTCCTATCTTTCTGTCTGAAAAGGCAGAAAAATATGGTCTTATGTAAGTAATGATTGCACATTTTTACAGCAAAATGATTATTTTGACATGCTTTCTGTGGATTGAAACACCTTAGAGTGCAAAACTGCACTAGAAGCAGTTCAATTTCTGTCTGATTTCTTACATCTGAATGAAGAATAAAAATTATATCTTCATTTTTAATGTCCTTTCGTGTCAGTGAATGACAATAAAATGGAATCTGCCAATTAAGTAACCCGAGAACTAAGTCTTTTATGACTTGACTATCAGTCTGTTACATTGGCAGCTAAATACCAAAGCCAGAACTCTGTGATATGTATCAAGCATCCATTAAAGGTATGTGATGAGATGGCAATATTCATAGACTGGGTTCTCAGTATTTGTTTAACAAGCTCATCAGTGCTGTTCATCACTCTGAAATAAACTATGCCATATGCCACTTCACTTTTACAGGAAAATAAGGAAAAAAATTACCCATTTTATTAAATGATTGCTTTCACTTTGTGACAATAATGCATATAAGTACAAGTTTAAGATACCATGGAAACTTTTTCCTTTTATTAAAAGTGTCCAAAAATATTGTAATACTAGCACAAACCACAACTCTCAGTATTCATTGTTCTTTCTTACAACTCACTCAACTGGTCTATTGCCTAGATGTTTCTTAAAATAACTGTTTTTCTGTGCCTAATCTTCTCCAAATAACTCCAATTCCAATATTATATAAGGTCAATACACAACTGTTCAGGCATTAGAGTGCTTGTACATAATCAGCCATAATCAGAGAGTTCTTCAGCCATAATAACGTATTTTTTATCACAAGAGGTCATGAGCTTCCCTTATATTTATGTAGTCAAAATATTTCTGAGAGATGTGAAAAGGTTCTAGGATAACTGGCTCTTCTGAAGAAAAACAAAATCAAAATAATATGAACATAGTCTACACACTCTGCAACTAATAATCACAACTAACCAGGAATGACAGGAATTCCTGCAAGCATGCTTAAACCTATTTGCATTCACAATCAAATCTATGTTAGCAAAAAACAAGATCATCCAGGGGTGAAAATACTCAAACTGAAGAATGCAGACAGACAATTGATAGCAGTTCAAATTTTGATATATGAATTATTTGGTTAGTAAAACTTCTGCTGCTGTGTTATTTTCTTTTTTTTTTTTTTTTTATATTTAAATGTAAAACTTTTGCCTTTCCAGGATATTATCAATTTAATTGATAATTACAGCATGATAGCTAACATGAGACTTTTTCTTTGCTGCAGATATATATTACAAGTGTAACATTTGTAAACATGTATTTCCTTCTGGAATTAATAAATCTCAACAGACTGATGGAATATCTTATTCTCCTCTCTGAAAAAAAAAAAAAAAAAAAACAAAAATTAAAGGAAAAGTAAACTTAAGAGACCACACCTCAGTTAGAGCCCATCTTTTTTCTTCATTCATGGTCACTAATATGAGAGTCAGGAGCAGGAGAAAATGAAGAGTTTCCTGCTTTTTGGAAGCAGAGACAAAATGAAATAACATTATTTGTTAATTTAGCGATGCTTTTATGGGTATTTGCCATAATGTTTCACATTTGTCAAGTACATTTTGAATTCATACTTTGGTAATTGTAGAGAGGATGAAAAGAGAGGGGGTTTTTTTGTCTTGTTCTGTTAATTACTGTTCTGTTGATTTCCATATAGCATGATTTGTACATTTCCATTTCTGTAGTACACTTTTTTCAATTCTTTTCCATCGTATCAAAACCTTCAGATCCTTAATGACTCATAAACACTGGCCCATAATACTAGTAAATTTTACATGGGAAAATGAGCTTTGTCCCAGTAGTACAACACTTAAGAACAAGCTGTATTAACTGCACTGAAAAAAACAAAAGCCAAACAGGTCCCAAGATCCAGTAGTAGAAAAAAACTTTTCTTAAGGTTTTTCCTTTGTTACTCAGGGTTAAATTTTACTTTTGAACACTGTTACCTGTGATAAATTATTGATTCTCTCTATTAAAAGGCATGCTTCACTGCTGCACATTCTTGTTTTGTAAAATAGTTGTTAATTAGTTCAAACAAATAAAACAGAATTAATAGAGGACAAGAAAAAAAGAAAAAAAAGAAGAACCAGAAAAATAAAACCCACAACATTTATGATATTTGTGATAGACAGAAGGTACATTTTCTTTAAAACTGGTGAGGCCATTCAATTTTGTCATCTGGATATAAGTTCTGGTCTCTCTACAAACGCTTTACGTTTGGAGAGAAGCAGCAAGAGTAATTGTTTGGTTGTCTTCTGCAAATCTAAGTCCACTATGTACGTTCAGAGAGTATTTATCAAAGCAATTCTTGTGCTAAGGTGAGCTATCGTGGATTAGCTATTATAAATAATATCCCACATTATAGATGTGTATTTTAACACCGGTTGCTCATGAGTAAAATGTTCTGTTGCTCAAAACCATTAAGTCTGAGAAGGCTCAGCTTCAAGGGTACAAGTTATTTTAGATTAAAGACAAGAAATAAATCGACATTAGCCCTGGTGTGACAAAAGGGAAAGGGATGTGGCTCAGTCTGTTGTGGGGCGCTGTGTTTCTAGCAGTGTACACACGCACTGCGTCACTGCTGCTGCAGAAATCACTGCTGCTGCCGGGACACGGGTGCATGCTGGAGTCTGACCTTGTGTCCGCCCGGGGCTGCAGATACTGCTCCTGCACATGACCTCAGGCAAGGTATTGTCACACTCCTTTTGCACTCAAATGAATGCTATGTGAATTCACATTTACATAGAATTTATTTTTCACTGAACCAACCCTTCCTGTGCACTAAATGTAGGCAGACACAGATGGAGGTCCTTGACCTCCCATCAAGGAGGAAACTGGGCAAAAATTCCAGAAGGCCATCATGGATGGATAATGACCTACTGAGCCAACCCAGAGTGAAAAAAGAAGGAGGTGGAAACAAGGGTAGGTTGCATATTTATGTATATAAAACATATATTATGTAATAATATGTAATAAAAATATGCTTCCTTTAATAACTGTCAAACGGAAAAACAATTGACTCTGAAGTAACAATTCAGAGAGTGTTATTCTCTGACACTGGGAATGACTTTCAAAAACAAGATAAAAACTATTCCCTTTCATGTTTCTTTGTTGCTTTTTTTCCCAAATATCAGAGCAGACAATAACAATATCTATGAATCTCTCTAGATGGGTTTTATTGGTTTACAGTTTGTGGCAATATAACCCATATTTAATTAAAAAATTAACAGGTTGCACGTGCGCTATTACCAAAGCTTAATATGACTTGATGTTGCTTACTTGAAAATATTTCCACAATTGTGTTTCAATTGTGTTAAAAATGAGAAATTGAAAAAATTCCTTTCTAGCCAGGCTTTTTTTAATACTCATATGGCTTTTTAGAGGTGATCACAACTGACCAGCAAAAAATTTGATAAATTACATTCTACTTAATAAAGCACAAAAAAAAAAAAAAAAAAAAAAAAATCAGTGTATTTTGTGATATGTTTAAGCAGCCTGTCCTTTTTAGCAGTTTTTGGAGGGCTACAAAAATATATTTTCTGAAAGGAGACATTTTACATATCTGAACAGGCAAAAGGAAAACAGAAAGTGTCTTCCAGAAGAGAAGAGTGTGTCAATAATGTCAAAAACACAGGTCAAAACCAACGAAAGCTAAAAATTCACAGTAAAATTTACCCAAAGGAGTTATCTTTGCTAAAGTCAATTAAAGCAATATTAAAGCAGAGAAAAATATGAGACCAAGGAGAAATTAAGTGGTGGTGAAGTTAGATGATTAAGACTATTATTTAAGTTTGGGGAAGCCAAAGCAAATTTGAAAACAGTATTTGACGTAAAAAAATTATTAACAGTAGAAAGATGGGATGGGATGAAGACAGAGAGCTAAAAGGAATGGACGTAAAGCAGGTGTGATCCAAGGGAGATATAAAGAGATAGGGTGGGAGTTTTTTAAATAAGTCTCAGTGCAGACTTATAGCTCTATTATTGCAGATGGGAATGAGAAACAAAGGGAAGAAGGACTGAAGGAGAAATTAAAAGTGGTAGGAGAAAAAAGTGAAATTGTTTGCAATATAAGAAATAGGATTTTGCTGTTTAAACATTAACTGTTATTTTGTTTCTATTGTGGTCTTGGTTTTGTGGGTGGTTTTGGTTTGATTTGGGGTTTTTGAGCATTTGCTTTGTTTTGGGATTTTTGGGTGTTTTGTTTTTTCTTCCTAAGAGTATTCATTTTCTTCTGTTCCTTTTTTACAATAAAATCTTGGAACCTGGAAACTAGCTTCTTCTCATTCAGACAGCATCTTGTTTTTTCC
Organism: Daphoenositta chrysoptera; assembly: GCA_013397915.1. Lineage (NCBI taxonomy): Eukaryota > Metazoa > Chordata > Aves > Passeriformes > Daphoenositta > Daphoenositta chrysoptera. Next base: position 636,007 of record VZRO01001998.1, read on the forward strand.
TCTTGAGTAACAATGATTTTTGTTTCTTCTCTCCTTATTTTTTTTTTTTTTAAATTCGTCTCACTCTTTGGGGTGTAAGCCAACACAGTTTTCCCTTATTCTCTGCCAGTCTCATCAATGATGCAATTATATGCTATGAACACAGCTCCAAAACAAGCTTTTTTAGGAAAACTTGCCAGAATAGGGAACATAAACTATGCAGCTCAACAGCATTTGGGCACAAATGCAATAGATCCATACATAAATTATGGCTATTGTTTGTTTGCTTTTTACTTTCTTGGCAACAACATATTGATTAACAAACAGTGACTAGCAAGAGATTATAAAAAATTTAAGGAACACAACATAGCCTATTGTTCATCTCAGACCCAATTTAAACTAATTTATACATGGTTTTAATAAAGTATAATAATTTGAAACATTTAACATTTAGTAGTTTCTAAGTATTAGTTCTAATTTACTACTGAAGAAAAAAAGCCCTTCTGTGTAACATTGTAAAACTGTTCTTTCAACTGAGCCATCTACTAGAAATAAATGGGAAACTGGGTTTTTTTCCTTTTTTTTTTCGCTCAGGTATCTACTGTTGTTCGTCATTATAATCTTTTCAATGAATGCAGAAAATTTTATGTACCATTTATTTCCAGCTAGTACTAAAATATAATTTTAATCTCCTTCTCAGTATATAGTTGTATACCAGTATTATTTTCATTTTAAAATAAATACATTATAAAATTTTAAAATAGTATATTTGATTTACCTCTTGGTGTATTAAATGTTTTCAGACTACATCCAATATATAATTTAAATGTAATAATAATCTGCAAAGAAGGGAGTGAAATTCAGTTTTCATCCTTTTCAGACTGCAGAAGTAATGGAAAAAATGAAGAAAGAAAGTAATGACAACATTCTACCTGTATTTAGATACAGAAAACACACATTCACTTTTAAAAAATATAAAACCCACTGAAACCCCTAATGGTAACATTCCAAAAGAAAAGATAGGGTGGAAAAAACATATTGATATTCAAAATAAAAAAAAAAAGTAAGGAAAACATAGGATGGTGCTCTTTCAGTCAGAACATCTGGGTTTATTTGCAGTAGAAATCAGTAACTAGGCAAAAGGAACTCCTAGGTTCCTAGCATATGTTATACACACCAACCATGTCCCAGATCCCCAACAAAACAAGTCTCAGGAAACTAAAAGTTTGCTCAGATTGATTAATATGGATACAGACAAAAAGGTGAGATGCTCCAAAGCAGCTGACTATAAAAAGATAACTTATAGATAGAACACTAACCTGAAATTCTCTGAAGAGTGACTTGGCAACACATTTTGCATTTTTGCATTGCTTTGTTTAACTTAACCTAGGGTCCAGAATCTCAAGAATTTTTTCTGTATTCATAAGGACTTAGATTCATCCCATATACCTTTGGATATTTCAATGTTCTTTAAGTTGGGAACCTAATTTTTTTTTAAAAATTATCTTAGAAATTTCCTCTACAATTCATGAGGGGGCTGAAGCCCTTTTCACGTAGAGAGTGAATTTCTGATGGTCTGTCTATTTTGGAATGGATTCACTAAAACTGGCTTGGTGAATGCATGTGAACAACTGTTGCCTGAAGGTTAGTGACTTCAGCAACCTGAAAGTACCATGAAGAATTAAACAATTTTGCTTGCAGTGTACCCAAAAATAATGTGAAGAAATGACCAGCAATGGCAGATGGAAGAGATAATGATTGATTAAATCATCAATGGTCAAATAAGAGACCTTCCATAGGCTGACCAAGGCAGCATCCAGGCAAGAGAGTGGCTGTATAAATGCAATGCAGTAAGGCAGACCATGGGGAAATAGTGCAAAGATATCGGAATAACCAGTAAAAGGCCCTATTGCCTTGTAGAAGCAGAGGAGAATCAAGGCAAGGAGGAGGATAGTCTTGTCCTCTTCAGTGACACAGGGACACAACATATTGTGATTTGGACCATTTCTGTTCAATGACCTGAGAAAACCTGTGTGCCCTCCCCAGCTCACGTTGACTTATGTGCACAGGAACAAGATTTCCCCGCTGTAGCTGTCATGTGGTCATGATAGCATTTGTAGAGTACATTTTTTCTCACTCGTGATGGACATCAGAAACACTGATGTCATCTGAACCACACCCTAAATTGGCTAACACCGTGGAGAATACAGCCTTGTAGAAGTGAACTCTGACTTTCAGTTTCACAACGGAGTACACAATACTTAAAGAAACCATAGTCAATGTGCAGGAGTAGTCAACAAGATAGAGGTGTCCTCTGTTCTCCAAGTAAGGCATTAACCCAAGGTTATGAGGATGCCAACTGGTTTAATGGTTCTTCTGATCATCTGCTACCAAGAATACAGCACCAGGTCACCTGTCATTTCTTGTGAAATTGTCCGTAATAATCGGTGGATTAGTCCATTTCCTTCTCTCTTGAGATTTGTAACTATTTTGGTAATGTGAATTCTCCACTATCAGTGATGGAAATGCAGGAAATTTACCATCAGAATTTAAAGAGAGTAAGGAAAATAAGGAGTTACTGAAAAACAATACAAAAAATATTTGATGAAATAATCAAATGTAGTATTCTTTTACGAACTGTCTTTGCTATTTGAGTGTGTTTTAATATAGGCTAATGCTTGATGTTTTTTTTTCTTATTTAAAAAAGCACAAAAATAAAGTAACTCCTAGTTTTTTGTGGGTTTGGTGTAGGGGTTTGTTTTTTTCTTGTTGTGTTGGGACTGGTTTTCTAATAATAATTATTTGAGTTAAATAGCAATCATTTGAGTTTATCTACAAGGAACAGATTATTTTGTTTACTACAGCTTCCAATCACATTTCATAACAGTGAAAGGAATGAATACTTTGTTTTTTTCCAATTTTAGACATATGTGCAACCTATCACAGAAATTAGGGAGATAGTTAAATGTGAGTTAAAGGAGACACTGAACATGAGTTTAATGAAATGGTTTCAAGTTGGTGCTCCAATGAATATTTATTATTTATACAAGAAAGAACATTTTTGCCGAGGGAAATTGAGAAATGTGCCCCAGCTCAAAATAGCTAATAGAGAATATGATTTCCAATAACTTTTAAATTGCTATATCTATCTTTTTCTATGTGTGGTTTTCAGTTTTCTTCTGCTAGTGGATTTTCTATCTCATCTTCCTAATTACATCTGAATTCATTTCTCTGCCCATCACATTGGGCTACAAATCTGCTGCAGTAACTAAGCTCTCTTAAATTACTACCTCCTTTAACTTTGACTTTCAGGTAAGTTACTCCCTAAGGTCACAAGTTAGAAGTATTGGAACATTTATTCCTCGGGAAGAGGAGAGAAATTAAATGGAGTTTGCCAGTCAGGAGACAGTTTGTATTGCATTGCAAGTCCCCAGTGGTCAGCCACAATTTTGACCATTCCAGACTGTAAATTGTTGTGCAGTGTTCAATATGTTGAATTTATTTCAGGAGAAAGATTGAAGAGAACATATCTACCAAGAGAATTCCTTCTGATTACGTTATAGATGTCCAAGCTCCTGTTACGCATTTTTAGAAGACAATAATTTAAAGATTAATATTTATGAATAGGCAACATGTATGATAGTTTTCATTAGGAATAAAATTTTACAGAAGAAAAGAATACGCAATAATAATATTATATTCAGAGATTTTCTTTCAGTCCAAATGGATTAGAGGCAATGGACAGCACCTTGAAAGATATCCCAGGGGAGGAAGACAACTCTGGTATTCATTTAGTAAACATTATTTTGCTATCATGGTAGTCAAAGAACAGTTGACAACAGTGTATAATGCTTTCAAAATGATTATTTTTAAAATCAGATTCCAGAAACAAAGTTTATATCAGCATTAGGAAATTATGATTAGCTTAGTCTGTCCACAAACAAATTTATTTAATCTAATGTTTTCAAAGCAGAATAAAATTTAAAATTAATAAATAAACAAAAAACATTTAAAGCTTTCCTTTGTTGGTAATAGATATGTCTGGAAGTATTAAGGCCATTTATGGTATATCTTTTGTTACATTATGTTTCCTCTTCTTCCTGTGCAGCTTTGTGAAATAATCAAATATTCTTCGAGCTTCCTGTGTTACACAGTGATCCAGTGTCCAATTCCTCAGCAAAAAGGTACTGGTACTTTCCATTTAATGTCTCCAGATGGTGTTTTACTTTACTGTGAATGGAACTATAGTTATTTCTTGTGCCTTTTGCTTGAATGACAATGTGTTTTCTGCAAAGCTGAGAAAATAAATAGTTTCCTATCTGTGATTTTATTTTTCTGAGTTCCAGATTTCTTGGGTTTTTTAATCATATACATATTTGGAACTTGGTTTCTTTTGCATTGTCTTTTGAAAAAAAAAAAAAAAAATAGATGAAAGCCTTTAACTTCATACATATTTTATTTGATCTCAGCACTACCATAGCTTTGTAGTCAGTAAAAATTGTTCCTGATAGATGTCCAATAACTTCCATGAAATTATTTTAACACTTGCAAAGTATTTAAAATAATTGTAATTTTAATTTCTATTTTGTTTTTTTTTCCCTAGAAGTTGAATGAAAAGCCCAATTTGATTTCTTCTTGTACCCTGATTGACAGGTTCAGAATCTAAAGAAGTTGCAGGGCAAAACACTGACTTCACTCATAAGCTGCCCTTTCAAGTCAGCTGACAAGAAATTTGGAAGTTTAGTTTGAAAAGGCTGCTACTCTGTTTACGGGAATGCAAATGTTCAAAGGTTCTTCTCTTGACTCTTGAAATTCATTGAAAGACTTTTATGAGCAGGGTCTTAAAAGTATCCATATCTAATCATTGAAATGCAAGAGCAGAAAACCAAGACTTCTTTGCATTGATAAATCTCTAATTTTCAATTAAACAAATGGATTAAACCATTTTTATGCCTTCAGTAACATTATCTTAACATTAACCTTCTTATAAAGAGAAGACTGTTTAAAAAACAGTCATCTATAACTGCAGCTAAGTGGTGACATATCAATAGGAATTAACAGACTAGCGCAAAATAAAAAATGAATATTTTACAAGGGGGCTTGCCTAGCAAAGAGATCCATACTAAGTGTTCCTGTCAAAAGGTTTCTCTATTGTTGCCAGCTGTTCTGGTGCATAAGCTTTTACAGTAATGTTTTTGGTTATGAATATACATCTAAAATTTTTGCAACAACTTAAAATATAATTCTCCTTTCTTTAGTGAATTCTCTGTTTCAGAAATATATTTTTTCCCTGCAGTCAACACAGTCATCTAAGAATAGAAACTGAGAGCTGATAATGCCTCAGTTAATTTCATCTTTTGATGAGGCACATAAAATGAGTGGAAAAACCTCAACCATACATTACCATTTTTGCATCAGAATAGTAAACAATATACAAAGTATTTAAAATATGGAATATATTGTTCTTTAAATCTGTAATCTGAAGTTTAATATGACCATTGAGAGCGAACAGAGAACTTGCTAAAACACCACCCTCCTGCCTCGTAAAACGATGTTTTGAACCGTAACAGAAAACTATGAGATTTTTACACCTTTTACTAGAGGGTTGTTCAGCCAGGGCAAAAGGACATTCAGGGCAGACCTTATTGCTCTCCACAACTAAAGGGGCACAAGTGAGGTGGGGATAGGTCTTTTTTCACAAGTAACAAGAAATATGACAAGAGGAAAGGGCCTCAAGTTGCACAACAGAAGGTTTAGGTTGGATATTAGAAAAAATTTCTTCACTGAAAGGGTGGTTGGGCATTGACACAAGCTGCCCAGGGAAGTGGTGGAGTACCATTTCGGAAAGTATTTATAAGATGTGTGGATATGGTGCATGGACTTGGTTTAGGAGTGTACTTGGCAGTGTTAGGTTAATGGTCTGACTTGATGATCTAAATGATCTTTTCCAACCTCAATATTCTATAATAAACTGTCCAAGCACAATAACCATCCCTTTTTCATTGGGATGGTAAACCAGTTTTGTGGAAGCATGTGGAGGAGGTTGGGCATACCTTTGGGAACTGGCTGTGGACCAGGGAATTTTTTCCCACAATTTTGTGAGACCAGATACCAAATTATTCACCTCTGCTATGCAGCTCCATTTATTTACAGACACTGTCCTTATACTAAGGGCATCATTTTGAATAACTGGGGACTGTCCAGGGAAAAAAAAAAAAGAAAAAAAAAAAAAGAAACTATCAAAAGATGTGTACTATAGATGTAGTAACACCTTTGGCTTCCTCTGCTAGTCAGGGGGAGGAGGAGAAAGAATCCTCCCAGTTAAATTCACTCAGGATTTAATCTCCATTGTCCTTTAAAAACAATATCCAAACCAATATCAGAATTTTTCAGGTGTGGCAAACCCGCATGATGTGCCAGTGGGATGGAGGACGGACAGGAGGATCATCAAGCACAAATCCCACTAGTTATCTACTAAAATGGGAAAAAAACCCTGCCAACAGGTCTCTCTTACCTACCATTCAGAAGCAACTGAGATTCACAGGAATCCTTTTCATTCATCGTTTCACACAGTCACCTTATACATACATTCATTTGGTGGTTCTGAAGAGCCATCCCATGAAATCCACCTAATCCTACATCTGAGAAAACTTTTGTTGCCTGAGTAAGCGTGACTCAAGTTCCCAGTTCAATCATGGAGGATAACACTTTGACGTGTAAAACCTTTACCGTAGGTGGAAAATGGTCCTTAGGAATTCAGGCTATTTTGGTGGATTAAGGACTTTAGAGTACCAGTAGTTTTACTGCCATCTCCAAACCCAGTAGCCTTGAAGCAGTATGAGTTACCCAGGGAGGCATGCTGGAATCACTCATTTAAAGTATTGTTGGAGAAGGGCATTATCTTCCACACCACTCTCCCCTTAATAGCCTAGTTTGGCCCATAAAAAAGCCAGGTGCTTGCTGATGCGTGATGGCAGACTACCAGCTAATAAATAAAGCAGCCTCTCCCACAGCTGCAATTGTCCCAAATGTATTGACACTGTTGAAATGTGTTGAGATAGAAGCTGCAGCATGGCATGCTGTGACTGATATGGCTCATGCTTTCTTTAGCATATCCATTACTGCAGTTTCCCAGGAACAGTTCAACTTTCCTTGGGAAGGAATACAATATACTTTCACTGTCCTGACTCAGGGGCTTTTGCATAGCTCTACTATCTGCCACGGGCCAGTGGCACAACATCTGGAGAATAATAACATCTCTCCAGATTGTAAATTTTTCCATTACATGGATCTTACTATCATTACTGGGCTCACTGAACAGGAAGTCAGAGAAACTCATAGTAATATTTTAGACATCATAAAAAAACATAGATGAGTGATCAATCTCAAAAGGTTATTAGATATTATCTCAAAAGATAATACAAGGGCCCACCACAGAAATTATGTCAGAAACCTTGACACATTGCCTGAAGTGGCTCAACAAACTATCTTACATGTGTCTGAATATAAAAAATAAAAGAACTTTATTGGAATTCTGGATTATGGGACACAATTTCTTCCCATGACACACAGATCTTACAGCTCTTCTATCATATGTGTGGGAAAAAAGCCTAACTAAAATTGTGTGAAAAGGAAAAAAATAAACTTTTGAACAAGCCAGACAGGCTGCCTTACATACTATGGCTTTGGGGCCCATATTGGTCAATAAACCTTTTGAATTTTAAGCTCTGTGTATATGATGATACTGAGCCTTGTAGAGCTTTTGGCAATGAGAGAAGGGAATGCAATCCTCCTTGGGTTATAGTCTCAATTCCTCTCTACACCGACTCAAACTTACACCCCTTTTAAAAGGCTGCTTTTAGCTGCATATTGAATACTGACAGAAGCTGAAGAGATGACAAGGCATTGCTCTAACTGTGACACTACTTGTCCTGCCAGGGTGTCAAATGACACCCACCGTAAGGATGGGAAAATGCAAGGTGGCATGAAGTGGAAATGATGTACCTCCACAAATGCTAAGCTAAATGTACCGGTTTGGTGAGGACATATAACTAATTTCCTTCATAGTAACTCGTATGGTGCTGTGTTTCGGACTTGTCCTGAACAGGCTATTGATAACACCAGGATACTTTGGTTAGTGCTGGACAGTGCTTACAGAGTCAAGCTCTTCTCTGCTTCTCACACTGCCCTACTGGCAAGTGGGCTGGAGTGAGAAGAAGAAGTTGTAAGGGGATGCAGCCATGTCAGCTGAGATGATGGCACCTTGGGGACAATATTAGAGGAAGGGCAAAATGATGCACAGGCACTGAGCAGTGATTAAAAAGTGGTGGAGGAACCAAGGTGAGAGAAGAAGGAGCAGGAGGAGGTGCTCCAGGTGCAAGAGCCAGGATTCCCCTGGAGCCCCCTGCAGGAGACCACGGTGGAGCAGGTATTTCCCTGCAGCCCGTGGAGAGAACCACAGTGGTGCAGACATCTACAATGCAGCTTTTGGAAAGGACCATGCCAGTGCAAGTGTATGTGCCCCAAAAGAACTGTCCAGGACCCCACCCAGGAGTAGTTTATCCCTGAAGGGCTACAGCCCATGAGGAAGATCTACACTAGAAGAGGTGAAAAGCATGAGAAAAAGGAAGCAGAGAAACTGCTATGGTCTGATAGCACCATTTGTCATTCCCCTTGCATACCTAAGGGTTGGGTAGAAGTAGACAAGTGGAGAATGAAGGAATAAAATTGAGCTTGGAAATACACAGGAGTGGGAGGAAGGTGGTTTAGGTTTTGTCTCTGTTTCTCAATATTCAAATCTATTTTAATTGTCAATAAATTAAATTACCCTTCGCCAAGTAGAGTCTGTGCTGCCTGTGAACTATCACAGTTAGTTCAAGTTGTTCATAGTTGTCAAGTGATCTGCTTGTCTTTATCTCTATTCAAAAGCTTTTTCATGTCATTTTCTCCCTTTGTCCTATTGAGAGGCAGGAGTGAGAGACTGACTGGGTGGGCAGCTGGAAGCTGCCAAGGTCAACACATCACAAATGTATACAGTCACAGCTATATGCATAGTGCATTGTCTTCTCCACCTAAAACACTATATGCATCCATTTTGGAACTATAGCTTTATGAAGAAAAGGGTTTGGGACTGTGTTATCCAAGGGACTGTTCAAAGCTGAACCCACAATGCTGAGGGGGTTGACTCCAACCAGTGACTGCTGGTTAGATAACCTGAAATGCCCAGACCTCTATGTCAGTGCCTTGAGCAGAGAAGGCCCCTGGAAGAAAAGAAAATGACTGAAATGCAAGACATTTTAAAAGCAAGGAAACCAAGGACATAATTATGACATAGGGGCATAAACATATTAAAATAGTAATTAAATTAAATAATTATGAACTTTAATTTTTTTTTTTCTTACAATATTAATTTCTTATCAGTTGTGTTCTAGGAAATATTTTGATACTTTTTCTACAAAAAAACAGTTTAAGAAATACAGGAAAATCTTCTAAATTTCATCTTGTCTTATATGTTGTTTCTTCTTGTGGTTCTATAGTTCAAAAATGTTTCCTAACTTTTATATTATTACATAAATATATTATGAATTCTGGTTTTTTATATCATCTGTTTTCATGTTTCTTATAACCTTGTGTCACAGTAGTGAATTAAAAAAAAGCAAAACCTTTAAAATTCCTTCAAACTGGTGCTCAAATTTATATTGAAAAAGACTGTAATTTAAAAAAATCTTAATAACAGATAAGGTAGGATGTGTTGTGTTCTGTGCAAGAAAGGACACCAGAAATTCTCCAGGAAATTATAATGCTTCAGTCACATCAAGTTGTATTATTTTGAATATAGATTTGAGCTGTAAAATTCCAGCTTAAATTCCAGAAAAATCTGAATAAAACATCAAAGATTGAATTATCATACTTCATTTCAAAACTTCATCTCTCAAAATCCTTCCCAGCTGCCCTTCAGAAATTTAACCACAGCAGTTTGCAACATGATGTAATTCAAGTGTCTACAATAACAAGAATTATCCTTGAATTAATGAGTGATAGATATTCTGAGTTGTTTCACTTGGGTAAAAATCCCTGTGAAGTCTACTGCACTTGTCCCATTATCTCCTTTTGGGGAAAAAAAATAATCCCCTAGTTATGTTTTTTCTGTTGGTGCAAGCAATATGGCATGCTTGATTTCCATGCAAAAAGAATTCCAAATTCTTGAAAGTGAGTTGCATTGCCATAATTTTTCAAGTCAGATTTCTTATTATATGATGCACAATTTTCTAATTCTCCATTTTAGTTTGCAGTTATTTTTTAGAAATAACAATAAGATTTTAAGTGAAAGATTTTAGAGAACAGAAGTTCTCTTTTCTGTATTCTTATGTTGCTCATTCATGTTTCTTGAGATGTACTATTATAGGCAAATCATTCCTCAAGCACTTGGCATTTTAAGTTTCACAGTTTCTATAATATAGAACTCATACAGGATGTATACCTCTCTCACCTATTACCACTTTCCTCCTTTTATGACATATATTTAAACATAATAAATAGCTCTACCATCACATTTTTATTTATTTTTATATTTTTTGTTTTGACCTCTTCTTTTGCTCTGCTCTTAATTACCTCTTGACAATAAAGAGTATGAAAGAAGATTTCATATTTTCTGGTATACTGAGAATTTGAAAGTGAAAGCAAAAATACTGCTAAGGAAAAAGGAAAGAGCTGATTTCTTTATTTGCATATAGATCAGGATGAGTTTCTTTCTGTCTCTTTCTTTCATTCTTTCTCTTTCTTTCTCTCTTTTTCTTTCTTTCTCTCTCTCCCTCTCTCTTTTTTTTTTCCCTTTTCCTTTGAAGAGCTGACCGAGCTGAATTTCAGACCGATTTTACAACTCCTTGGACCTTTGATAAATGTGGCCTGTGTACATAAATAATTCTGGCAAATATATGGAATTATTAAAATAATAAATGTGAGACTAATATTCTGATAAATTGAAAGATACTGCTTGTATAATGAAAAATTATGGTTTCACCTATAAATAAAAGTAGCTTGTTTGTCTCAGCTGTTTTCTTTTTGGAAACAGGCCTTTATGATGGTAGTACACTACATAAATCTTACATATTTTAGCACAACTGTCTCCTAAACACTGAGTTATTTTCTGAGAAATGCTGGCCTGTCTAGGTAATTTTAAAAGTGGATTAACTGAACAGCACCTGAAATTTCGTATTTCTTCCTATTCAGGAGCTTGTCTATGGACTGAAATATATTCTGGTACGATAAAAACCATTGTCATTTTAAATGCCTAATTTAATAAAAAGCAATGCAAAATAAAAGAAAATGAAAAAAATCAGAAAGAAGATATTTACTGTTTTTAACTAAGTCCAGGTTACAAACTATCTTGTGTGTCTTTATCTTGTTAACATTTCAGCAAAAGAATTCCTTAAAGACTTGATATGAACTAAAATATAACTGTACCTGCAACAAAGAATGTGAAAAGCCATCCAAAACTTATTTCTATCAAAATAATTTCAGAGATTAAAGACACAGTGATTCAGGTTTTAGCAACATACCTTACATGCTTAATTCTTTGGAGAATATTAAGCTTTAAGAGACTAACCATTGTATTTGAAACTAATAACTTGAATTATGAGATAGGCCACAGTAATTGAAATTAAAAAATAGACTCGATCTATTGTGAAAGTACTTGTATATGTTGGCTTTTTAATAAAGATATTTATATCTGTATATTAGAATTTAGCACAGCATAATCCTCTCTTCTACTTTTTTTCTTTGTTTTTTCCCAAATCAACAATACAGTGATGTTGAGAAAAGACCATGTTTGCTAAGATATTCTTCCACTTCTGCATATGTTGTCCTAGTGGAAGAAAAACAAATAGTACTACTGATAAAGGAAGATGGAGCAAGCTGTCATTTACTGAACATTCAGAGTACACTGTCTTCTTCTCCAACAGAACAGAACCCAGTTATTGACTTCCTTCGTCTCTTCCACAGAATTTCAGTACAGCTTTCACCGGTTCTTTCCATTTTCAGATCTCTCTAAGGGTTTTTAATAACATCATGCTTTGTCTTTACATACGTCTGCATCCACTTACACTGCTCATTATCTAGGTTCCTTCTGATATATCTTAAATTATAATTTTCCAGTACGGTTTGCCTGTTTTTATCTTTTGCCCTGGTGTATGACTTGTAACAATAGAAAAAGAGAAGACATGAGAAAGGAGAAATGAGAATAACTAGAGGGAATAAATGTGTTCCAACAGGAATTTCATGAAGTTCAACAAGGAGAAATGCAAAGACCTGCACATGAGAACAATGACATGTGCCAGTATATGCTAGGGGCCATCCAGCTGGAAAGCAACTGGCAGAAAGGGATATGGTGATCCTGGTGGATACAAAGTTCCACCTGAGCCATCACTATGCCCTTGCCACAAGAAAGGTTAATGGTACCTTTGGCTAATTTAGAAAAGTATTGCCTGCTCTTTGAGGTTGTGTGTTCCTTCTTTTTTTTTTTTTTTTAAATTTAGCACTGGTGAGGCCACACCTAGAATATTGTGTCCTTTTCTGGGCTCCTCAGCACGAAAGAGACATGCACATACTGGAAAGAGTCCAACAAAAGGTGACAAGGATGATTAAGGGACTGAAGCACCGCACATATGAGGAAAGTCTGAGAGAGCCTGGACTGTTGAGCCTAGAGAAGTGAATGCTCAGGGGGTATCTTATGAATGTGCAAAAAAACCTGAAGGAAGGATGCACAGAAGACGTGTCCAGGCTCTTTTCAGTGTTTCCCAGTGACAGGTTCAGAGGCAATGGGCACAAGCTGAAACGCAGGACATTCCATCTGAACATCAGTAAACACTTTTTTAGTTTGAGGATGTCTGAATGTTGGCACAGGTTGTCCAGAGAAACAGAAAACTCCACCTGTGGAAACATTGAAAAACCATATGGACATGGTCCTGGGCAACTGACTCTGGATGGCCCTACTTGAGCAGGATGGGCAACAGTCTGTTCACTACTCAGTGAAGTTTTGAAAGCCAAAAGGTAGTTAGTGTATGACTGCTTACCAGAAAACACAGAAGCTGAAGAAATCTCTGTGCTTGGAGAGGTATTATGCTTTAAATGTTCAGGGCCTAGTAAACACCCTGACTTATAAAAGCAGTGGGAACCTTGCTCTTGACTTCATTAATACAAGTCATTGGTAAAGATCAGGATCATTAAGCTGCAACACCCACAAAGACTAATATAAATACAGGCTATCCTTTACTCCCAGTTCTATACTGTTCTTCATCTCAAGAGGCCCACGATACTCTTGCAGAAATACTCGAGCCAACAACAATGAACTGCAGTAAGACCCAGTTTGCAGTCCGATCCTTAAAAATAGCTAAGATAAACAACCTGATTAATCAAAATCATGTGCTATGATATTTCAGACTGTTTTCCAGATCAAAACCATACAGAAATTTCAGGCTTAAAGGAAAAAAAAAGAAATAAGGAAAGGAAATAAACCCAGACTTTTATTGCTTTTGCTTTAAAAATATTCTTTCTATAAAAAGGCATTGTGATATAAAAGCAGGTAAATCTCATACAGTCTTGAGTGAGAGGTACCATATGTTGTACTATGTACTTCACAGCTATTTCACACGTAAAAGAATGACCTGTTTAGTTCCATGTCATTGCCTTTCACCACACTTTTTTAAAGGCCTTAAAATTTAATTCTGATGAGATAGAAACAAGTAATCTCAGTAGTACTGAAAAGAGACTATAGAAACAATTACCTGTGTGTTCCAGACTGATACTGGGCACACATATGCATGCACCAGTTTTGCAAAAAATAACATATGTGCATACCTGTTAAACATAATTATATAATACTATTCTAGATATATTAATTGGCACTGTTTTATCTGTTTATCACATTATAAATATGAAGAGGTATGCTGAGCATAAACATAATAGTTGTTTAATCCTAAAGTACTTTATAGTGTTTGTCCTATTGACTAGCAGAATATGTAATTCCCATACAATCTTGATTAATGTATATGCCTTTTTTATTATCTTCTTCATTTCCTTGAGTCAAGGAGTATATCCATCTTGCATAACCAAATAGAACATAAATGCAGATGCAACAGATTATTGCTAACATTGTTAGAAAAAATATTTTATGCTTAAGTTAAATATATATTATCTCATGGAATAAAGAAAAGTACATAGTCAATAATATAGTTACATTAATTTAGAGCAGTAAAATAAAAATGATACATAGGAATTCATTATGATTATCCTTCCATGGATACAAGTATTAGAAAAGGGGAGAGATTTATTAGGTAACCTAGTAAGTTTCTTCACCGAATTATCACACAAGTATAATTTCTTCAGTGTCACTTTAACTGACCCAAGTGCTGCAAAATTCCTCCACTTGAAGAGAATTTATTCTGTTGTTCAACAGAGTAATAGAACACAGTTGTCTTGGAGGCTTTATCTTAATGTTCACTTTTTTCACTGCTCATTTTTATCCCATTTTCTTAATTATGCCTCTAGGATCTACTTTGAGAGTAGATTTAGAAAATGCATGCACTGCAAATATTTACAGACAACCTCATATCCTTATCCCTCACTACGACCTCTTCATTCTTGTTATTCCAGTCAAGTTTGTACTGCGTTTATTTAAGCTCAAGTATTCAAACATATCCACAAAAGAAAAAAATAATGAAAGGATGTCCAGAGGAGGGTCATAGTGAGGGTAAAGAAAGCAAAGTACTTGCTGAAAGTACTTTTTATTTCTAAAAATAAAAATCTAGCCAAATAGTCCAGAAATGCTGAATATTTTAATTGCAAGTGTTGGTTGTATAAAAGAATTCACTATTTTTTTTCAATACATGAAAAACAATTTACATAGCTTAAGTTCTAGAGGTCAGTCCAACTTCCTGGCTGTAGAATATTTACATGTAGAGCACTGTTTGAGATAACGTATGCTATCTTGCTTTGTCTGTTAATTCTAACACACCCAAGTCTCCTGAGAATTCCTCATATCAAGATACTTAGGGTTTCTCATGGTATTAGGTACTTATGTGTTTGATGGCAGGACTGCATTTAGTGACAGTAGACACGATTTCAAATTACTAAAATTCATTCCGTTTTGGAATATGAAATACTGTTTAAAGTCACTGCTGTAGGAACTGTTTCTGTAGGTGTTTAAACAGAGATATAACACCATACTAACACTAAATTCTAAGAAACAGCCTTTACTACCATGACTTTTTTATTAATTATATTCAATGATGCCTTTGATCAGTCCTGCATTTCATTTTCCCATAGCTATAGATCTATAGCTTTTCCAGAGTTATTTCTGAAGTCTTACTACTGGATTATAATTTTGTAAATTAGAATTGATTTAATATATTATCTTGGCCTAGAGGATTTTATAATAATTCATGTTTTTTTGATAGCAGAACAACTTTCTTTAAGTCAAAGAAAAACAATTAATTGTTTGAATTTTTAAATGCATGGGCTTAATCCGTGACCATATAATTTTGTTTATATACTTATTTGTTTGTTTTTGTCTCTACTAACAAAGCAGATATGTTTAATCAGATGAATTTCTGAGTATTTAACACATACAAGAAAATAATAATTTATTGTCAGGAATGTTTTACACAGGAGGTGTTGTTTAATGCATTGAGTGCATTAATTTTGAATAATTATAGATGCAGCTGTCAGCCAAACAATGGAGTAAAAATAAAAATTTAGGGCATGGAAGAGATAGTTCTGTTCAAATGAATGTGTCTTGGCAAACATGAATAAAAAAGATTAAAAAACCCCAACCAACCAAAAAAAACCTCCCACAGAATAAAGCAAATAGGAATCAGAAGACAAAATTTTGCCAAAAATAAAACAAACAAAAAAAACCAAAACAACAAAAAACCCAAAACTACCCATAGCCAATAAAACTACCTCAATTTATTGCTCCCTTGACCTTCTGGTAAAACAGATGGTTTTTTCCTGCAACTGTTATTTCTGGAAGTAAAGCTTGGATTACAAATTAGTTCCCTCGTTTGATCTGGGGACTTAATCTGGCATCTGTTGCAACTACTGCATCTCTGTGATGTCACATAAATAATAATTACAAGCATCTCCTTTAAAAAAAATCATCTCTATTTTCCTTTGCAGCATAGCTTGACAACTATCGCACTTGAATTTAATTTTGTCAGCTTCATAGCCAAACCTCTTAATATGAATATACCAAATAAAATTTGCAATTTTATTTTATCACTCCACAGACTTATCACACATTTTGGAAGGCTAGGATGAATCTGTTCCTTCACCTCCATGTTTTTTTTATTGAACTATTGACTTGTTTGTTTTACCATTGCTTAATTCCCTCTATCCATGATCCACCATGATTTTTGAACCTGTAAGTAATTTGGGATTAGACATTTAATTTCTAACATATTTTAAATTGGTTGTGATCCATTTGCTTGGTTGATAACTACACTTAATTGAGATGTATCTTCCCTATTTTGGAATAGTCATAGATATTAAAAAAAAAGTTATTGCATTGTAAGTACAGTTACATACTGATGTCTCTCAGATTTTTATTTTGCTCCTAAGACTTTTATTAATTCTGCTGTTACAGAAGTGGGTCTTATTTACTGGATGTAAAACTATGAAGAAAGCAAATTATTTCTAGGTAAAGATTTTTGTGAATTGGTATTATTGGATCTTCAACAGCTTAAAAGGTTTTTTACTGTATATTAACAATTTACATTTTTTTTCTTGAAAACCATTAAGTTCATGAAGAAAAAGCTTGACAGAAAAAAGAGGCCATTTCACCTTCATTCATAATTTGGCTATTGCAGTATCAGGGTTTTTTTTTGCCTCCAATTTGCATAATAATGATTAGATTATTCTAACACTTTCCCCAACATTTAGCATCCACCACAGTTCACTTGGGTTTTTCTTGCCTTGAGAATCAGCTACTGAAATATTCTGTTGGCTGATTTGCTTGACAAATCCTTTTGGCTGAACTTTAGTATGCATAGGAAACAGCTGTTCAATTACTGACACTTACTAAAAGAGAACCTGAGTAATCCACAAGTCACTATACTATTTGCTTTTAGCCCTTTGCTGACAGTGGTACTTGACTAAGCAGTGAAAATCTTTCTTCCCAAGATGATGCATCTTGTAAAGGAGCATATAAACAAAGACTGTGCATCCACTTCAAATATATGAGAGGACCTAAAAGATTATAGCTATATTATTTATACAATGTTCAGCCACAGGTTGCTAAACATTTTTCACATGATCTTCTTTGAATGTTCTATTTAACTATTCATATAAATTTTCAACATGCATATAACATACACCATGACAAATAACAATTTCTTGATCACAGAATGCTGAAAATTAGACCACAATATTCTTCAAGGCATATCCTTTGTGCTAAATCTTGTAATCATTACTCTAAGGTTACAGAGACTCAACATTAAAAAAAAATCTCATGGAAAATTTCCTATGCTATCTTAAAAGTAAAAAGAACAGAATCCAACTAATTGTTTTCATATTATATGACAAACAGAGTTCGATGACAATGTTTTTCTTACTTATTAATGTTATTAGCTTTACACATGAAATAAGCAAAAGCTATGTTAAATTTTTATATCTCTTTTCAATTTCTTCAGTTGGTAAGATGAGTGGACAAATATATACCTACATGCCTCTTACAAATAATACCAGTATACATAAGACTAATGGAAAACAGTTTTATATTTTTCACCTAGCTGTAATCCTAAATTATTAATCTTTGTCCACTCAAAGAAACTCTGAAATATCCCCAAAGAAAAAGGCTTTTCTTTTCCTAAATGAATTGATTTTGCCCCTTGTGCCTCATTACATTTTTATTCTTGTTGTCTTCCATTGGGACTTCTGAGATGACCTTGCTATCCAAAAAAACATACCCCAAAAAAGAAAAAAAAAAACTACGGCTAGTGCTGCCCCAAAAATCAAAATTACAGCTTGTCTGTCAAGACAGAGGTGTGTTTACCAAAATAGATATGAGATCTGAGCAGCCAGTGCTATCTTTATTCAAATAATTAGCCTATTGATCAGCAGCTCCCTAGATCAGATCACTAATTTGTCCTTGGTATTGAGGGTAACATAATTCCTTCCTTTTGAGCTCCTTATTATTTTGTGGTTTTACACAAAGATGCCCTTTGTTAACATATTAACGTTGTTTTCAGATTTTTTCATACATGATTAGCATTCTGTGCAATAGAAGAAAATAATAAAATTAACATTCGAACTACCCAAATCCCTTCCCCATTTACTTACGTGAAATTTTCCTATGCGCTTATTTAGCACGAAATTTTCAACTGTTATGATGGATATTTATGTCAACATAATCAAAGCTGAAGCTTGGATCCTACTTAAGTTGATTAAAAGTGCTGGCAGTGTCTTCTAACTTTTAGTTTCTAATGCCATACACTCTAAAGTATGAACATATCATAAACGACCTCTACACACCACAATTCAAAGGAACTTCAGACCACTTCCACAGCAGTTTCAGTTTTTAAATACTTTAGTATTTAATTTCAGTACTGTAATTTTTTTTTGCTGTCTATGGAAGACTGCTGTCATAGTCTTCTCAAAGAAACAGTCAAGCCATCTCTGAACACTCAGTTTTAGAAGAGAAAAGAAAAAATATTCTCTCCTCCTCAGAGATTCATAATTTTGAGTAAAAATACAGAAAGTTGCTGGTGATTTGTTTTACAGTTGATTAATTATTAATTTTTCATTTCTTCCTAATCCATCGATGTTTGAAATTACCTGTGTTTCAAACTGTCCTCTGTCCAAGATTATTGCACTTGCTCTACTTCCACTTTGTCTTGCTTTCTTCTCTCGCCCTCTCATCTCTTTTGAACAGGAACAGTCTTTTCTTCCAAAAATTGCCTAACTGATGCTTATCTGTTTAGGAACTGAGCTGTTACCCCCTTGTATTTAACTCTTAAATTTACTTGTTTCTCTTTCAGCCCTGAAGAAGAAGGGCTTGCATGCCCAAAAACTTGGCTGTTCTTTTCTGTCCAGTTGCCAGTCAGTCCAATAAAAAGGTACAGCCTGTAGTGGCAGGGCTGGAGCCATGGCCAGGTCTGGGTGAGCTACTGCCCCTGCCTTCCCCCATGGCATATTTACCTGGTGATGGTGGATGCACAGCCTGTGGCATCCTGCTGCAGCAGGCCTGCTGCCATCTCTTCCAGAAAAGGAAAGCAAGCATTTTATGGAAGGAAAAGGAGAGGAGAGGTTCGGAGAGAAGAGAAGAGAAGAGAAGAGAAGAGAAGAGAAGAGAAGAGAAGAGAAGAGAAGAGAAGAGAGGAGAAGAGAAGAGAAGAGAAGAGAAGAGAAGAGAAGAGAAGAGAAGAGAAGAGAAGAACGAAGAGCAAGACAAAGAGCAGGCACCAGTTACCAGCACCATGTACAAATGCAGACCTCACTTTCAAAGTATGTGTGATGCCAAACTCACAGCAGTAATGTGCTCTTGATAAAAGGATGTCTCACTGCTAATAAAGGATCAGTTGCTACTGCTGAGGTTCAATAAATAAGGGACATAAATTTACTTGCCCTATCATTACCTAAAAATGAAGTAGGTAATAAAAGTATAATCTCATTTGTATAAATTGAAAGGAATGGTTTAAGTATTTTAATTAGCAATTGACTAGATAACTACCACTATACTAAAATAAATATCAATTAACATGCTAATTATTTTTTGGCAATTAATTGATACCAAAGCAACCCACTACAGTTATTTTGTTAAACAACAGTTAAATCCTAAAAGTCTTTCCAAGTTTAATTTATCAATTACAGAGCAAAGGCACACATTTATTGCTGGCATGGTTGGGTTAATTTTGAGGAAAATAGATTAGGTTGGTATTACTTTTAAGCTTTATTAAATTAATTTAAAAGGTTATGTATTAAGTGTACAATAAACATTTAATCTAAATTAAATAGTTGAATTTAATTAATTTTTAAAAGTTTCTTGCAGCATCATGTAATGTTATAGTAGAAATAATATCTCAGTTTGAGAACTAAACTTTTTTGCTCGTCTCTCATAGCTAGCTATTTTATTTAAAGACATGTATAATATCAATATGAGAAAATTATTTTTTAACCACATCCATCCCTCATTACCTATTATTAGCTTCCCAGGATATACCATTACATTCTTTATGTTCATAAAACGTTCATAAATGTTCATAAAAAACTCTTCCACAGACACTTTCATGTTAATCAGTATTTATATGCAAATGCATTTGTTTTGTATAATAAGAAGTTATTCAGAGGATGTTATATACAGAATCACAAAACAGATTAAAATATAATGGTTAATAAAGACAGTTACTTAAGGCAAAATGACTAGATATTTGGTTCAAATATTTCAATCAATTACTATTGCAAAACAAGTGACTGGGAAGATGAAGAAATAAAAATATCCATCAAATTAAAACAGATGTAGACCTGTTAACACAGCTAATAATTACTTTTGCAATCATATGTTTTGTCACTGGAGGTTTCATGATGCTTTTTTATTTATTTCTTTATTCCTTGTAAACAATAATTATTTAACCTGTATTATTGGAATTATTATTGGGAGGTTGGCATTATTACCATTACTATTATTATTGTTGTTATTATTATTTAAACCATGATTTTAAATTTCTCCTGTTTCATTTAATGACAGAAATCAATAAGAATTTAATTCATCATTTCAACTGTGCCCGTTTGTGAAGACTTATTTATCTGATGGTGGATTTGCCTAATTCCTGTTTTAATTGCTGTAAAAAAAAAATACCTAAAAACAAACCCATTCCTTCATTGTAATTGCATTTCTGGTTAGATTTATAGTTCATATCCCAGAATCAGGTGTGGAGTTTTTCATTAGATTAGTATGTTAATAGCAGAATTGTGGTAGAATTGTATTTAAAATGCTCGGTTATTGCTTCAAAGAGTTTATAAAGTTTATTGATTTATGCAAGTATTTATTTGAGAAGCATACAGTAATGGACTAATAGGACAGGTTTTTGTTTATATAGGAGGGTATATGAATCAAGTCCATAAATATGCCTTCAGAGCTCTTCTAGTTCTAGGCATTTTGTCAGCTTGTCAAAGTTTGTGCTAGATGTCATTAAATACTGAGACAATCTTAGCATAAATATCCTTTTTAGAGCTTAAAAACTTTAAAAACACAATTTATTGCTATTAAAAAATTATGAGACATAATAAATGCAAGCCTGTTAGAACTGACTTATATTAGACATTGCCATTCCAAATAGGCATTCATTCATTCACAGGCAAATTTCCATTCATAATATTTTCCCCCTGTAAATTAAACTGTGTTTAAGCAAGTAAATAAAGATTTCATAAATAGCTTTTATTTTCAGTCTGTTTCTTTTCTTTTTAAAATACATGATAAATTTATTACTTGCTGGTTTCGTATGCATTTTTAAATGGTTTAAACATAAAGAAATTAACCATAAGTGGTGAATTTTCCCTTTTTTACACATAATAAATAATGTCTGAAGAAATTTTGGGGATTGTCTAGAAATATGAGTTGTCTCTTTGCTTCCTTTTCTCACAGCACCTAATGAGAATTTTCCCTTGGGAAAAGATGCTACATGTTAAATAATTCCTCAGCAACACACCACTTGATGAGTGCAAGGCTTCCTGACACCTCAGCTCCTCATTTCCCTAAATCAGAACCAGATGATGGATGAATCTTTTGCCTAATCAAAAATATTACTCCAAAGATACACATTCTTAAGCTTAGCTGGACTCAAATGCAGTGGTTTTAGGGTGAAAATACCAAAAGAATAGATTACCTTTTATTTTAGAATTTCTTACCAAGGAAGTTGATAAGAAAAATGCAATAATAACAGTTCTACATGAACGTTTAGTAGCATCAATCTTTCTCACCTTCCCAGAAGCCTTTCTTCTATCTCCAAGTCATGCTGATGTGAAGGAAAGATTTTCCCAGTGGATCTAGGGAAATAAGCAACAACATTTTGATTGAAACTCCTGATGAGGGCAACTCTCATTACAGCAATCTAAGGGATATCTAGAGGCCGTTTGATTTCTTTCCAATGCAAATGAAGTATTTTAGTATTTGTAAAGGAACCTGCAAGACATTTCCTCTCAACAACAGCTTTTGGAACATTGCTGCTTCCCAGAATTTGGGAGAGCAGAAATGATGAGTTCCTAGGTTTCTTTGGGGTTGTATTTTCCTTGATGACAGGTTCTGTCTGGATCCTGATATTTCATTTAATCTTATTTTCTTTTCAAAATGTCTGCCACAGCCTTGAGTGCAACAACAGCCTCGTATGCAGCCTCCTCTCCCACAGGGATTTAGCTGCTGGTGTTCAAGGTTAGCTATGACATGACACTCCTGTGTAACCATGGATCAGATTTATGTTTAAAGAGTGAGAATGTGCTGCGAGAAGCCTTGTGTGGATCTGGTCCCCCTCCTCCCTACGCTCTGGAGTTGCACTTGAGCTTGAACGGCGATCCTGACACGCTGACATGACTGCCTGTGCGGACCTGGGACCTCACTGCTGCAGCCTTGTCTGGCAACCAGGGGGCTGCTGGTTGAGCCCGACTGACATCACCCGACCCGCTCTGCTCTTGCTCAGTGCTGTGGGTTTGTGTCCCTGGTGCTGAGGGCACTGCCCTGCTTGCCTTGCTGTCACTCTTGGCTCCTGGTCACCAGCCTTTCTGGAGCAATCCACTCCTGATGCTCCGTGGGAATGCCAAGTGAACTAAAAGAATAAATATTTCTTCCTTTTCCTCACAAATATATAAATACTGTGAAAGTACTTGTAACCTTTGGACAAAATGTTGTGTCTCTTACTAATTCAGATAATATTATGTAAATGACTAAAGAAACCCAATTGATATTTTGGTTGTGACCCTGGCAGCCAGTCTGGGTATATGTGCAAAATAGGGTCGAGGGGTTTTGTTGTTTGAGCTTTTTTGTTTGTTTGTGTGTTTGTTTGCTTAGGTTGGAGGGTTGGGGGGGGAATTTTTTTTCTGTGTGTTTATTAGTGTTTTGTGGTTTGTTGTGCTCTTTGTGTTATGTTTAACATCAAGAGTTCAAAGTGATGTTTAAAACAAAGAAATAAATTAGAATGGAACTTCTAAATCCTACTCAGTGAAAATGTGGACCACATTTACTCTAGTGAAGGAGGCAGTTTTAGTTCTGGAGCAGACTTCAGCTACTGTGGAATAACTTTATTAAATCCACCCCACTCCCTCAGTAGATTTGCTCAGGTAGAAAATATAGCTGAGGTAAAACTGATAGCATTTTATGTCCTTAAGATCATAACGAAAAAAATGCTTAAAGTATGACTCTTATTACTGGGTTCACTCAGAAGTCATATACAATCAGAACAATGGTCTTTCAAACATGAAAATAAAATGAAGTATTATTTTAGCAGTAAGCATTATAGTAATCATATCTGAGTGAGTAGAGAGAAAAATATGCTTAAAGTACTGTCACAGCTTAACCATGTATTAATTGTATTTGACTGTATCCACACTATCTAATTTTATTCTCATTTAAGAAAATATTTTGATGGTGTGAATCTTGGTAGAAAATTAATTTCATGTCCTCAGATTTGTTTTATGATGCAGCAAAATATGACTGTGACAATATTAACTTCATTTTAAGGGTCTTCAGTGACAGTCTTTGAACACTATATTATGCTATGAAGCAGCAGATAAAAATATAGCAAGTCCTATATAATCAGTCAGATATATCATATATTTGCTTTGGTCAGTTTTTTAGATCTAGACAAATGGTTCAAAGATCTTAACAAAATCATTTGATCTAAATCAGCAATGTAAAAATATGTATTTGTATTCTCAATAAACTAAAGAATAAAAGTCAAATGACAAAACCTTAAAGGAATTACTTTAAGCTGTGAACTTTAAAATCTGAGCTGTGTTCATTTCAAAGTTTAAACAGTTTCAAAATATAACTACAGTTTGAAAAAATCAAAATTTCACTATGGTAAATTCATAAATTATGACGGCGCTACATTTGAAAAATCAATTATCCGTTGTACATTGATGTCCATACTTCCCTCTTTTTGCAAATCCCGGACCACATTTGGTGTTAGAAAAATATGCGTTTGTTAGTGACAGACCAAATCCAGCTGTCTGACAGAGGTGAAGTTGCTGCAGGTCCATGGGCACAGGTCCAGACAGTAGCAAGGCTGAGCACACACACACACACCATAAACTGATATTTGGTGTGTGTGCACATGACGACACTGATCAGCCACACTGATCAACACAGACAGGCACACTCAACTCACACCAACACAAAATGCACCAGTGTCTGCACCCTGATCCCATCTCTGGCTGAATTTGTTGAAGGTCTGTTAGTGTGAAAAAAATGTATATACACATGTACATATATATTTTTTGTATCCATATAAAACACATATATGAACACATATATTTATAAGCATATACATAAATATATAAACCTTGAATACTGTATGCAGTTTAGTCTCCACAATATAAAAAAGACATTAAGCTATTAGACACTACCCAAAGGAGAGTAATGAGGATGGTGAAGAGCCTTGAGGGGAAGCTGCATGAAGAGCAGCTGAGGTTACTTGGTCTGTTCAGCCTGGAGGAGACTGAAGGGAGACCTCATTGCAGTCTACAACTTCCTCACAAGGAGAAGAGGAGAGGCTGATGTCTTCTCTCTGGCACCCAGTGACAGGACCAAGGGAACGTTCTGAAGTTGTTTCAGAGGAGGTTTAGGGTGGATATCAGGAAATCATTCCTCACCCAGAGGGTGGTTGGGCACTGGAACAGGCTCCCCAGGGAAGTGGTCACAGCACTAAGCTTGGCAGAGTTCAAGAAGACTTTGGACAATGCTCTTGGGCTCAAAGACTCCTGGGGTTGTTGCTATGCAGGGCCAGGAGTTGGACTCAATGATCCTTGAGAGGCCCTTCCAATGCAGCGTATTCTGTGAGATAAATGCACGTACACATATGCATATGTACATTTATATGAATATGTATGATGTAGAACCCTTCATCATCTTGGTTTAGAAACCCAGTTGAATCAGTATCTAGTCCTTTTATCCCAGTCACTCCATTTGCAATCTCCTGCTCACAGGAACACCCAGGACCAGAGGCCCACACCCCCAATGGACCACCCATTTGCTTGCCTTGGGTATGCAGTCTGTCAAGGAGCCTATCCCAAATCTTTGCTCTTCTGAAGTAATTAATACCTAGGGACACACACACACACATGTACATGCAACCATATCTCCGAATCAACCACCAGACCCCTCAGGCTCTCCAGCAGCTGGTCAGGACTTCTTTTGTCCCTCTGACACCCAGCCTCCTCTGTAGTGTCAGTCTTGAAAAAAAAGAAAACAAAACTTTCTCTGTCTCCCAGACCTTTTCAACTACTTCCTGGCTAGCCCAGCTTGACCTTTGCCAGTGTCCACAGGCCTGCTTGCACACCTGCACTCATTCCAGGTGCTGACATCACCAACACTCAGGCCTCTGGCCACGGGTCTAACTCCAGCCGCTCGCACCGTACATACACACGCACACAGAAGAGATAGGCCTTTGGCCAGGCCTCTAACAACTAGGTATGGAATTTAATAACATGCTGCAAGATACTGCTGCTCAGGCATGGTGTGTGGCCAGAGGAGTGTTCTGATCAGCAACCTACCTTCTTCAGCCACCCCCTTTTATACCCTTAGTCCACTGTTTTCCCATGTTTGTTCTTCCCCAAACCACTGAGACACCTCCATTTCCCTTCCTTTTATTCCCTTCTCTAAACATCCCAGAATAATTGTAGTATATTCCTCAAATGCTCTTTCCCTACCTCCATCCCAAATCCCCAAGTTAGTGAGTGACTGTCACTTATTCTGTAAAATGATGGGAGAACAATTCCTTTTGACTCAGAACATGAAAGTTACCTCTGGACACTAGG
>VZRO01001998.1:662063-708644 GCA_013397915.1 Daphoenositta chrysoptera
TATATATAGTTACATATGAAGTAGAAAAGAATTGGTCTTATACAACCAAATTGCTTTAAATTTTAACAGTTTTCGTCCGTAGATCTGTAGTGATGAACCAAGCAGTGCTTTCAGTATGCTGAAACCTTTTGGTTTATCTGGTAGCAGTGTAGTCAGCAGAATACAATGCAAGGTAAGACACACACAAAGATATGGAAAAGCATAGAGCAGTTATCTGTGTCAGATGCAGCAGCATAAACAAATTAAAAAGATTCTGAAAGATACAACAACAACGACAACAAAAAATCAACTTAAAAGGCATTTCAACCATGCACAAATATAAGAAACTCAAAATTATTGTTTCAGTCATGACAGTCTTGCACCAGATACACAAAGGAAACAAATGAGAACATTAAAACAGAACCTGTTTTCCACAGAACTGTACAAATAGCTTCATTAGTTCTTCATCAAAGAGAAAAGGTATTCCAGTTTCTTCCCTAGCTAGATAAATTCCCTTTCCAATTTCTATGTTCTCTTGCCAGTGTCTTTTTAAAACTGCTTAGAATACCTGCTGATTGAAACTATTCCTGCATCCTGGTGCTTAGCTGCATTCCAGATGCTGTAGTTCCTGAATTTGTTCCTCTTGAGTGGAACCTTACATTCCGTATTAAAATTTTCCTTTGTGCAATGGGTAAGGACAACTATAAGACTTGGGACAGAATTGATGACAGCATGCAATGATCAGAGATTTCTCTAAGATAGGTAATAAAACCATTCACCAGTATTTGGACCTCTTCAAATCTCTACCTGTGTTTCTAACCCATTTCCCTACCCTGCTGAGAAGTTTTGAGAAAAAATGTGGGTTAAAGTTATATATGAATGAAGATTGTTTTCCTGGTTTAAGTTACATATTTACATGCATTGTGGGCATAAGCCAACATTAACCTAGTCTTTTTAGATCTGCAGGAGCTTTTTTGTAATGACTTTTATTTTATGCAGCTCTTCCTAGAGATCACATTGTCTGAGCCTCCATACCTAAAATTGTTGTTGGGTCACATATCAGAAAAATAGATATGTTTTTAAATTTATTTAAAAATCACAATTAAATGCATTTAACATATTTTGCTTTAAAATTTATTCATATATGTACTTTCCTGTAAAGCACGTAACATCATATTCCTTCCTATTTTTTGACAAGTTATTTTTTTCTACTCATAAAAAGTTATGTCCGCAATCATTCATTGCTTATTATAATTTCTACATGTACTTTGTTTTAGAGTGGCCAAACCTTTCCATTAAACAGGTAAAAGTAATAATCATTCCCAATCCAGAATTACAAAAGAATTTGAGAAGTAATTTCATCTGCCCTATGGAGTCTAGCACTTCTTCCTCCTTTTTCATTAAGCAAGAATTACATCTTCTCTTTTTCAGGGAGATGTTTTCATATCACACACACTTTCCTTCTTATGGTCTCCCAGACAAAAATTGAAACTTGTACAACATTGTTTCCCAACCTTAGTTGACAGAAATGGCTGTTTGCTGTTAAATGGTTATTTTAGTTTGTCAGGCCTTCAATATAGATGGCATTTGCAGATTTTAATTTAAAACAAAAGACAACAGCCACATTATCCCTAAGGAATGATTAAAACAAGCTAAAACTAACAAAAGACAAGCAAGTCCAGAGAAGAATTTGCACTATTACATTAGTACAAAGCTCATGGCCTTTTACTAGTAATGAAAAAAATCACTTATAAGGCTACAATCAAAAGAGGTTGAAGCTGGGACTTTAGATCTTGGAATCAATTCCCAGCATCTCTTCCTTATAGGAAAACTATACAGTGAGC
Source organism: Daphoenositta chrysoptera (assembly GCA_013397915.1). Classification (NCBI taxonomy): domain Eukaryota; kingdom Metazoa; phylum Chordata; class Aves; order Passeriformes; genus Daphoenositta; species Daphoenositta chrysoptera. Next base: position 663,887 of record VZRO01001998.1, read on the forward strand.
CTAGTCATTTATTCTGCTGAAGTGTCATCTGGCTTATATTATATCTTGACTCCAAACACCTGTGGAGAGGGCAACATGTCAGGAAAGTGCCTAGTTTTAAGTGATTTCTGTACAATCCAGTAAGTGTCACCTGCTTCTGGGGCCAGGAAGATATCCCTAGTTCACCTTTGTTTGTCAGTAGAGGCAAAGTAGTGTGTACTGTTTCCCTGAAACTTAAATCATCCATATTCCCTGACACACTGAAAACATGCTGTAATTAGGAAAAATGTTTTTCTTACATGGTTTGAGGATTGTTCTAATCTGGTTCTAATGGCAGGATATTATTTTGAATTATCTTTGGGTATTTTACAATATATTGTTTACAGGTTGACCAAACATTGTTACTCCATCAAATGCTGAGGAATTATACAGGATCTCAGCAAAGGGAGGCGTTGGAGGCAAGGTTTGATATTCACAATAATACTCATACTCATGAGTATGGGCTTTTCTTTGGTTTGATTTCTTTTCTACTTTGGATATTGCTCTATTTTCTCCTATGGATTGATCACCTATTTTCAGCTGGAATGCATGCAGTAGGCTGCTGTAAAACACCTTTAGTTTAATTTAATTGAAAACAAATCAATTCCATGTGCTCTGACACTGCTCATTGTTGCATACTGAAGTGCACTAAAAGTACATGACCATTAAGTTTTTAATTTGAACCAGTAATGCATTTTTTTAAACAGTTTTTTCCAGTTGTCCTTTTACTGAGCTTTGATTTTCATTGTAGAAACTTTTATAAATTACAGTCTAGTTGCTTTGTATTGAAAATGCACTGTTAACAACATTCAGTTCACAGGGCAACACTAGAACTAATTAAAAAACCTCCATGATCTTCAGCAACTTTCATAGGGTTAAAACTTCCAAAACATTTTTAGTATTTACATTAGATCCTCAGCTGCAACTACTCCGCTTTGCATACTGATTCCTGGGTGTCCCACACTATTTGCTAATACAGGTGTTTCAAACATTTCATTCTGTCAGATTTGCTTGAAAACTACACTCCTTGTTTGAACTAAAACACTATGCTTCATGTCCTGCTCAGAATGGTCTTAGAGGTATATTTACAATTGTAGCACTGTATCTGTCTTATTTTTATAGTGGATCTGCAAAGAAGGAATAATGAATTTTGAGAGGTCTTTGACTCATACACATAGTAGTGTTAGGCTTTTAGATGAAGCTTTAGTTACCACCTTTCTGCATTTCTATTTTCCTCAGTAGATTCTTAGTTACTTAATTTTTGCTTCACTGAACTATATAATTGGCCCTAGAAAGGTGAAAATGTTATATAATTCTATTCCGCTTTGCATTCCTCATTATTCCATTCAGCTTTTCCACTCATAAGCACCACCTATCCAAGAAAAGAGGTGTCTATTGTTCTGAGCTACATTGTGCAGGGAATCATCACACTGAAGTAATTTGCAGCCTTAATGATGATAGTTCTAACATATTGACAATTTATGTAGTAGTATCCAGACAATAAGGACAGAGTGTATGTGGTTTGTTAAAAAAATGCCTGCTAGTATTTTGTTCCATGGTCTACTAGAAAACATGCACACCCTGCAAATTCAGAAAGAAAGGCAAGATATGAAGAATGTAGCTTAATTAAATTGCAGCTTAATTACCCAAGGTCCTGTGGGAAATACCCAGCAAAGGTTCATGTAGTCCAGCTCACCATTCATTCTCTGTCTCCACCTATGTGGGTAAGAAAACTGCTTTATTGTTGTACCAGATGTAGAATACCCCAACTTTTTTTACAGACTGCCTTCCTCTGTGGATTCTCAAGGAATCGAGCTTGTATTAAATAAAGGATAGCAGAATCTGACATCTGCCAAAAAAGGGCACAGACAATTAATTGGTTGTCCTTCCTTCTCAACCACAGCTGGTACTTTGACAGCTGTCCTCTCATGTCAATGAAAAATCCTTCTGCTCCTATTTCAAAATCCATCTGCTCTCTACTATCAGTCCTAAATACCCAGTGCAACCCTTTTCTGATAGGTAATCTTCCAACCTTCTTATTTGCATTGAAATACTGCTACCTGCTCTTTCATACTTCTTTCTCTGACATACTTTATTATCTGATAGAATCCTGAAGTCTCTGTCTATGCCCTTCATAGATGCCATCCAACCAAATGTCCCATATACGTACTAAAATCAATTTAATAAATAAACTGTTTAAAAGATCAATTCCCCGCAAAATCCCCAAATTCTAATCAATGTACTATTTAGTCTAGAAGATGCCTTGTGATTGACTTATGAAAGAAGCATAAGCAGTGACAAAACTAAATTTTTTCCATTAGCACTGACCTTCAGGTACTAGAAAGCTTGGATCTTGTTGGCCAGGAAATCTACTATTTGGCTTTCACAGTGCATGCTACTAAAAGCTGGAAAGTCTCTACAGTTTTTGTTCTCAGTGATGCAGTAATTCAACTACACAATATTACTTTCAATGCTCACATTCTCTCAAAATGTCTAATACTGTTGAGAAGGAAATGGAACCTGCTTTTCATCTATCTGTTCATCCATAAACCCATTTAAGTCTTTGGTTTGATTTTTTTTTTTTTTTTGTTTCTTTTCATTATTTGTATTACTGTGTGATAAATTGTGTAATAATGATCGAAGCAGTTTAGGCAAAAGCTGATGAGTGTAAAGTGCTAATGTATAAAGAGCTGAGTCAAAAAAAAAGGCAGGTAAAAACAACCTAGATTGTGTATACATTTCTAAAAAATAAGTTTATTAGGCAGGAGAACTCCTACTTAGGAATTTTCTTCTGCCTATTTTAAAAGCTCATTTTAAACTCTATCATTTATTATGTTCTGTGCCCTAAACATCATTCCAGTACTTATAAGAGTTACTTTTATTCACATTGCATCTCTGTTTAGCTGGTATTTTTCCTATAATTGATGTGAAGTTACTAATCTGCAGTTCTAGGATCTCTTTGGAGTTTCCTAAAAGCACTTGCCATTGGCTATGTAAGTTCATTGACTAATTCCTTTAGCGCTCTCTGATGGATTTAAGCTGACCCTACAGATTCAAAACATTAATTTGGTCCAGGTATTTTCTCATTTGCTCTTTAACAGTGTTGATGTCTGTTCTCTTATGTTGTTCATCTACTCCCAGCATAATTAATCATTTTACACTAGAGTCCTTTTGAGTGAACTGAAGCAGAGCAAGTACTTACAAATTCTAGTTTTTATCCCCTCCAGTGTATTTTATTTCTGATAATTAGAGCCTTTACCTTTTCTTTTATCTTCTCTTTTTCTCTGAAGTATCTAAATAATTGTTTTTGTTCCCTATCTATCACAAAAATATATTACTACTGAAGTTTGCTTATCCGCATTATTTTTTTATCACTTCTTATCCTGACTTTGCTTGCCCTTGCAATAAAATGTTGCAGTTGCAAAAAATTCCCATCCCTGCATGTTGTAGAACTTCAACGTCCAGATATGTATTTTATATATATTTTTTTATTATTATTATTTTTCATTTGTTTAATTTTTGGAATATTCACTTAATATGAACCAAGCGACATATAGAAAAATGTCAAGTGTTATAGAAGAAAATACTGAATGTCCTTACACCCCTTTCTATTAATGGCTAAGTGATGCTTCAGGGAAATTCATGAAGTTGGGGGAAAAAGGGCAGTGGACTGAATGTAACATGGGTTCTGACTTTGATATGGATTTGGAACAATTATGACAAAAAGTCTGAATAAGAAGAGATGAAGGCTCCAGCATCAATGAATTATTCAGTTAGCTACAAACCACACAGTTTTACAAGAGGCAAAAATTTCACAGTGATATGATACAAGGGATGCCTGAGACACAATTCAATATGGATAAGTAGCAGAAAAAGAAGGCAAAAATGATAAAGCTTCAAATTTTAAAATGTCTGAGCGTATATAACAATAGTCCCTGGACTTTCCAAGCTAACAAAAACAAGAACAAGAATAGAAGTTTAATCTGAACGAGAAGTATTAACAGTATTTCAGGTCCCATGAAAACTAAAAAGAGGAAGGTATACTTATTCGAATGTGGTATTTGGTTAAAATAATGAAGAGGTTGCTTTCCTCTGAATATTTATCTGATTTAAACATTTATTTTAATTTTGAAAAGTGAGATGCTCTCTTTTTTCTTCAGCATACATGAAAGTGCTGAGCTGCATAACTAAGTGGGCTTTTTTTAGCTTTTCTTTAAAATAGTGCATGCTTTGACAAAGTAATTAATAGCTATTACTTTAAATAGTTACCCATCTTCGCTTCCCTTAATCAACATAAGGAGAGTAAAGTGTCAATGAGCAAAACATTTTTAAAGAATCACTTTAAAGGACTCTCTAATAAGCAGTACTGCTAAATATGACATTCGATCTGTTTGTGGATTGAATCTTTGTGTGTCATGGAAAAAAGAGATCCTCAGTCTTTGTTAAATGCATTTCTTGTTTCCAACTCTCTGATTCACCAGAACACAAATTATCCAAGAATTTTTATTTCTGCTTCTTAGGATTATTCAAGAACGTAACTATTTTAATAGGTAACAGATGACATACAGTTGCAAAAGCATAATACTGCAGAGAACAAAAAATTCACTAAATTCTTTCATTAATATCTCTCTTCTCTATAGCTGTACAGTAAGCTGTAGTGGCTCTGGTCCATGGTGATTCTTAGTTGCACAGGTCCAAGTGACCAGGCTTGAAAGCTCTATGACACAAGAAGCAGGAAATTAAACAATCTTGCCATGTTTCTTGTCCGATTCTCTTTTTGGGTGATGCTTAAGTTTTTTATGTTATTGTCCCTCTCCCAAAAAGAAGGGTTCTCCTCCTGGTCCTTTACTTTGGTTTTGGTTTTACCAGTCATATTCTGCCTATTGACATTGCACTGCACTTACCTTGTATTTTTTCTGGCAACTTTTTCTGTCACTTGGATACCTGCTATGAACAGCTGGACATGCTTTTTCACATCTCTCATACTCTGTAAAATATGTTTATATTGTGTTTGCCTATGCCATTCAGAGTATTACAAAACACTTCTGTACCACTAGAAGTTGACTGTTTCAGTATACTTCCATTTGGGTAAAAGGGCAATTGCTACTCATTACATCCTGGTTAGTTAATTTACAATTTGTAGTTGTTGCAGCCTCTAATTAGACTGAAGTAATTTGCTTGCTGGCATTTTTTCGGTTACAGTATCTTGTTTTTCTTTTTCTCTGCTTTAGTTATAAAGCATACAGATGCATTTATTTTCTGCTGCAATGGGATTCTGTATGTTTACTTGTTAACTGTGATTCACCCATTTATGACTCTACAGTGGCCACCATTAAAACAAGTGGGCAGAGCTGTCTGAGAAGCTCTTCTGGGTTTTTTTCTTTTGTGTACTTTATGTCTCAGTTTGGTTAATTCAGATTGTCTTACTTGCCTGTAAAATCTCTTGTTTAGGGATCAACACTGACAAAAAATTTTCATCTTAGCCCACAAGTACTCTAAAAAACTAGTTTGATAAAATGGTGTTAGAAACAAAGATTACCTTATCTATTCATCTTCTTCTTTATATTTAGATCAAAATCTGAATATAATTCCAGGAACTCCTTGTTTCAATCTCATGTGGCACATGTATTGTTTAATGGAAAACACAGCTATCAGACTTATTTTTTTGTCTTTTACAAAAACCATATTTTCTTTGATAAACATATCCTCCTCCCCAAATTGTGTAAAAAAAAAAAAATAAATAAAAAGAACAGAGATATTAAATGGGAAGACTAGAAACATTCAGAACAAAAATGATTTCTGGAATCTAAAAGATTAGGAATATGGCCTAGTAATACCACAGCGCTTTACAACATACTCCACTCATGAATTGTATTGGCTGCAACAGAAATATCTACTTCTGGATTTGAATTACTATACTCACCTAGTGTTATTCTTGGGATATAGCTCTTAAAAATTAGATTTTCAGTAAAGAATATCATGGGGACATGATATAGATATAAATAGATATAGATATAGATAGATATGTAACATACCTCCATTAAAATATGCAAGAGAAACACAACACCAGGCATTTCAATGTCATTTCTACATTTCAGAAGTCCTAATGACAAAAACAACCCTTTAATGACAGTGACAGAATCTCAGTAAGTGCCATGACTTTTCCAAGGTTGCCATAAGCCAAATATTGAAAAAAAAAAAAAAAAAAAAAAAAAAAACCAAAATAAAAACCCCCAAAAAAAACCAAGAACAAATTACAAACCTCAACAGTTAACAGGGAAAATATGCACAGTAAACAACATGGAGCATAGTGATATTAAATACAATTTAGGAAATTGAAAGAGCAAAATTAAAAACTGCTGAGGCATAAAAGGAAAATTTCGTATAGCTCCATGAATCAGAAAGACAATAATAATATACAGGTTGTTTTTTTCTTCCCAGTATTTAGTTAAAAGACTGTGGCCTTTTTTTATCAGACTTGGAAGACTTAGTACTCTGGGAAGCCTAGCTGTTGGAAGCTATGTTGGGTAGACTAATGAAAGATATGACCTTTCCTTTCAAACTTTGCCTTGTTACTATTATCCATTTACTATTCATTCAAAGATAAAATATTTCTTGGCAGAGTTTGCAATTAAGAAGCTTCCAACTCATCCCTTCTCCCTTTTCTCTTGCCCTTGCCAGCCACCCCGAAAAGGATATTTACCTTACAGTAAGTGAGGTAATTGACAGGGTAATTTACAGTAAGTAATGTAATTTACAGAATAAATTATAAAGGCTCTCTACTTTTGCAAGCTTAAAAATACAGAATAACTATATCCATCTGAAACTGTTCTTCCAGGTAAGCAGAAAGACTTTGAAGCAAGTGTAAAGGTTTAAAATGAGGATAGGACAATCTAATATTAAAGTGCCTGTGGACATTTATGCAGAAACTGAGCAACCTTGCATGTTATTGTAAGAAACTCTTTTTCTATAGGTGTGAACTCCCTTGTTACTTTTTCATCATTAGTGACTAAACAACTTCGTGGAGAATGTAGGTTTGTTCAAGTATAGCAATATAAATATTTTCTTCTGTATGCCTTTGGAACTATGGAGAATTCATGCTATAGCTTGTGTTTGCTGTAGTCAGGTGTAATATTTTGTCTAGTTTCAATCAGTATTAGCACAAATAGGATGAATTTCAAAGAGGATGGAAACACAGCTTATTTTAAAAGCTGAAATCCTTGAGTAGCAGTTTGAGGATGTCTTTTTCGTGCACACATATGTTTACATCTTGTGTCTTGGTGGTAGGGCTGAGTTCTGTTACGCTGAGAAAACAGTGGCTGCTCCTCTGTGCACCTCTGGCCATGGCAAGATCTGCACCAGTACAGGCAGCAACGATGTAGATCCATGCTGCCCTCAGGAACACACATTGTTTACAAAGCTGCACTGATTGCCTTCCTTGGATTCTGGCTACTTACAAGGTGGATCAGATTTGCTAAATACTTCATTAACCTTGTTTGGTCCTGCTCCCCCTGAGCAGCACAGCCAGCTATGGACAGATTCTCCTGGCAACAGAACTTCAGCATGATGACAAAAGGACTTTACCTTGCAAAATATCTGAGAATACATGATAATGACAAAGGTATAGATAGACCTGGCAGTTACCATACTTTCATAACAGATTGCTTCTATTCCAAACTTAATTGGAATTCATGGGAACTAAAGACAGTCAATCAAGCAGTTGCTCCGCTTTAGCTCTGTCGCTTTTCCTTCTCAGTCTTTCATCTCTTGAATATGCTTCTTAAATATTAAATTTAAATTACAAAATAGGCTCTTTAAGACAGTTACCATAATTCATTTTGTATTCGTTAAGAATTTTGAAATGTCTAGAACAACAATGTCATGCTTTTTTGGAAAGTACCACAATCATACTTTAAATAATTGCTAAAACATTTTCTGTTCTTAGTCTATTCTGTGTATCACATTATAACATTTAGGATGGAGCTTTATTTACTTTGAATGTTACAGTGACATTATGGTGATTTCATAATGGTGATTTCATAATTGTGATCAGGGTTGTGCTTTAGGAAATTAATATTTTCAATTAAGTTATTGCATATTTTAACTTGCTGGGTATTTCATTTCAGTTTTATATTACACATACCTTCTAGCTTAAATAGTTAACCTTCTAAGGTACTGCTGCATTAAAAATATGAGTTACACTTTGACACTTCTTGTTATTTATTCTACTTTTAAAAGGTCTTACGCTATTATCCATGAACAGTTACAATGTGTGTAAGTACATCAAGTCACTACTTCTGGTGTAAATAATGACACGTTGTCACAGTAACTCATAAGATCTAAGCTACTAAGACTTTATTGACTTGTAAATTACCTAGCTAATAAATAATAATAATGTCACACAAAACTATAGTTAGTAGTTTCCATATAAGTCGTCATAAAAAACGACTATTTCATCCATTTCCAGATGACAAAAATTGAAATAAAGTATCTGGAAAATCATGACTAGATCAATTCAGTGGTCACATTATACTCATGTTCAATTTTCGTTCTTAGTACTGATGAGTTCTCCTGGAAAACCCGAAGCCCATCTTGTTGTTCAGTGATGAGTGTCTAGAGAAATGCATCAGTCTTTTTAGCTAATATGTAAGGCTGGTAGATAAGAAGTAGTCTAACTGAAGTCAATAGCAATATTCTTCCGTCTCCTTTTTTTATAATACCCCCTTCTATTTACAGCAACTAGATGTATTCTGTTCTGTGCAGGTGAATAAATGGTACTATGTTTTTGTAAAATTTGGTTATAACTGTATTCTCAAAATTAGAAGTGATAATAGAATATTTTATTATTCTACAGTTCCCATTTTAGCTTTCAGTCTCATTTCTGAACCTGTTACAGCCATCACAAATCAATTAATCTATGTTGGTTCAAGAAATCCTAATATTTTAAATGATTCCCATTCCACAGACTAAAAGGGGCTCTCAATGGTACTGGAGATGTTGGTCAGAATAGGGAGTAGAGCATGACATCCTAGTAAAGCTCCTGATAACAGCAACATATGAGAAATGCCTAACAAAGCTATTGTGTCACTGTGGAGAATGTTTGTGGATGGGAGTCTGTGGATGAGAAAGGAGTGAGGAATACTTGTCAGAGCAGTGGAATGTGGCTAGCAGCAATGTCTAGCAGCAGGGAAGCAACTCACCCCACAAGACCAGCAGTAGCTTTCATTCAGCTTTGTTGCCTGGAAAGAGCTGCCATTCCCAGACTGTGAATGATATTTCAGTGCAGGATGGCAATGGCCTAGCCATTGCTTGGCAATATAAGACTATAATTTGTTTCTATTGTAGGAATTAAGCATTACTTGTTCCCTGATGTAGTCACAGCATCAGGCCTGATGGAGTTCAAGAGGCATTTGGACAATACTCAGTGACACACGGTGGGATTCTTGAGGTATCCTCTGCAGGGCCAGGAGCTGGATTCAATCCTTGCAGGTCCCTTCCAGCTCAGGGGACATATTCTGTGACTCTGGTTCTGTGATAAAACAGTAGGGAACAGTACATGTTAACTACAGGAAGAATAAAGGAGTCTAGCAAAGATTTAAATACCATTTCTAATTTTTATTAGGAAAAATAACCTCTTACAGAAGGATATGGAAAAGAAAGTATATTTTTACTAAAATTTTTTTACATTAATATAATTGATCTTTATAATTTGGCAAGAGCAATTTACTAAAAGTAAAATATATGGAAAAACAGTATTAAAAGCACCTATGTTAACTCCATAACATTCAGATTTTTTAATGCACTTTTATTTAGCATGCTTGCATTTTATTTTGACAAAAAAGCTCTAGGGAACCATATAGTACTCTGACATGGGAGAAGCCAATGGAGACACGCTGCAACAGAAATAACTAGTATAAAACATGGTATCTCATGTGTTGTTTAAATATTGCCTTGTGAAATACATATGTCTGTATTGAAAAGATTTTCTCACTTATACTTACAGGATGAAGGAACTAAGGCTGATATAACTGTTTTAAAATTTATTCTATTTGTTTGATGCCTTTTATTTTAATGGGATCACAGCCTTAGTCATCATTCAGCAGCTGTTTTCTTTCAAGGGATTTTTATTTAAAATACTTTTTTTTTAAAATATTATAATTTTACTGCTCAATGAACCTTGCAATAACAACATTTTAGCATCTATCCACCATGGCAGATGGCAAACTAATGAGGCCTGCTGTAGCTGCATACTGATATGTTCTGTACACAACACTTCTGCTCTCCAAAGGGAGGTCAAAGAGTAACTTTTATTTATATTCTTTGTTGTATTTGATTGTTGAAAATCATAAGACAGATTATTAGAAAAAACACTTTTTGCACCTTTTAATTAGATTTGCTAATGTTTACTGCATGTGATCAACATACAGAGCTCAGAAAGGATACAGTCCATATTTTAGTGTTCTTTAACTTGCATTTTTAAAAAAAACCTAATAATACTATTCCAAAATGATTCTTTTCCTTCTATTTAAAATTCACTTTAAAATAAAAGTTAGAGATATTATTGCTATGTTTACATTTGTCATTTGGGAAAACTAACACCTTAGTGTTTTTAGCTTAAACATTTTAAAGAAAAATACATACTTAATACACTACATCATTTTTTTGTCTCTGGGCAATTTTTTTGCAAACCTCCACCTTTTAGGATTCTGTATTTTTTCATCATGAAGATCACAGATAACGTTCATCAAATCTAGTGGATGCTAATCTAGTATGACTTCATGTTTTAGTGGCTCCATGAAAAACGAGGTGATTAAATATCATGAATCTGGTAATAAGTGCAATTGACTTGACCTCAGTCAAAGTGTGCAATATAAATAGTTGATCTGCATTCCTTGACAGAGAGAGGAGAGCAGAGGAAATGTCAGACTGAGGAACTGACTCTTCTATTTGTCCTCCCCTGTTTAAAAGAACACCTGAATCACTCTTTGGAATTGTTTTTCTCCAAGAAGAAAATCCTATGTGTATAAGCAACATCCTACCTATAAAACCAGATTCTGTTGCTGCTTTTTACATCAATTTTAGTATTTTTCCCCCTCAGAGGTATGTCCCAAAGTACTTGAACCAATAGCAGAATATCTAGTTCTAGATAAATAAAATTTTACATTTACTGTTTCACAATCTTTTCTAAATCAATTCCATGATCTTATTAATGATTGAAAGCTATCCATGAGAATCCAAGTAATCTCATTAAATTAGGGTCAAGGGTTAAAATATCGGAAAGTAAATTACTTTCAGGTATATAGCCTGAAATAACACTGCAAGTAATCAAATAAAAATGAAAAAACTTTCCTTCCAAAGTGCTGTTCTTCACCGATTGCCAGTGCTGTGCTGTGTGTTTCTGTGTCAATAACAAATTACTGAGACCATCATATTTCACAAAAAACAGTCTTGAAGTAATAAATTTTAAAATATTGCTAATCTGTATCTGACCTTCATATACACTTCAACTATCACTTTTCAGCTCTTCTGGCAAGTTTATTTTATTATCACTTGCTTACAGGAGATAGTTGTAGTCTCAGAGAAATACTGTCACTAACTCTTATCAGTATTCTTACAATATATTGAATAATTTTAATATTTTTATTATAACTCAAATTTCAATATATGTTTTCTCCCTGTAAATACTCTAGAGTCTAATGCTACTTCCAGTGTGCCCATTTTACAGTCGTATAATGTCACTAATTTAATTACATTTAGTTTTTTTGTATACCAGTATAAAAGGATTTGGAGACTATTGTACTATGATATTAAAAATAAATTTATTTTACATTTGAAAGCATATTTTCTTGTTTATAGAAAATACAAATGCTTTTGTTCAGTCGAATGAATTTTAGTGCCTTCTGTGTCAGCAAACACTGGACAGTTTCTTGGTTTCAATTCTGTTGTTTTTATATTACAATTGTAGGGGAAAAAAAAGAAAAAGGTGTGAAATATGACACCAGCAGAGAAGGAGATCTACTGCAAGAGGGCGAAGTATGGACCAGATAAGTGGTCAATAAGGTGGACTTAAAACTGGTTGAAATTCATTTGCTTTTTGATTTAACACAGCTAGAAACATCTTGTCACAGCAGGAGGATTTCAAATATCACCTTAGCCTAAAGGAAAAATTTGATAATTATATATATAGCATTGTGTCTTTTGGTTTTTTTTTTTTGGTTTTTTTTTTCATATGCTGTTTTAGTTTTCTTTCATGTGAAGGGTTGTTCTGAAATGTCCTGGCTGAAGTAGCTTATCACATAAGAAAACTAGCAGTTAAAGGGATGAAAAGAAAGCAAGAGACTTTTTGTTTGTCCTCATTCTTTCATAGACATAATAATGTCTTGAAAAACCATATTCTCATCTTTACCATTTGCTTCAATCCACTGACCTTAGTAAAAGATAAAGCAAATAGACTTCTTACAGAGCCAAAATTACTGTTATTGCACAGTAGCTTTAGACATGTTTTATAAAGATGCAAGTGATTAATTCCTTCACTGAACAGAATTAGATGGCTGAATATGGCTTGTTGTGCAAGTTGGCTGGTCTACAGCCACATTGTGCCTGGCTGCATATTCATAGATCTTAGAGCAGAGTTTAAGTGATTGCTTTCTTAAGTGGAACAACACTACATACTAATTATTGCCAGTCTGATTTTCTGTGTTTATCCTACATGTTATTTAAGAGATATTTAATATTTCTACTCAGCATGAGGGGCTTTTAAGACTGTCATTAAATACTGCATAATCTACTCATTATCTTAGTAATTTGCCATAGAACACAAATTATAGTCAGAAGATGCTCACCCAGCGTATTTTCGGAAAAGTCATGCAGGGAATCCACATTAGAGAAGTGTTTGCATTTTTCCAGGAAGGTGTGATTTTCTTTCAGCTCGTCATCTGAAAATATAGTATGAGTAGTAGTTATAAATTGTGAAGTCATCTTGTATGCTGGTTGTCTGATCGCAATTCATTTAAAAAATTTGCTTTTATATCTCTAGATGGTGCTGTATGTACCTCTATTAGTTAAAGAAGTAAAAGAAATTTTATTATAAAATTATACAAATCATAAGTATGATGAAACGACTAGAATCATAAAAATTATTGTGAAAAAGTTTTTTCTGCACTTACTGTAGGCCATGTGGCTTGTTTTGCCAGGTGATTCTGCTCATGGGAACACTAATCCTGTGCTGTATTAAATAAGAATCACAAACAAGTGCCATAGAAAGACAACCTACATTCTTGTAGAAAATATTGGGCTACTTTCTTGTCAGAAGCTAGTTTCTTGTCTTCTCTTCAATTTTGTGGCTGATCTCAGTCCTTTGTCTCCAGTCTTTGAACAAGAATATTTGTAACATCCCTTTACAGGGAAATAAACAGGGTTTAAACACTGCAAGCAGTCCAATATTAGCTTCTGAAAGAGAAACAGACAAGAGCAAATCAAGTGCTCATTTCAATCAGGGTTTTAGAAAAAGCTTTTGATGGCTTAAAATATGAGCCTAAACATCCTGTCCAAGAGTGAAATGAGAAATAATTCAAGAATGAAATGAGAAACCTATTGTCTTCACCAGATGAGGAGGATTTGGGGTACTTTTACAGTCACAAGAAAGAACAGATTTATTTGCAACTTTTCTTCCAGACCCATGCCTTAATGAACTCCTCTTCTTTAACTTCCAGTGAAATTACCAAGAGGAAAGGAAGAAGTAACTGGAGACAAATATTGAAGTGACCATATACAGCTTAATTGATATGCATAAGAAAGTAAACTCACATTTTTTTCCAAGACTGAAATAAATCTTCCCAGAGGCGTCATAGGAATAGCATATCTTCTGGAAAGAATTGTACATTAACATTCGGATGGCTTTATAGCAACACATACTGACTTTTTCAAAAAGACTTTTAACGTAAATTTGGTAGAAAAAAAACTACTTTGGTTGATGTTCATGAAAGCAAACATGATATTGTGAACATATATAGATGTTCTTTGTCAAAAAAATAAAGGACAAATCATGATGACAGCTGCTTTCCATTCTTGGGATCTCTCCAGACTTTGCAAGATATTTTGGGTGTGAGTACAAAGCAAAATCAATATATGCACTTTGGCTAAATCCCAGTGAGGCTAAGAAAAATGACTCTACAATTTAGTCTTTACCTTTAAAAAATCAGAATGAGACAGGGAAACAGGGAAATCGTTTGTGAATGACAGACATCACCAGATTTTGCTTTTTTTTTTTTTTTTTTTTTTGGAAGTGCTTTTTAATTCTTACTTGGAATGTAAAAACCAGATGATTTCAGCTAATAGTCTGAGATCATAACTCAAACACTTCTCAACCTGAGATTTTAAGAGCAGGCTGTCATGTGTTTTTAGGAGGGACAGTTGAGGAAAATGAGAGTGACACTTTTTCAAGTAAGGGTGCATATTCATGCAATTAAGCATAATCTTTTTTAGGACTCTTTTGACACTTCATTTGCATATTTTAGCAAAATAGAAGAAGAGTAGGATAAAACAAAATCTTCCTTAGCTCGTTAAATTGTTCCATAGCATTAGATGTTAACCTGTTCTAATTCCTCTTGTAGATTCTCCTTGCTGGTAGCATCTGTTAATATAAATCCTGTCTGTGAACAGACTGCAGGGTTCCTATCTTGGTCTACCCTGTGACTTTTTTTGTGGTAAAGAGAACAACGCATTATGAAAAAATAGAGAATGTAGGGCCTGATCCAAATAGCTGTTTTGTTTTTTTTTCTATTGAGCTCAATGTGCTTTCAAGTCAGCTTCTCTAGAGAATCCCTTGCAAAGCAATCTCTATGAATGTTCATCTGAATTTTTAAAGAAGTGCACTTAGCATAAATCCAGACTGTTTTGTTTCTTTTTTTGCAATGCACATCAAAAATGCTCTCAGAAATTTTTGCAGTGAAAACAGCTATAATCATGTGTTGGAAAATATTCATTCTTTCTATTTGCATGAATAATTAAGTTTTGACTAGGCAAAGAAACATAATGGAGAGAGGAAAGGCATAAGAATGATTCTACCCTAATTGTTTGGTTGTGCATTCATAGATAAGAAGCCTAGTTTTTGCTCAGAAGAATATATGAGTAAATAATCCAAAGCACTTTCACAAAAATGGATAGTATACACATCTTCAAGTCCTTCAAAGCTTCTCCAAAGATGACCTTAGCTTTGTGACTAGTAAATTTCTTATTGTGAAGGAAATATAGCTTCAATAGGCCTATAGCAGAATCCTGTTGCTAATGAATTTCTTCTACATACATTTTTTTTTGCCCTAAACATCTGAATAAGAGGGGCACATTTTGCTTCTCTACCTATATCTTCTGAGATAAATGTGTGTTAGGACTTCAGTAGTTATTCTATGGAAGCTAATACCAGCTTTTGTAATCCCTGTTCAGAACCCTTAGGCCACTAATGGGCTTTCAATGACTTCCTTTGATTTGGCTACATCAGCATGTAAACCACTGTACTTTCAGCTAAAATATGTGGCAGTCGATGGACTACCAGAGTAAAGAGTCTAACCTGATGACACTGCACAGTGGTAAATCAGAGTATAGATAGGTACCTTTTTACAAAGTCTTAGTCACCTAATTTTAATTTCTTTTTTGAAAACACCTATGGCTCTTCCTATAGTTTTCTAAAAGCTAGGATAGTTTCTGGAGTTTACTGGCTTCATTTTATGCTGACCTCAGATATCCAAGTCTTTCCAACTCCACTTGAGCTCATGAATTCTAATGGGAACAAAGCAGAAAATTAACGTAAACTGTCTTCAGGGTAAAGGTCTTTTCCACATCCAACAAACACTTAACTCTTTTGCTTACTATGTTAATGACTGATTAATGCCCTAGAAGAATCTGTTGAAATAGGTATTCCATACCCAAGATATATGGTTCTAGCCTGCTTTAAAATATCATGATCTGTCTTTAATTGACTAAATCATACATGTTTATGGAAACATAACTGTTTAATAGCATTTTATTGTTTCTTTGGGTTTCATTTAAACTTAAACACAGGCATATGTTTGAAATTATGAGTGCAGGAAATTATTGTTATAGATTATATACCACTTGTCTGACACAATTTTTAAAACCTGGAATTTAAATAAAGTTTATTCTAAGGTAGAGGTTTCAAATAAGTCATATATGCCCTAAAAGCCTCTTTTCTTCCTCTTAATTGACTGCAAAGAGACTTATGGTAATATCTAGCATAGAAGCATCTTTTTTTTTTTTACATATATCAAAACATCAGTGGGTCCAATGTAACTGCTGATAGACTGGCATAACTAAATTCTTAAGAAAGAACAGAATTTCAGAATATGTTTGATAAACAGAAATTTTGAGGTGTTTATTTGTTATATCATCTTCAGTAACATTTTAACTCCAATAGTAGTACTAAAAGATAATAAAGTTGTTTTTATTTTCTGTACTTATCTGTGATAGCAGGTTAATATTAATATACAGCTGGAGAAATTTTTGTTGTTCTGCATGGTATTAACATAGCTGTCACTGACATGAAAGAGATGTAGGAAGTCAACATCTGAATGCTGCCATAACTTTCCTTCAACAGTGGTGAGTCTCACTTTTTTTTCCTAATTTTTTTCACTGTTATTAGATCATCTGAGCATCAGTAGGAATTTCTCCTACAAGAAACAAAATATTCATTACCAGTGGAGGTTTTACTTTTTTAAAAAGAAAAATATTTTTACAAATGTGCTATATTACATGAATAAAATTGCATAAATTGCCCATTTTTGGGGGGATAGATGTGGGGCTGGATTTAATGTCTGCTTTCACAAATAGTTTTATTTAGTGTGTAAAGATGCTTAGAATAGCCTTACACCAATTCCTGTGTGATTTTTATCTAGGTCAATTTTCATAAAATTATGTGAAAATGCATAATATGTAATATTCATATAATTATTGCTAGAGATAACAGCTGTAGCCTTCTCTATGGCAGTTTGACAGCAAAACTGTTGTGATGGTGTTTGGATGTTGCAGTAAAAACTATAACTTTTTTCATAATAACCTGAAAATTAACTTTTCCCGTACTAGTCCATATTAGAAACGATGTCACAGTACAGTGTTGTGATAGCTTCTTCAGTATTTCTAGTGTTTCCCATTGAGATAAAGGTAGACTTGCAGACGAAAAATAATGATATGGAAACTGATTTTTGCATCAGTTTATTATCACGGACAATTTAGATTGTTACTCTTATCGGTAAAGTCTCTCTGTTTCTGAGAGAAATATCAAATATCCTATATTGGACTGACTTGCCAAGGTTTTGGTAGGGGGTGGTCTGCAGAGGTTGTTTCTATGAGAAGATGCCAGAACCTGCCCCCCATGGTGGACAGAGCAGTTCCAGGTGATGCCTTGAGGTGGCCACCTAAAACACAGAGGCTAGACAAGAATAAGAGAATAAAGGTAGGTATTTATTTGAAGGCCTTCAAAGGTACACCCTGGGCAGGCAAAAGGCTACAGACAAGATGGACCCCAGGTAGTGGGTTCATCACCCTTTTATAAGTTTGGTCCATTTGCATATCAGGGTTAATTCTCCAGTTATGACCCCAGTCAATGATGTAATTACCCAAAGTTTGTCCCCCCTCCCCAAGCTTTAGTTTACACATTTTGGGGCCTGGTGGCCTTGAAGAGGAAACCCAGAGAGGTTTGTTATGTCTAACCAGCATGGGAGAACAGTAGTTAACAGGCCACACAAAACTTCAGAGTTACGCACTAAGCAGTACAGGATTTGAAAAATATAAAAATTAAAACCTAAGGCATCATAGGCAGCTCTAAGAACACAACACTGGCCAAAGTTGAGTGCATTAATGACATTAATAGCATGTCTGTGATAAATTATCTAATAAAGGGTAAAAATCACTGCACAGAAGCTATGGCAGAAAAGTGAAAAAATGTGAGAAAAACAGCTATGCAGAGAGCCATCTCTGTGAAAACCAGGAAGAAGAGGTACTCCAGGCACCAGAACTGAGATTCCCCTACAGCCTGTGATGAAGACCACAGAGACACAGGTTGTCTCCCTGTGGCCCAAGAAGATCCACGGCAGGTGGACCCACCTAAAGTCATGTAAACAAAATTATTGTAGCCCATGCCACTTGAAAATTTGCAGATTTTTTCCATTCCAAGTGAACACCTCTCCACAGAACCAAGAAAGGACCCATGATTTTACATCTTCTTTGTGTTCCATTTTTGCAGATGCTGATATAAATAAGGCTGAACAAGACCCCATGTGCACAACTAACGTATTTTTAGTCATAAACCCTGGTATCTCAAGCTAATTTCACTTTTCCTGTATATTCACACAGCAGCCAGGCAAAATTCATTGTTTAGATTTATGAGCTGAACGTATGAATTATCAGACTCCTGCACAACATATTTTAAGGTCATCATATTTACCTAATTATTACTCTATCATAATATGCACTGGCTGAGGAGACTGTAAACACAATCTTTCTGATCCAAATATTGTTAGATCAAATTAATTTCTTATTAAGGTGGCAATGTCATAACTGTAAGCAGAATTCACCTCACTGCAGTTTCCTAAGAGAAAATTACTAGACCAAAGCTAGTTGCCTGTTTTCTTACTTCTGCTTCTCAATTAGAGGTGTTGTTTTGGAGAGCTTGTTGTTTCTTTTCTCAGCATCTGGACCTATGCCAGAAGTTCATAGGGATATAATTAAGGTCTTCACATGCCAAAGAGTGAATGAAAAACTCATGAAACATTACCAAGTAGTGCTCAGGGGCTAAGTTTTAAAGAAAGTCCTGCCAGGAATCGAGGAAATGATGCAAAGTTTGAAAGTAGTAAATACCTTTGGGATATTTTAAGAGAACCAGACAGATGCTCAGGAAACTGAAAAAATACCAGCATAGTAATTAGTTCTTATTCCTGAAGAGAAGTTGAATTTGGGACCAATTCAAAATGAGGGGCAAAGGACCATAGAGTATATCTTATTCTTTAAAATGTACTTGCAAGAAAGCTCAGCTGTCATGCCACATTAAACAAGTTTTTATTATGTGCAGAAAACTGAAAGTACTAAGCCATTACATGTACTAACAACTTGTGCTGTACACATCACAAGAGCAGACCATCAAAATGCACATAGGTTACGTGTGGGGTTTTATATACACTGTATTCCACTATTTTCCCTGTTTCAATATTCCATGAATGTAAAATTTCATATAACCATCTAGGTTATGGCACAACATTTGAAAAAAAAATGTAGTAAAAGCATAGTTTTGGTGGGTGACATGTACAGCCATTTTTGTTAGTAACATAAAAAATCTTTACACTCTAAGTTTTCCTGTTCCTTCATTAGACTTCTTCAGTTATTACAATATGATCAAGAGGGGATGGAGTTGCATTTCATAAAGAATTAGTGAACTTCATGAATGAGGAATGAAGTCTAGTGATTAAAGCAGGTATTCTGGGTTAGATTTCACTGTTGGACAGTGAAATAGTATGGAGAAGCAAACCATCTTCAAAAATTAATTTTGTGGTAAATAAATATTGGAAAGTCATCCTGTTCTTTATATGTTGTTGCCCACTTGTAAACAGAGTTGAGCAGAATTACTGAAACAAGTTAGGGAGGTTGTTTAATGTATAACTAAGGTTAAATCTAATATCAGGATACTATATTTTCATAAAATCACAGAATCTTTGAGATTGGAAGACACCTGTATAGATCACCTAGTCCAACACCTTTCCTCAAAGAAGGATAACCTAAAGTAGTCTGTGTCTGTGTCCAGTTAGGTTTTGCATATCTCCAGGACTGTAGATTCCACAACTTCTCCAAGAAACCTGTTCCAGTTGCAGATTGTTTCATGTAAGTGGAATTTCCTGTATTTTCATTTGCACACATTGCCTTTGTCTTTTCAATAAGTACCACTCAAGCAAGTTTGATTTCCTCATCTTTATTGCAAACCGTCAGGTATTTATAAAATTTGATAAGATATGCCTAAACCACCTCTTCCCAAGGCTGAAAAGATCCAATTTTCTTAGCCTTTCCTTGTATGTCACATGCTCCAAAACCTTAACCATATTTGTGGCCTGTCATTAACTTATTCAGTAAGTCCATGTCTCTTTTCTACTGGGAAGCCCAGAACTGCACCCAGCAACCCAGATGTGTCTCCCCAGTGCTGAGCAGAGAGGAGGGATCATGTCTCTTGAGGTGCTGGCAACACTTCTGCTGATGCAGCTGTTAGGCTTGTGTGATAAAAGAGCAAATAGGTGGCTCATGGTTAATTCAGTACACATGGTTCAACAGAGCACATGTGCAGGGCAGCATTTCTGATTAGATGCAGAATGTCACATGTCATCAAATCATAAAATGGTCTGGGATCTTGAAAGATGATCTGGTCCAATCTTTTGTGGGAAGGTCAGCTTGACGAGATTATCTGCCTGACTGTCTAATGGCATCTTGGCAGCTTCCAGGGATTTCCCTTTGTTGAACTTGATGATACTATTCTCTGGCCATTTCTTCAGTTTGTCAAGATCCCTCTAAATAACCTGATTAGTCATTAACTCCTTCTAGTCTTGTACTGTCTGCAAACTTTCTGAGGCTGCACTCCTCTCAGTGACTGATGGCATTCACGAAGCTTGGAGCCTCAACCACTCATTTGGAGCCAGTGCTGACCTCTAGGGTATGCTGCTGGTGATTGGCCTCCAGCTGAACTGCACGGTGCTCCCTATAATTCTTGCAAGTATGGAATTTCAACCAGTTTTACGTCCACCTTATTGACCACTTATCTGGTCCATACTTCGCCCTCTTGCGGTAGATCTCCTTCTTTGCTGGTTTCATATTTCACACCTTTTCCTTTATTTTTTTTCTTTTTTTCCTAGAATTGTAATATAGAAACAACAGAATTGAAACCATGAAACTGTCCAGTGTTTGCTGACACAGAAGGCACTAAAATTCATTCGACTGAACAAAAGCATTTGTATTTTCTATAAACAAGAAAATATGCTTTCACCTCTTTTTTTTTTCTTAAGCTCAACTGCCCAGAATTTTGTGCTCAAGCTCTGCTAGGATCCAGAAATTGTATGATGTAGCACTAACAGTCTCTGGGGTATAAAGTCTATTAGATGCAAAACATCTTCAGTATTCATGGACAGAATTTTGAATCAAACCCTCATGAATTCAGCTATAGCACCTGTCATTTTAATATTGATTAAAAATATGGAGGTAGTTACCTTTGAGTTTATACATAATCTACTTATTACAACCCCCCTGTAAATAGTCTACTGACTGGAACACTTAGAGAGCTTAGGTTCAGTGCTTAAGAAGGTACAGACTCAAATTTTCTACTGTCTGTTCTCTAGGCAAAGGTTGGTTAATATAGCCTTCATAGACATTTTAGAAGATTAAGTCTATGTTCTCTCTGATGGGAGAGCTTCAACAGGATATATTAAAAGTGCCTTCATCCCAGCTCTTAGTCAGGGATGACACTAGACCAGAATGCAGAAGTGACAGTATGCTGTATGTGTTGGATGTGAGCCTTACCTGGATTCAGAATGGAGCATCACCTCCAGCCACACACATTTTAAAATAAACTGCTATTACTGACTGTTTCTTAAAAAAAAAATAAGAAGAAGAAGCAAACAATAACCGGAAGAAGCAGAACATGAGCTTTACTGCTTGAATGTACATATTTTCTATAAATTCAGAAGCTCTGGTTCTGGACATGTGAAATTTTAAACATATCCTAATTCTTACTATTTTCTAACTGATGAAATGTGTGTGTCTTCAAAAGCCTGTGTGCAACACCACTTCAACTGCTGTGGAGCAGTAACATTGCCTTGGTAATCAAATTTGACAAAAATAAGTAGGAAATAAGAAAGTAAGATACTATCTGCTTGATATCATATCAGTATTATATCATTATTTTGTATTTTATTTTATTTGATTATTCACTAAGTATAAAATACCTTTTTTTTTTTTAATAGCAGTTGTATTTTATTCCAGGGTTACATAAAAAAAAAAATTGAACTCCAGCTTAAAAGACAATTGCTTTCAACCAAATAAACAGGATTAAAGAATGATACAATGATACAGGCTCTTTCTCAACAGTTCTGATAAATAGCCCAATGCAGTCATATATTGTAACAGAGTAGGGAAAAAAGTGAGGTTTAATACATACTAACTATGTATTCATTTAAAAAAAGAATAATTACTATAAAATTTTAAAAATTTAGTTTAAAAAAATTGAAATAATTTCTCTGCCATATAATTCCTTTTTGCCTTTTACAGAGCAGTGGATCCAGTTTGTTTTGTTTTTTTTTAAAGGGTTTTTAATTTTTTTTTCCTTTCCTTAGGAAACTTAGTAGATAATTTACAGAAATAGAGAACATTTGGGTTGGAAGGGACCTCTAAGATCATCTACTTTCACCCCTCCTGCCGTGGGCAGAGATATCTTTCATTAGACCAGGTTGGTCAAAGCCCCATCCAACATTGCCTTGAACACTTCTCCAGGGATGGTTCGCTGGCAACCTGCTCCAGTGTTTAACCACCCTCACAGTAAAGAATTTCTTCCTTACATCTGATATTAACCTACTCTCTTCTAGCCTAAAGCCTTTCTCCCTTGTCCTGTCACTACCTGGCCCTGGTAAAATGTTCCTCTCCAGTTTTCCTCTAGGTCACTTTAGGGACTGGAAAGCTGCTATGAAGTTTCCTCAAAACCTTTTCTTCTCCAGGCTGAACAACCCCAGCTCTCTCATCCTGTCTTCACAGGAGAGGTGTTCCAGCCCTCTGTTCAGCCCTCTTCTGGATCCACTGCAAGAGGGCCATGTCCTTCATATGTTGGAAGCTTCAAAGCTGGATGCAATACTCCAGTTGGCATCTCCCTGAGTAGAATACAGGGGACGAATCACCTTCCTTGACCTGAGTGTCACCTTTCTTTCGATGCAGCCCAGGACACAGGTGGCTTTCTGGGCTGCAGGCACACATTGCTGCCTCATGTCCAATTATTCATCCACCAGTATTGCCAAGTGCTCTTTGCCAGGGTTGCTCTCAATCCATTTATCTCTCAGTTTTTATTAAAATGGGGGATTTCCCTGATGCAGGTGTAGGAGATTGCACTTGGCCTTGTTGAGCTTCATGAGGTTCCCATGGGCCCACCTCTCAAGCCTGTCAAGGTCCCCCTGGATGGAATGCCTTCCCTGCAACACATCAATTGCAGCACGCAACTTGGTGTTGTCAGCAAACTTGCTGAGGGTGCACTTGATCCCACTGTTCATGCCACTGACAATGGTATAAAACACAACTGGTTCCAATAAAACCCCTGAAAAATTCCTCACTGGTCTCCACTGGGGCATCAGGCCATTGACCATAAGTCTTTGAGTGGGACCATCCTTATCCACTGAGAGGTCCATCTGTACATGAAAGAGAAGAAATTTCCTTGATGCTTAGTGTTTGATTTGTCTGTCCTTACCCCAGGAAAGCCAAGATCCTTGTGACCCGCCAGGCTCGGGACCCTTCACTGAGGGGCCCCACTGGATCAGAAGGCAGTTTGACTCTCTTATTCAGGAACACACACCAACAACATAAGTGAGACCCCTCAGCAAACTTCCTCCCTTTATTCAAGTACATTACCCACTGCCCGTGCCCTAGCTCTCTTTATTAATTTTGCACCTTGAGTTTCCTTAGATATTCTCCAACCTGGACTACGACTAAAGGGGGACAGTCCTTCATTCTTCCAGTCCTTGTCTTTTCAGGGATATATATTCTGTACCTCTAATGAAGGTTTGTATACCAAGCATACCTTATATACAATCCAAGCAGAAAACAACAGGAAAATAAACATCAAGATGTCTGCACACCATAGACTGTGCAGTACCTCTAACCTAACAGCTTCCTTCAGAAAGCTATTTTTCTTCTCCCTCTTGAATGGCCTCATCCTCTATTTCTGCCAACTGGTTCTACAATTATAATTAGGGTTGTTAGTCTCTGCCTACCTGAAATAATTGTAGGGTAATTATACTTACCATACTGAACAGGAGGTGCCTGGATCAAAGAAAAATTTGCCTATGATGAGACAGACAAAAGACAAAAGGACAAAAGAATTAAGCAAAAGCCTTCTTGTCCATATTAAGTAAATGACTTTGGCCTAGGCCTACTAGAAGATGAGTGGCCTCACCTTCTGAGATTGCAAGCATGTAATTTTTTAATGCTTACCTCAGTAAATGGATAACAGAGCTCTATGATAGGTGTAGGGGTTTCTTATATTACGTCTGGCAAGAAGTAAACACAACAGCTTGGAATTCTGAGATTCCAGGAAGTGATATAGTGAAGAGGAACTCACCCACAGCTGTAAAGCAAGAAGTGTCAGACACTATATTGACTCATCCTAAGGTTGTAACTTCAGTCAACTGGCCTTAACAGCTTCAAGTGCTATCCTAAATACAGTTTTCATGTTTCTTTTAAGATAAGACTGATGGGTTCTAGTGTTTAGTTCATTCACCTTGGATATAAGGTTGCTATCTGAAAAGTTTAAAATTCCATTTTCAACCTCACAATAACATGTCTAAACAACTACATTGCAGGTTATGTCAGTAACCATTTACGGTTGTTCTTTATCTCTTTTCTTGAAGCCTTGCCATGGGGACAAATAAAATGAAACAAGATTCACCCAGGATTGGAAAAAGAGAAAGGTAAGGAAGCTATTCATCTGAAAGGCAGAGACTTCAATCCAAGTCCATGCATTCTGCATTACACAGTCACTGAATAAAATACAAATACACTTCAGGTTTCAAGGCTGAAACTGAATATTTCTCTGTCCTATGCATGGAGATTCTGTAATTAAGATTTTTTCTTCCTGGAACAATAAGCCTGAATTGTTTTTTCTTATAGATACACAGCTTTAGCAGACATGATTTTTGAGTATATCTGATCCATCTTAACCTAAAGTACTGTGGGGAGGGGCAGATTCAATGTTCTTGAAAAACAGAAATGAGAGAAAACATTTGTCAAGATAAGATAAAATTGGGGTCACCCTGTGTTTTGCCAATAAATTAATTCCTAAAAGGTTGGGAAGACTGTTTCTGAAAGAGTAATATCTTTTCTCTTTTTTCAGGGTGTTAGAATTTCTGTTTCAAAAACCAGTATTCAATTACTAGAGATAACATGCTGAATCTGAATTTGAGCAACAAAGTATTGAAAATTAAAATGAAGATCTGTCCTTAATATTTTATTTTGAATGACTCTAGGTCTTTATTACCATTTTCAGATCCTCTTTGTGAAGCACCTTAATCTTCCCAGAAGTACTGAGTGTCCACCGTTGTACAAAGTTTTGTGAAGAGTACTGAGTTATCAAGACACTTCTTTTATGTACAGTTGTGCCGAAATCTAGGCTATCTCTATCAAAGTCCTTTATCTATACTATCTTCTATCACCTGTGATTTAAGTTAACTTGTTTGACTTTAAATTACAGTAGAGCAGAAGAAGACCCCAAACAGCAAGACGAAGGCCTCAGAAGGCAAGCAACATCCAGGTTACAGGCAGATTATTCAGTTCCTGAGAATTTTATTATAAACTGTATATGGCAGACACAGAACACTTCCTCTCTTGTCCTGCTCAAGATATAAGCTGGTAAAAGAAACCTCCAAGTCAAAAAGTTCAAGTGCTCAGCCTGGACAAAAATTATCCTCAGATTCACCCACCAATATAAGCAAATCCTAAATCCAGTATTTGAGCTAGCTTTTAGTCAATATGCATTCCAGTGTCAATGAGATTTTCACGTTGAAGTTCCCAGTGGCTGGAAAAAAGGGACTACTAATATTCATCTTTGAAAAGGGTAATAAGGTCGCTCCTGGGAAGTACCAACCAGTCAGACTCACCTCAGTGCCCACTAGAATAATGGGGAATGTCAAGGGAAGACAGGGGTATGTCAAGGGAAGAGTGATTGCATCAGTGGACAAGGGAATAGAGATGTCATTTGCCAGGACTGATAAAGACCCTTTAATAAGGTCTCCCCCAATATATCTGGATCAAAAACAGAGGCATATGGATTTGATAGATAAACTAACAGATGGATATGGAATTGGCTGGATTTTTGTATCCAAGGAGTTACAGTCAATGGCTCAGTGTCCAAGCAGAAATCAGCAATGAGAGGTATCCCATGAGAGTCTCAGCAGCACAAATGTTATTTAACATACTCATCAGTGACACAGGGTCTTGCACCTCAGCAAGTGTGCTGATGACACCAAGCTGTGTGGTGCAGTTGGCACACTGGAGGGAAGCAATGCTATCCAAAGAGGCCTTAACTGGCTTGAGAAGTGGGCCTGTGCAAACCTCGTGAAGTTATACAAGGCCAAATGAAAGATTCTGCACAGTGAATTCCTCAGTATCCATACAGACGGAGACATAAATGGATCAAGAACAACCCTGAGGAGAAGCACTTAGGAATATTGGTGGATGAAGAGTTGGGCATGAGGCAGCAAAGTGTGCCTGTAGCCCAGAAAGGCAAATGTGTCCTGGGCTGCATCAAAAGAAGTGTGGCCAGGAGGCTGAGGGAGGTGATTCTCTCCCTCTAGAGAAGGGCTACAAAAATGATCACTGAAACACTGAAACACCTCTCATAGGAAGACAAGATGAGAGAACTGTTGTTGTTCAGTCTGGAGAAGAGAAGGCTCCAGGGAGACCTTATAGCAGCTCTCCAGTTCTAAAAGGGGCCTGTAGGAAAATTGTACAGAGACTTTTTACCAGGCCCTATAGTGACAGAACAAGAGGCAAGGGTTTTAAAATGAAAGAGGGTAGATTTGGATTGCACCCAAAGAAGAAATTAATTGCAATAAGGACAGAGAGACACTGGAACAGATTACCCAGAGATGCTGCTGCTTCCACTACCACTGGAAGTGTTCAAGGTCACCTTGGGTCTTTGAAGTACATAATATAGTGAAAAATGTCTCTTCCCTTGGCAAAGGGGTAGAACAAGATGATCTTTGAAGGTCCTTTCCAGCCAAAGCCGTTCGATATTCTACAGCATTTTTGTGAAATGAACGTTTTTGATAGTTTTGTTCCTGATCAGGTTCAGCTTCATGAGAGATCTTAAGCAGTTTGATGCCTAGCAAGACTAAAACCTACTGTGGACATGTGAAGAAGTTTAATTCCATCAAGGGTAATAAAAAGGAATGTAAGTACCCCTAGTATTAGGTAGTGAGTGACATGGGGATTTTAGATCACAATACTGGACCTAGGGAAAAAAAAAAAAAGTTTAAATCCCTTACTGGATTTGGCTATTTATATCTGTGTAAATTACAGGGACATGCAAAATGCTCAGACAGCTTTGGTGAAAGCAGTATAAAAGTAGAACAGCAGAGCCCCTGCCAGTTTGTTTCAATGCCAGAACTCCAAACTCTGAGTCCAATCCTCTGGTATTTCTTCCAGTAAAATTTCTAAACTGTGTACTTTATAATACTGGGTTTAAAATATCTTGTAGCAATAGCTATTTCTATTACAGTCCAAACACTGAAGGACTTTTTGTGATTACGGTCACACAGCAATAAAGCTTTCACCATTGCTGTCATAGAGCTCTTAAAAAAATTCAAGCCAGCTACTTATCATTCAGTTCTTTGACTGGAAAACCATTAAACAAAAAAGAGAAACATGAGCAGGAAGAAGGAGCTATTCCAAACACTCTTGCATGATCTCCCTTGCCAGGGAAATGACTCTTTGGCTTCTGTGCACTTGGCTTGCTAGTTCTTTGCAGCTTTCATTTCTGTACAATGAATAGTGTTCCACTGTGTTATATGGAAATGAAAAAAAAAAAAGAATAAAAAGCCAATTATTTAATAAATATAAAATGAAAAATTTTAGAGCTTATAAAATATATCACATTAGGATCTGATTAGGATTCTGCTGAAATTCCTGATTTATAGTGCAATTTTTCTCTCCAGGTGCTGTGCATTTCTGAGAAGTCAGAAAGGGAGATAATGTTAAATGTTTACAACGTATGCAAAGTTAATCAGACATTGCTTTCCTATGTATTTTAAATGCAAATGCCTGGAAGGCTTATGTTTGTGTGGCAACAGAATCCTCCACAGATATAATAGCTTGTATTTCCTTTTCTCCTCTTTTCTCAAAATAGATATTCCACCTCCCAATCTTTCACCCAAAAATAAAAGAAAAAAAAAAAAAGACAAGGAAAAAAATTAATGTGTGTCACTAAGTGTATGAACAGATGATTCTACACTGCTAGCATAATGTTCAGAAAATTTTCCTGGTAAATACAGGTAGTAGGACACTGGGATAAATAGAAAATTTGTCCAATCCATCAGGAAATTCCGATTATATTATGTTCCACTCTCCCTGACTTCTTGTCAGTTTCCCTCCCTTCCTGCCTCTCCCTTCTTTCCTACATCCTTTCTGCTTTCTCTTCCTCCTTCTCTTCATTCTGCTTTGGAAGTTTTAAAGGGAAAGAAGGAAACAAGGAAAGAAACAAACCTGCCAGTTGTGTCCTGGCCAGTATCAAAAGAGGGGTGGACAGCAGGTTAAGGGAGGTGATTCTGGCCCTCTTCTCTGTCCTCATGAGACACCAGCTGGAGTTCTGCATCCAGCTCTGGGACCCCCAGCATCAGAAGGACATGGACCTGCTGCCATGAAGATGATCAGAGAGATGAAGCACATCACTTGTGAAGACAGGCTGAGAGAGCTGGGGTTACTCAGCCTGGAGAATAGAAGGCTTTGGATAGACCTTATAGCAGCCTTCCAATACCTAAAAAGAGCTTGTAAAAAAAAAAGATGAAGAGCGAATTTTTGTGTGGGCAGACAGTGCTAGGGCAAAGGGGAAAGATTTTAAATTAAGAAAAGCGGAGCAGATTTCTCAGAGAAGTTGTGGATGCCCCAGCGCTGGAGGTGTTCAAGGCAAGATTGGATGGGGCCCTGAGCAACCTGTTCTAGTGGGTGGCATTCCTGCCACCGTATCTGACAATTGTTTTCTTGAGGAACTTAAGTGACAATTAGTTTATAAGAATGCTTTTTCAGAGGGGACAAAAAAAAAAATCTACAGCCCGAGGGGTTTAATCATATGTAATACTCAGAACCTTCTGCAAACATAAGGCATTTTCAATTTCTTGGAAAAAGACAAGGAGAGAGACACAAAACACCTTTTAAAGACTGCTTGCAAAGCAATGTAAACATGGAGATTGTTGGAATCCTTCTGTAAAAATGAATTCCTTAAAAACTAACATTTATTAGCTATAGAAATAATTATATCTACTCTATTAATTTAAAACCCTCTTTGTTGAATCATTAATTTTATCATATATAGTTGACTTTTTTCTCTCCAGAATGCCAGGGAAGAGTCATGCTGTGAAAATACAGCTTCATTTATCTCAGCAAATACATACTGTGTTCTGTGCAAAATGTGAAAGATGTAAGAATACTGGCACAAACTATCAGTGAAGGAGAATGTATTAATATCAGAATAGGAGACCAATATCCTTTTTTGTTGTTATATAGAATCCAAACACTTTTTTCCTAAAGAAAAACAAAAACTTTGTTTTTCAAAGAATTTACCTACTACCATTAGTCTTCATTTCATAAATGACCCTTCTGTGCTGCAGAATATTTGCCAGATGTAGTATATGCACCCAGTTTGCAGCACTCCTACATTCTAAACCTTTTCTCCAAGAGAATTCAAATTCACATCATTTATCTGCCTACAAAATTATTAAAATACTAGATTATACACTTTCTCTGCTTGTCAGTGCTATGGCAATTTGACACGCATGTGATCAGTGTTTCGCTAAGAGTACAGAAGTTGCAACAGGTGAAACGTAAACATCTCTGTACTGAACAGTTCATAGTTCATAAAGGCAGCATAGTTCATCATTAAAAAAAAAATCTGTTGGTTCAGTTTTCGAAGTTTTGTAATGCTTGCTTTAATTGATGGGATACAGCAGGTGAAGTGGAACTGAAGGAACAAACTATAAATAGCTAAATCCTAATATAAATAACTGTAAACAAATAACTGTAGCATTTGATTACAATTCATACATCCAGGATATATAAGAAGTAAGAAGAATAAAAGAATCAAGCATCCAAAATGCATGTGGTATATTGAAGTAATAAAGTCTAGAGACAGTTGAAAAGTTGACTGCTTCTGAGGTACTGGTAGAATGAAGTCCTGGGAATGGTTTAAATAGAAGTACAAGTTAAAGGTGGGGGTTGTTTGTTTTGTTTTGTTTTTAAGGTAAGTGAACAGATATTGTGGTCTTTACCATTCACAGTTGCTAAAATAAACATACCAGTTATGACTGCAGTGAATTTTATGTTGGCACACATTTTTTGACACCTTTATTTTATAGTACCTCATTGGGAAAATGACCTGATTCTTTCCTTATGTGAAAAACTACCCTTCAGTCTCCTTTTAGTCTTTACTTTGGTCCACTACAAATGCATCAAGTCTATGATTGATAAATGCAGACTAACATTTTGTTCTAACTCTATAGATGAGACTGACAGTAAAGGTGCTTGTTAGTGTAACTAAAAATATCCTCCAACAGAATGGGAAAATTAGGTTTATATTTCCTCTCTGTTACTGTCAGAGCATTCAGCAGCTCTTTGTGCAACTGTTTTCAAGAAATCTTTTTCTTTTTTTAGTAGAAAGTTGGATCTATGTATCCATAACTTCAGTAATTTCATAATTCTGAAGAATTAATTTGACAAAAAGTGTTAGAAAGTGTCTATAGAAAAGGAACTGTTTGTACCAATGAAATGTGAGATTTCTAACTTTACTTAGTGTCTGGTGTAAAAAACAGGTAAAATCTGAGATCTCTCTTGTCACATTTTGGAGCAAATAACTCTACAAGAATCATTGACATATGCTAGTAGATTGTTAGATGATGATTTATATCCCTGTAGCACAAATCCAATATAGCCAAAGTATTAATATGAAAATAATAATATAATGTGTAAATGAAATAGCATAATAAAGGTATATCAAAGCCATCCTTAATAAAGAAGATCTATTCACTCGTCTCTAAAACCCATACCAACGTCGATCAACTTAGTATATACAAAAAGTCCATTTCATAGTCATAAAACGCATACTACCTCCCAGAACCACCCAGAAGCCACAAAGCAGTGACTAGACCTAGAATGGCTTTGTCTGATTTTAGCAGAATTTTTGTACCCTTTAAAAATCCTAAACTGAGCAAACTGCATTAACAGTATGTGTTGTCCCTGTACTTTGACTGGCTGTGTTCTCCATGGAAAGTGGGGGTTTTTGTAATATGAAAGGTTGTCAGTTAAACAGGGATGACCATCCTATTTATCCTAAGAAAACTGAGGAAACAGATGTTTGGTTTTTAACAAATATGATTTATACTCAAAAGTTAAAGGACCTTTTTCCCCTTAAATGTACTAAAACATCCATTCATTTAGTTGGATACTTAGGCACAATGTAACAAGAAATCATTTATTTAAATTTTAAAAATAATATTTCTATACTATCCCAAATTACATTTTTGCAAATAAATAACTAAAAAAAATTGAAAAAGAAAATAACACATTTTTCAGCTGCATCAGAGAAAGGAATAATAAAGACCACAAACAGTGACTAAAGATAAAAAAGCAGAAATTGCCAAATTCCAAGTAGAAAAGTTATTTGGCACTCTTTTGCCACACTGGAAGTAGTCAACACATTTTTTAAAGACTATTTTGCTTCTGTGTCCTTAACTAAAAAAAACCCCAAAACTATACATATGTAATTCTTTTTGTCTTCATTTATGTGCTTAAGGTGTAGACCAGATTTTCTACCGATTTCATTACCAAGAGTGAACAGGAGGTACTAATTTCTGTCCATTCTGTACCACTCTTGCATTTTATTTTGATTGGTTTCTTTGAGAATTATATACACCACAAAGATGCTCCTCTCAAGCTTGTCTTACATTTATGTATATCACTCTTTAGGAATAGTCCGTGTAATGCTAGTCTTGGGAATGAACATTCATAAATCTATTCACAGAATATCTCAAAGAAATTTAAACAAGATAAAGATATTTTTGTTCTTACTAATCTGCTTTTTTTTTTTCTTCCACTCTTCGGATAAAAGTAATATTCTAAAAAAATTTATCCAAAGCATAGTTCCTCGTAAGTTAGCTAATTTTATGGTTATATTTCTCTGAATTTATGCTATGCTTAGTGGGCTATTTTTGTTACAAATCTTACAGTATCCCTTAATATACAATAGCTTTATAATGAAAATATACTGTAGTATTTTCTAGAGCTTTGGAGAAACTAGAGAAATTAAGCAAGCTTCTGTAGGTATGATTTTTTTTTTTTTTTAATTGGCTTGTTTTATTCTGCAGTGACTTGTTAGGTTAATGAAGAAGAACATTTATGAGAAGTGTTCCAGTACAGAAATCCATTAATCACTTACAAAAATATTGAATGTATGATCTTTTTCCTTTCTTTCATGATCAGAGAAATACCAACAGTATATTTGAAATTGTGAGAAAGTCTAATATCCTAGATCTTTGTAAGCAAAATGGAGAGAAGGCTTGATCAGATTACCTGATACTGTTTAATTATCCTCTGCACTTATTTAATTATCTAGTGCTTCCTTAAAATTCAGAAATAATTTATGAAGTGACTGGTTTTTTTGCAGATTATGACAAATGAATCACTTCTAAGGCCAGAAGAGAATATTAAATTGTTTATTCTGACTGCCTCTATAGTGTAGGTCATAGAATCACTCTAATATTTATCTTCACACTTTTTGTTTGAGCTTAAAATCCCTTTCAAGAATGCAGCCAGCCTTGACTTGAAGACTTCAGTACCGGATTTCCCTTTGGTAATTGGCGAAAAATTCATTTGCTACATAAAATAAAATACTTTTTGTGAATATGCTCCACTGATTTCTATTATCTCACATTTATTTGGACTGTTAGCTTTTTTTAAATATCATTAATGTGAACAACATCACCTACATGTATTTAGCTTTGACTGATTAGCTTATATATTCTATAAGCAAAAAGTGACTCCTTTCAGGAAGAATTATCTTGCTCACAGGTTTGTTTTGTTCTAAAAATACCATCTCTCCAAAACTCCAAATAATTAATATATTATATTTTCTCAATGTAAAAGTTTTTATCGATTTGATCCCAGCATCAGGGAATTGGTTTTGGCATTTTACTGCGAATTTCAAGGGACTGCTAAACTCATGATAAGAGATTAAAAAGAGCTAGATTCTCTGGTGCAGTGAAAAGAAAATCCCTACCACAAACTGGGCAAAACAATGACCCCTGTCATGAATTGCACACAGTGAGAAGAGACCAGTCTCATGAGGGAGCAGCAAGGGCAGCCTGTTCCATGAAGGGAGGTGAGCTGGAAGCCAAAGATGAAAATCGATGGGGAAAGCAGTGATCCCACTGATAAGGAGTCAAGAAGATGCACTGGGAAAAGGTTCTTCAATTATGGTCAAATGGAGACGCAGAAGCCCAATTTCAGCAGGGTCATAGCAGCAATTCAGAATGCTGTGCTCTAACCCTGCCTCAGTTTGTGATGTCTAATCTTGTTGAGTTAAAATCCTATTCTCAAAGTTATTTCAGCATTTGATATCTGCATGTCTTCTGCTTGAAAAAGATGAAGACTACTGTTTATGTGAACATAATGTCCTTAAAATTTGTCCAAAGCTGTCTTTTGTGGAGAAATATTGAAAGTTTTCTATACCTTGACACCTTGCTCCATTTTGGAATAAACCAATTGCATAATTTCAGCAATAAAAAAATACTAAGTCTTGGTCTTGAAGAAGTGGGGTAGAGTAGTTTCATTCACATGCATAAAGCTATTTCTATGGAAATTATGTAACTCAGAGAAATCTGCAAATAAACTGCAGAAACACAGTCAGTGTGTGAGTGTCCAATACAGTGTAGATGATCAAGTGAGTCTTTGAGGTCTGTCTCTTCTAATTTAGCAAAGTACATATGCAATTGAATAATCAGTTTGATCTACTGATGGCTACACTTTTGGTCAGTGTAATGTTCAATGTAACTGTGTCTGGCAGCAGAAGATGCACTAAAGAGACAAATGAGTGTTTAATAAGAAACTGAAAACATCTTTTTCCAGAGGGAGTTGTAAATTCTCTAGGCTCGGTTTTGTTTCCTGACAGCAGTATGGCTAAACCATATTTTATATATACCAATATCTCTTTATTTAAGGATACTGGTAGCAATTTTTTTGAAATATACCCAATGTGGTCTACAACTATTGATTCTACCATCTTTTCTCCATCACAACCCAACCCTGGTTCCAGAACTGCTTAGTCTTGAATAAAAGTCTATTAATGAATATTTCTAAAATACTGTTTTGACTAATAGTAATAAAAGATGAGCTCTTAATTAGAACCAGTACTGCATGAAAGTGCGTGCTCACTACCCATTCCCACATTAAAGAGATTATACCAATATTGATGCTTTATATTCATACAGACTTAAGACTTCAACAGTTTGCTCCCTATTTCAGGTTCATAAAAAGATTAGAGTTTGTTTAGGCAGTATTTCTCTCATGTGTTTTGTGAGATAATCTAAGATCAGTAGGGATTCCAAGGTAAGCACAGATAATTGCTCTGGGGCAGACATTCTCTCAAGCAAGCCTTGTAATGTTTAATTTCCTTGTCCTGTAGGCATGTAGGAACCAAGTCTCGGTTCCTGTTTCATGAGTTACCAAATTAATTTTTCATGAGCTTTTACTAGGATAAGATTGCAATTATCCAGGCTTCAGTTAGTGTCTTTGTTGCTGTATGGGTTTTGGACCATTTTTTTTTTTTTTTCTAGGTTGTAATAGTACATAGTTTCCTTTCACTGCTATAATGCCTGAGAAAATATTATTCTCTGTTAATCACAACAGCTGACAGGTACTGATATGAGTTCATACCAGGTTTTGAACCAAACAAAGAGGAGAATATTTTCACGTGTTGCTTGTAAATGTTCATACTGGTAGTGAATAGCACTCTTTATAAAAGAATAAGAGCTGTTTGTGTCTATAATGATAACTCACTGCAGCTATTTTTAAATTACTTGGATTTTGTCTGCTGCAGTTAAAACTAGAAAAAAATAGGTTTATCTTTTTATTTCAGGAAGGTCTATGTGGCCTTTTTTTGCAATATATCCTTTTCAGCATGCACCAAACACATTGCATAACTGGCATACGTTTCCCTCTGTAGGCATCACAGCAAGGAGAAAGGCATGAAATAAGGCAAGAAATAAGGCATGAAATACTGCTCTTTGAAATGAACATTACAACATAAACAATAAAAAAACATACTAAATTTCTCTGGTATACATTCCACTCTGTTAAAAGTTAGGACAATGAAAGCATATATCTTATATACTTTCTGCTAAGTCAATAAGAGCACGAAGAAATTAAACTGGTACAGAATACATTTTAATATAGATTATGATAAAAAAAAAACCAAAAAACAAGACAGAGGTTGTTACAAACAGAAAAGAATACAATCAATTCAGTATATTTCACTTGAAAGATATATTTGAAAGATTTACTTCTCAGAAATGCATTCTTCCAGAGCTGTCTCTGTTCGATGAAATGGTTATTTTAACATATTCTGAAGATTCCTCCATCAAAGATTTTTCTACCTCTTTTGCTCTGTTTCAGCCTATCAGTCTCAAACTATGGTTCAAGATTATTTAAGTTTATTAGCTATTTCTATCATATCAAAAAATGCAGTGATGTGGTATAGAACAGAGGACACACATTTTGTTAATAGGTAGAACATATTTTCTCTAGTATTTGCTCTGGAAAAATTATCTAAAGGATTAAATTTCTTAATGTTAGAAGGAAAAAATATTTTTTGAGCATGAGGTTGTGTCTGAACTAAAGTCTCAAGTATGACAGAATTGTGCATGAAACTCAATTTAAAGAAACATAATGGTTAATTTATGAGTCATTTTGTGGACTTCTTGTTTTTTTTCAAATGTCAGTAGCATTTCATTATTAAAAATCAATGTATTTTGAAACAGCAGCTGTAAGTATGCCTGCAGTGTGGGATTTTGCATTTCTCTAATTCTAAAGGAATAAATTTTCAATTGTTCTTGTCATTTTTTCTGGGTCTCAGAACAAACAAAAATTAATTTTACTTCTCTCTTTGCTATTTAAATTTCTTATTTAGGTGTCAGAGGCACATGAACTACCTAAATAATGCTTGGCTGTTAATTTTACTTAATATGCCAAATCAGTTTAATTACAGTTTCTATAAATAATCTATGCAAAATACTTGCCTGAACAGAATGCACTTTTCCTTCTGTATGTGGCACATTTTAATACTTAAAAGCATTAGAACAGATGTTAGGTGCCTCCTAAACTTGTTTTCAGTTTTCTTTTATTTATATGTTAATGAGAATTTAATTACTTCATGAATACTTAAACAACCTGAGGGTGCCTGATATCATTAGCTTGAACATGACAAGCACCTCAAGTGACCACATGGGAAGAATAAAATTGCATTTAGTTCACTTGAAGACAGAGAGATGAATTCATTTCACCCCCTGCTATGTTCTACCTGCCACACAGAACTGAGTAAGCTGTGGGCACTGATTCAGTCTCACTTCAGTGTGACCAAAAGTATCCAAGGCAGGAATGTGCACCAAAGTGCACAAATTGTTCCTTTTCAATTTACATCACCGTCCTTCAATAAACAATCAGGGAATGTTTTTTGCTGTGTCCTATTTCTTTTTAATAGTTTTTTAAGGCAAAATTATTTTCAGTCATGTAAATTTCTGTGTTCCATTCGTGTAAAATTATGCACAACATGCCCTACAGTGACCAAATTATCCAGGATGAAAAACAGTATGGAAAATGTTTAAGTGTCTGTCAGGAAAATTGTTGCAATAAAAGTATTTTTTCTGGGTGTTGCAAAGTAATAGATGGGGCTGAATCACCTGTGGAAAGAAAAAAGTGGAAAAACCTAAAAAAAATTGTTTTAATAGACTAGGATTTTTAACATTAGCTCTATTTTTTTGTATGCTCACTATATTGTCTATATGAATAAAATAATATTTCTGCTACTTCTCTTACCTTATTCATATGGTCCTCCTTCTCATGACACACACAAGAAAAGAGAATGGTAATAACATGAGCACTAAAAGTTAAAACTGCTTTTCTTTTCAGGGGCTGGAGGAACTTTTTCCCAATCCGTTGAATAATTTTTGAAGAGGTTTATTTAATTTTGATTTATATTCTGCAGACACTCCCTCTTCAATAAGTTCTACTTCTATAAATGTATCATGGAAGAGCATGCCTTAAGTAATGCAGATACTTCCAAAATACATTGTATGACAAAGTTTAATACCTCCCAGGAAGGAACATTTCATTTGTTCATTACTGTATCATATATCCATTTACATTCAGTCTTAGTGACACTGAAACTGTAGCTCAGCTAGGCACGACAACAAACTTGTGAATAAAAAAAAATATTCAAGGTCCTATACTGAAAGCTTTGTCTAATCTATTTTTCTCATGGCTGGGCAGGAAATGGGGAATATCAGAGCAGCTTAGCAAAAGAAATCAACCAACAGTGAGATGAAAGGGATGGACCACAAAAACACTAAAAAGAATGATGTTTTTCCTAATAAAAGAATGCAAGTATTTTCCAAAAGTTAAACCCCTGCCCTGAGGAGGTCATATTTGTCAGGGAAGCATTGAAGCATCAAGTCTGTCTCTGACCTCTCTAGCTTTATAAGAATAATATTCTCTTTAAATTCAAGTGCCTGAAAAAATAAAAAAGCAGTATGTTAAATTGAGAGATGTTTTCTTTGATCATCAGACATGTCCAATATAAAGCTGTTTAGATTTTTTCCATTTCTCTTTTTTTTTTTTTTTCATTATATTGGATGTCTGTTGTACAGGCATCCATATCATGTGTCCACGTACCAAAGAAAACTTTTGTTTGCTAGGTCAATTAGACGAAAATCTGTGTGTTTCTGTATGCTTATGGAGAAACAGTTACCAAAAAAGGGCAGGCTGCAAAAAAAAGAAAAGATATATGCTGAGGGATGATTTCTGAAAGTCTCCCAGGAACAGAATAGCTCCAGATACTGTCAGTCCGTTTGAAGCTGCAAGAACTGACAAAGTCAGAATGGCAGGAGGAGCTGAGTGTGTTCCCAGCTGCTAACATACATCTGCTTCAGCAAAACCTTCTGAACATCTAACCAAATCCGAGAGGCAACAGCTCTACATGTAGACAGAGACCACAGGTTCCTATGTATGCCTGGTAAAATGTAGGACTCATAGAGGTATTTTCTAATCACTTAGAAAGAAACTAGTGTCACATCTCTGTAAACACATCCCGAGTAAACTGTTGGGGCTGGGCTCTCAGCTGATGAGCCAGACACATTTCTGTGAGTGAGAGGGGCTGTGAGCTGTGAAACAGCCAGAGTTACTGTGTAAAGTTATTTCGATAAACAACAGGAGCTCAATAAAACGAATAACAGCTTAATTATTATAAGATGTTCTAGTAAACACTGGCTGTGATCTGTCTTCATGGTGCAACAGACAGACTTGCAAATCCTTTTGCAGATAGTCAGAAGTAGTGGTCTGCTCCTGAAGGGATGGAGAGCAGGGGGCCAAGGATGACAGGCAGGGCAATGCCCTCAGTGACAGAGACACAGATCCACAGATCCTCCTGAACCACAAGAGCAGAGCAGGGCTGGTGCTGGTAAGTAGGACCAGCCAACAGCTGGCAGCAGGTTGTCAGGCCAGTGTGTACAGGATCCAAGGTATGTCTGAGATCCTTGTCGGGATCCAAGTCACTGTATAGGCAGGGCTCTGTAAGGATCTGTAAGTTCCTTTTACACCCTACAAAGCCAACCCAGCACTGTCCTGGCTCTATTAAATACATACGCTCTAAGAATCAAAACCCATAGCCTCACATAAAATAAAGATTGATTTTTTAGGTTACCAGAGAACGCACTTTAATTCCTGTGTCATAGAGGTATGTTGATTTCTTAGTTCATAGGATCTACACTCTATGCAGTGTAGCACCTCTGCACCATTTTCACCTGGGGAAAAGGAATCATTCTCACAGGCACACATGTAGCCAGAATTGCTCAGACTTTGGATCATGCCTTTGTTTTGCCAGGGAAGAAGAAGTTATGAAAGTCAGTGATAAAATTTATCTTTCAGAAGTAGGGTGGAAATTTGGTCTTATGAACCAACTTTGCATCTTTAAATGAAAATCCAGAATAGCCAGACAAAGGAAAAAAAAAAATTGCAAATATAAACATTATTTTATTGTATTTACAAAATGACAAAGATTTTTTCATCACACCAGAAACAACATGTTTATAACTCTCTCTCCTCTACTTACTGTGCAACATGCAGTGCTCCACAAGGTATTGTTTCTATTCCCACTCAGGCTGGGTATTTAGAAGAGATCTGAAACTTCAAAGTCTTGTCCTTCTAAAGTGCAAAAATATAACACTATAGGCAAATTTATGCTAGTAGGATTTGTTTGATCAAAAGTAGTGCTAATCAACCAGAATTCCCTAACAATCAATGAGGAGAAATAAGGACCTGAGGGACAAAATAGCTGCCAAAACAGAGGTTACTGGAGTCACTTAGAAATCCTAGTATTTCCCACATATTCTCAAGCTTTATTTCTGAAGCACACAGGAGACCCTCAGACAAGAGGGTGTCTGAGCAGCAGTCAAACCTGTTTTGACACTGCCAGAAATCACCCTGTGACACTTCAACTCCTGTCTGGGTCGGGCACAGCAGCCGTCCTGAAAGCTGCAGAGAGCAGCTGCACTTCAGCTGGTGGGGTGACACGTGGGGACCCACATTTCAGGTGTGCCTGTCTGGCACCACGGCTTCCTGTCACGCTGACACGTGCACTAGTGAGGGATGGGGATCATCAGGGATGCACAAAGAACAGCACCCACCTCTACCCCGGGGAAAAGTGGGTTTGTTGTTGTGTGATCCTGGGTCAGGGATTAGAAATTCTACAATGAGTTGTAGAAAGCTTTTTAGGATATTGATCCTGAATGTGTGGTTCAATGAGTGCTGGTTAATTGCATGTTGTTAATAAATCAATAGACCACTTCTATCCTGATTTCTTTCAAGCCAAGTGAATTGAGCTTTTTTTTTCCCCTGCAACTTCCAAGCTAAATAATGAATGATTTTCTTAATTAATAATGCAGGTATCTGATATCCACCAGAAAATAAAAAATATTTCAGATGAAAAGAAGAGTTTGAGAGACAGAATGTGTCCATTTAAAAACTGTAGCAAGCAGAAATCAAGAAATTTAAACTATGAAATTTTATAAAAGATACGTGAATCAATAAAATGTGACTTCTTTAATTTTCATGTTCTATGCAGTTAAGAACAAAGGGAAGGTAAATAAAAAAACTGTTTAATTATAAAATCCTAACTATCCAGATGTTTAGCTACTTGCAGGTGCTACATTTGTCAGCATTTTTCTCACGTCATTAACAACTTACAATTATTTATTTTTAAAACAATATTCTTCCCAGGACTCTGAAATTTCACTTGAATGACCTTGGACTTCCTCTTACAATGTTGTTGGTACCTATATAAAACAGTAGGAGTGGGTAATAATCCAAAGCCTGTGCTGATCTACTCAGTTTTCTGGTAATATTC
Organism: Daphoenositta chrysoptera; assembly: GCA_013397915.1. Classification (NCBI taxonomy): domain Eukaryota; kingdom Metazoa; phylum Chordata; class Aves; order Passeriformes; genus Daphoenositta; species Daphoenositta chrysoptera. Next base: position 704,574 of record VZRO01001998.1, read on the forward strand.
CCGATCCAGATAGACTACTCTGATTCCTTGTTAGTTAACTTACAATGTGGGTGAAGTAACAGCAGTACTTTATCCACTATGTTTTAAGTATGCTAACATGACATGGTATTTTATATATATAATCACACTATTAATATTTCTTAGTAATATTTCTTTGCTTGGGGCTATGACACTTCATAGTCTTTGAAGTTCCAAGAAGATATCATAAAGCCTTTGAACTCAGCTGAAAAACTATTGATTTTGCAAGGTTTAGGATGACCCATGAAGTCAACTGAAGTAACGTTCTGTACAAATCCAAATTGCCATGATTTCAAAGAATTTAACTCTCAGTTTTAAAATTTCTGTGTCTGACCCAGTGTTACAAAATAGTTTCTTTTGTTAAAGCACTGTTCTTGTCCCTACATGTTTCATCGTAGTATAGAGAGTTTTATAGTAACATTTCTGTTACTTAAGGCTGACTGAGGGCTGGGGTACAGGGGGTGGGGTGGGAGGGCAAGGTGTGTGGGGGTGTGAGGCCAGGGAAATAAAAATTCATAACAAAAAATTTAAGATTAATTACAATGTCCAACTGCAAAATTTAAGGATTTGATTTGTTTGTTTTCTGACAAAATTAAAATAAACAAGAAGCCATATAGGTATGAAATTCTTTTCTGTAAATTGGTCACCACTAAAAGAGAAAATAACCTCTTTCTCAAATGTATTCTGTTTCCATGAATGTTGTCCCCATTTCTTGATCATCTGTATAGTAGTTGGGTGAAATGTCATACTTCTCCTTCTTCCTCCTGTCTTCCCTATAGCCTGGAGGTTAGGGAGCTTTCTTTTGAGCTGGAAATTAACTTTTGATCTTTTTGAACAGATCATGGACAAGGTCTCTAAGCTAAATGGTAGAGCAAAAATCGGATTTTTTTAAACCCATGTTTATTTCAATAACATAATTGATTTCATGTCATAGTTGACAATACACCTTTTAAAACAAAAAACCCCAACCAGAATAACCATGTCAGAGTTCATGAAGCAATTAACTATACCTTATCTTTGATGATCGAGTGTATTCTGTTCGGTTTTCAATATAAAAACTTGGCTTCTGCTTATGTTGAGTTTATTAAAATTTTAGGAAGTATAACGGCTCCAAAAGTGGTACATGTGCATCCTTTGAAATATTAACAGAATGCAGTTGACCAGGGACACTAAGAAATTTCTTTGTCATAACTGTAATATATTTTACATGAAGCTAGTATAATTGTTATTATAACTGTACTAGACTTTACGTACTGATGATTTTGTTTCTGTAATACTGTGATAAAACATTGTCTCTCTTTTGAAATAATTGTTGAGAGGCTTATATTTTATGAAGCAAAGAGTATAGGTGAAGTTACACAACTCCCTGACATAAGAAGTGGCATTTCATTTAAAATAATCTGACTTTGAATGAAAAATTTAAAATTTATATATTTATAAATTTATTTGTAATTATATGCTTGTCTAGCCAGTCTGTAGCCTGGCTAGATGATGCTATTTTTAGAGAACAAATCTCAAAGAAATTAAAGGAAACATGAAATAAATGCCTTCAGAGAACTAAGTAAACAGCAACAAAGCCATCAGCTAAGAAGATTTCATCCATTGCCAGGAGGTAAAACTTGCTCTTCTCAAATTCATATTTAGCACCAAAGGAGGAGACTAACTCACTGTGACAGCTCAGGCCTACAAGAGAGTTACAATAATTTGTTTCACAGGAAATCTTCACACTTCAGAAAATAATTCCTAATAGACAACTTGAAAAATCAGTGTTTAACTGTGCCTTATCTATTTATCTTAACATTAGGTGTGACAACCCATTCTTAGGGTGTGGGTCATCACCTTATGTCAATGGGAAGACCAAAATAATTGATTAGGTTTAAATTTCATAAAAGTTAAAAAATCAGGCATTGCCTCTTGTTTAGCCAGATGTTAACAATGGAAAGAATAAAAGGGGGAAAATTCTTTTTCATTAAGTTTTTCTATGTATGTATACATAATGTAATCAAGTGTGTACAGAATGAATCCATTTAATCTGGAAAAATGTCAGCAAACCCAGTATATTTATTTTAGGCCTTTTTGACAAAATTACTAGAGGATATTGCTTGGTGGTATATGCACAAGTTGCTTGTAAAGACAGAAATCCTCACAGTTCTGTTAAATAGTGACTTTTTTCCTCCTTGGCTGTGACATATTCATATTTAAGTTGTCCTCTTTCTAAATCATGGGGAGGACAAATCTGTCTGTAAGAGATATAATTTACTCATTTCCCATGGGGGGAAAAAAAAAAAAGTCTATGCAGAATTTAGATAAAGTGGTGGGTTTTTTAAAATATCATATTTAGCCAGTTTATATGTTGGGTATTTGAAGTAGTATATACAGTCCAAAATGGATAGTAATGATCATTAGTGGCTAAATTCTGCATTCAAGAGACACTGCATCCAAGTACTAATCACTTGTCTCCCAGAATTGCTGTCTGACATATCTTTGCGGACTGATTCATTCAGTGATTCAACAATTTTATTGTTGTTCTACAATACTATGCTTAATTGCAATAGTGATATATTAACACACATGTATTTTTTATTATAGATAAGTTTTATCCCTATGCTATGTAATTTCACTTTTGACATGTATTTTGAAGAAGCAGAATCCTTGCTACTGTTCATACTGAATCTTTTGTCTGAGCTATGAATTTAGTATCTGACCCTTTTGAAAACACTTTTAAGTGCTGTCTGGCTAGATAATTTTATTTGTATCCCTAGCTATTAGCTTAACTCTGCTTTAAGCTTTACAGTAATATTGCTTTGTACTTATGAGTGGACAAAAAATATAATATTTGACTTCAGGGTGCAGCTTGGACTTGTGATGATCCATTAGAAAGGAAAAACTAAATAATAAAAATTTAAATAATAAAAATCTAAATAATAAAATTTTATAACCACCTTCACGAACTAAATTAAAAACAAGTGAAGAAAAGCAAAGGCAGTCCATATGCCTAAAAGCTGACAGGAGTTCTGAGAAGCTCACGTGCTTGTGAGTTTATCTTGTGCCCTTGCAGAGATACACCAACCTATAATCAGGTTTCTGTTCAGGTAATGTGTGTGAATGTGGAACAGAAAGAGAGGACATCAGTTTGTTTAGGGTAGATCAGATGCACATCACTGTGCTGTCCTCCAGCTTCTGTTGTGTCTTCTATTTTCTTAAAGCCACATATGACAAAAAGAAGTCATGTAGGAAATTTTTGACAGTGTAGAAAGATCCTGATAGTGGATATCTGAGACTTGACAGTGCTGACATTCAGGATTCACTATGGACACTCATAGCAAAATGTCCAGGTGATAAAAAATAGAGAGAATTCATGAAAAGGTCTTTTACTGGCCCAGTGCAACAGACTTAAAAAGATTTCTCTTGTGGTAACTTCTTATATTTTTAAAAATTTAAATTATCAGATGAATGAGGAAAGACATGACAGACTGTGACATGCTATAACTTTCCTAAACAAATATAGGGTTTCCACAGTCTCATAATATGTAAACAGAAATAACAATTAGCTGCTGACTAAATGTTGTAAGACACATGAAAGATGTTTAAATTTTTGGATTCAATATTATGAAGAAATTCTCTGTGAGGGTTGTGGTGTTAGAGCAGGTTGTCTAAAGAGGTTGTGGACGCCCCATGCCTGGATATATTCCATACCAGGTAGAATGGGGCTTTGAATATCAAGGTCTAGTGGAAGCTGTCCCTGACTACAGCAGGGAGATTGGAACTGGATGATATTTAAAGTTCCTTACAACCCAAACCATTCCATGATTTTATGATTCTATGATTTCTTTTAGCTGAATGGCTTTATTGGTCAGCCTGAAAGCAGTGAAAGGTAATGATAAATGAGCTGTTCTAGGGAGGAAAAAAGACTGAAAAGCATTTAAGGAGAAAAAAGATTTCTCAGTAAATCTGTTAAGTAATCTATAGGATATGTAGTGAAAAATGGGAAAATTGCTTTGTTTGGGTTTTTCTTCAATCTACACTTTGTTTTCAACACAACACTGATCTTTG
>VZRO01001998.1:708660-782608 GCA_013397915.1 Daphoenositta chrysoptera
CCCTGTACGACCTCTTTTGGGTGAGTGTGGGTGCTACATGGATCTGAGCAACAGAAGTGGGATTCATCCTGCTTTCAACATTACCTAATGTAATGAACTAAGTTCTCTTTATTTTCAGTGTCAAAAAATATATATAATCTCCAAAATGAATATAAATGCCACCCTCAAATACATATCAAAACAGATACCTTCACAGCTTGAATTTTGCTCTTCTGTGGGTCCCTGCTGACTACAGAGGGAAATAATTTTTACATGGTCAAACTTCCTTCCAAGCAATCACACCTGTAGACTCTCAGAACGCAGTCCAGGGATCTGCTATTACTAAAACCCAAGAACCCTCAATATTGGTTACTAGCTGAGCTTTTACAATTTGATTCTAAATATCTGAAGTTGTAGTCAGGCTTTGAAGTCGTCCTGCATAGCTGTCTCTGAAATAAATTCCTGGTGTTATGGAAAACAATTGAATGAAAAAGAAGTTGAATCTTTATTTAGTCAAACCCAGAATGTCCTATTAACCACTGCTCTTCAAAAGTGCATAAATTAAAAGCAATAAGAATCATGCTAAGAATACTATGACAGTACTTTGTAGCATGATGCTTGGCACAGAGATGACTGCTGCTTTCATTTGAAGCAAGATATGATAAACTAACTAATTCTGACCATACACTTTTCACCAAGATTTTTATTAGATCCTTCTGTTCAGAAATATATGACTTCATCTTTCTTCCGTGCCTTGCCTTACCCTGGTTTGGCTTTTCTCCCATTCTTATTCCCCTTTTCTCTTTGGTCAGATGGAGTACAGGTTCAGGTACTGCTTTTATACTAGTGAAAATTGTTGGTAATGTTGTCTGTTTCTTTTCTCATTGGAAAAGTAAGAGGTTCATAGCATTGCAGATTTTATTCATATTTTAATGAAAAAAAATAATGTAAGTAATTGAAAAAATACAACTACAAATTTTTAGAAGTGCTTTCTAGAAAATTCTTTATATAACAAGAGTGTTTTGAAGATCCTTTAATATACAAAAACTGACAACCATTTGGATAAAAGTGATTAGCATGTATTTGAACTCCTACTTCTGTCATTTTTTTAAAGTGAGACTAGTGTGATTTGTATTATAATCAATTTCAAATGATCACACATAATTTCTCACCAATTTGCATGCCAATACTTCGGTAGAATAACAAACTGCATCTGACGTAAACAGACACATATAAAGTAAAAGAGAATTAACAACTTCTACTCTGAAGACAGAAAGTACAGTTATGGAGCCCCAAATAAAATGACAGACTGTGACATGCTAATTGCTAAATATCTCTTTCTAGTTAAACACAAGCAATGCTAAGAGATGGCTGGTAGTTTCCAGCTGACATTTCCATTTCATGCTTCATATTTTGTTTTCTACTTCATCCATACATTGTTTCTCACTAAGCTATCATTTTTCAGTTCTGAGCCTTTGTAAGACAGAGTACTCTGAGAAGCAGAATAACATTTTTCAGGAATTAAAAATAAATGATGAATTTTCTAGAGCCCAAGTTTGTCAGAAGGATTGACTGACTGACTTTTGGAGAAAAGTTATGTGCTTCATTTTTGTAGCAATGAACAACATGAAGTAGCTTAAGAATTTACTTGGTCCTGCACTGGGACTGGAAGACCTACAAATTCTTTCCACTGGGTTTGAATTGTGATCTTGTAAGTCACAATTGCAGGTAAGGCAATCATTACTGCCCCTCCATGGATCCAGTTTCCACTTGCACTCTTGGAAAATGTATGTTTTACATGTGGCAGTCAAAATGTCAGCTCTAATTCAACAACAACAATCAGAAAAGGACAAAGAGAGTAGAAGGAATATGATGAATATGCAAATACATATATAAAGCTGCATCACAAAAATACAATGTGTTTGGCTGTTGTTTTTTGAGCTGAGTCCTCATTTATGGAGGTAAATAAAGTTGATTTACAGGTATTTAAATTCCTTTCTTTTTTGAAAGATTTCTAAACCATTTTCAAGATAGTAGAATCCTTTACTTTATAGTGGATTTGAGCTTGATTTTTACAATGAAAAATAAGGAGGTTTTCCTAATCTGTTTATTTTTTTCAATTTCAGGAACCAAAATTCATGACATATTTTTATGTATCCTATAGTTTAAAAAAATGCATTAAAAGTACAGAATCAAAACTGTGCTACTGATAATAGAAAAAAATGAATATTATACTACTGATGAATAAAAAGATAAACAAATTTTATTTAAAAAAGTATACAGATATAGTAAGAGAAGTTAAAATTTACGAGAACTTGAATATTTTTCTGGATTTTATTCATGAATGTCAAACAATATAGGTATGCAGAGATAGTCTAAAATGGCAAGCCGTGGCGAGCACTCTAATAAAACAAACTGTCTCCCTGTAATCCATGAAGTCCATGGGGGGATGCAGAGATCCACTCGTAGCCTGTGGGAAAAGGCATTCACGCTGGAGTGCGTGGATGCTGNCATTCACTGGATGCTAAAAAAAGCTGTAATCTACTGACAGACTCGAACAGAGACAGAGGGCTCTTGCTTCCAGAGATAAAGAGGACCCTTGCTTCCAAACCAGAACACGTTATCCTTAAAAGACTACACCCCATGGACTAAGTGACCCACACCATGACAGTTTTGGGAAGACTGTTTTGCTGGTGGGATGGACTCACGTTACAGCAGGTTGGGCAGGACTGCTGGTTGTGAAATTAGAACCACGCTGGAGAAGTTTACAGAGAACTGTCTCCTGTGGGAAGGACCTCACGGCAGAGCAGAAGAGAGACTCCTCTCCCTAAGCGAACTGAAGAAAGATCTCGAGTGATGAACTGACTAAACACTCCCTGCACTATCAGTGGGAAGGAGAGAGGAGCTGGAGGGGAGAAAAGGTGTTTTTTTCCTTATTATCCTCCTCTGACTCTGTTAACTATAAATTTACTTTATACCATAAAGTTTGAGCCTGTTTTGCCCTTGGAGTGTTTTCCCCCAATCCTTATGTCAATTCATGAACCCTTTGTTATGATTTTCATGGGTGCCTGGTATTTTAACCAGTGTCAAACCATGACATTTGTACATCTTCTTTTTTGCTAAATGTAGATCTCTGTCATTGCTGGTTTCAACTCCCATTTTATTATTACACTTTACCAGACATATTTTCACTGTTATGTGCGGGTCTTGCTAGTTTAAAACTGTTATATTAGCAGTATTTATGTAAATGAATATACGAATACATGTAGCTATACCTGAGTAGCAAGTTCCTTATTATATTCTGGACAAAAAGCAAAACAAAAAAAAATAGACAGCTTTACTTCCAAAGTATAATTTTGAGGTAAATTTCATCAATGACCAAATAAATTTCATTACCTATGTACAGATCTGTAAATAAAAAGTATAAAATAATTTAAAACAACTATTTCAGTAGAAAAAAATTAACACATATATTATTTTATTTGCATCTATCAATGATAGAATAATAATGTTTAAATTCATGTCATTCTGTTCTTTATTTTAAACATCACATAGGGACTTATTCATATACACAAAATAAGAGAATCCTGAACAGCTGTTGGGCAGATAGATAAGTTTATTTACAGAGAACTAAATAATTTATAAAGAAAGAGTTAATTAAAGCTATGAGAGCAGATGGAAAAAATTACTTACATGGAAGAACTTTCAATGTCCAGTGACTGTGAATCTGGCAAAAAACAAACCCAAAAGAAGTAACAAAAGCAACAAGATACTCCTTTCTGTACAAAACTTCTAGTACACATTAAAAAATAAAATTGAAAATTAAATCTTGAGGAAAATAAGACTGCAGAAAATATTTTGCTCATTCAACAGGCCAAGTTATTTTTTATATTTATCAAATAAAATAGGCATAAAACTGAATTTGAATCTGAATCTCTGCATGCTGTAAAAATCCATCTTCAACAATACCGAAAAAGACCCAATATACTAGCAATAGAACTGGTAAAGTGCTCATTACATTAAAATTAGCAAATAAAACATACTAAAGTAGCAAATACTACAATTTTATATTCTTAAAGAGAGAATATAATCCTTGTACAAATGTATATATATATATATATTTATCCATAAATGGTAATCAAGTACTCTAAGCCATTGCATACATGAAGAAAGAACAAGAAAATGCAATTGTTTAGGTTGAGTGGTCCAAATGTATCTGAAAACCCCAGGGGTAATAATTATTATATAGTCACAGTATCTCTTGAAATTACACTAAGTTTCTTTTTGGAGCAATTGTAGATCCCACACAATGATCAAGGAGGAGGTAATGAGGTGAGTGTTATAAAAGTTTTGGTACCTGAGTACATGTAGGTCAGTCAAAGAATTATCTGAAGATGTGTCTGCTCAGATGAATGTGTCCCAAATGTTCATCCTGCTTTGCATACAGGTTACAGATTCCACATTACAATAGAAACTTACAAAAAAGATCTTATTAGCCTGAGGACTAGAACAGCTACTAGCTGCTAAGTCTTCGAAATTTCTTTACTAATGAAATTCTGAAAACACTTGGTAAAAGTGTATTCAAAAAACTTCCGAATACACTTGGTAAAAAAAGGAGTCTGTCTTTTTCCAAGGGCTCCTCAGAAGCCAGATGACATGCACAAATGCATTCTGAGGCTGCAGAAGAAATTGAGAGATCATCCTGATGAGGTGATAAGGATCTGTCTACATGCAATTAAAGCATAGACATTTATATGTTGCATTGACAACATACTGTTATACATGCAGCAGCAAAACCAGGAGATATGAGTAAAGAACATCAGTGAGTTTTCTAGCTTGCCTTATTATTTTCCTTTCCTTTCCTTTCCTTTCCTTTCCTTTCCTTTCCTTTCCTTTCCTTTCCTTTCCTTTCCTTTCCTTTCCTTTCCTTTCCTTTCCTTTCCTTTCCTTTCCTTTCCTTTCCTTTCCTTTCCTTTCCTTTCCTTTCCTTTCCTTTCCTTTCCTTTCCTTTCCTTTCCTTTCCTTTCCTTTCCTTTCCTTTCCTTTCCTTTCCTTTCCTTTCCTTTCCTTTCCTTTCCTTTCCTTTCCTTTCCTTTCCTTTCCTTTCCTTTCCTTTCCTTTCCTTTCCTTTCCTTTCCTTTCCTTTCCTTTCCTTTCCTTTCCTTTCCTTTCCTTTCCTTTCCTTTCCTTTCCTTTCCTTTCCTTTCCTTTCCTTTCCTTTCCTTTCCTTTCCTTTCCTTTCCTTTCCTTTCCTTTCCTTTCCTTTCCTTTCCTTTCCTTTCCTTTCCTTTCCTTTCCTTTCCTTTCCTTTCCTTTCCTTTCCTTTCCTTTCCTTTCCTTTCCTTTCCTTTCCTTTCCTTTCCTTTCCTTTCCTTTCCTTTCCTTTCCTTTCCTTTCCTTTCCTTTCCTTTCCTTTCCTTTCCTTTCCTTTCCTTTCCTTTCCTTTCCTTTCCTTTCCTTTCCTTTCCTTTCCTTTCCTTTCCTTTCCTTTCCTTTCCTTTCCTTTCCTTTCCTTTCCTTTCCTTTCCTTTCCTTTCCTTTCCTTTCCTTTCCTTTCCTTTCCTTCTTTTTTCTTTGCTGGAAAAGCTTTAAAACTTTTAAAACATGTATTGTCTGTGGGTTGGATGAGTGTATGTATAAGCATATAGAACAAAAGATTGTTCAGAAATAAATTTTGTGATGACCTCTTCAGCTCACTGATGGCTCTCAACACCTCTGTTCTGGATTTCCCATGTGTGTTAATTACAATTTAACCTCATTTAGACATCAAGAGTCCTGACACTCACAAAATACAGAAGTTCAGTCAATACATAAATGTGAAGAGATGTGAAATATCACCACAGAGCAAGAGATAAGACACATTTAAACAGAAGAGTGTAGGCAAACATCTCTTTTGCTTGCCATATGAAGTGGCTGTATATATGCCAGTACCAATCCAGAAAATTCACAGCTCTATTGTCACAGTCTAGTTTGTCCCAGCGACGGGACCACACCTCTCCGGAGGCTCCACGTGGCTCCCGGGGCATGGCCAGCGTGTGTCCTGCCAGACTGGATGGTGAGCGCTGCAAACGCCTGTCGAGCTGCACCTGCCCGTGCAGGAACCAGCGTTTGCCTTCTCAAACTCATGTCTGCTCCATTCTCACCGTGTCTGCGGTGTGAGAAGCTGCCACTGAAGACATCACACAAATCGCACTGAGGGCTGTGGAAGCTGAAAATAGATTTTGGTATGTGCCACTGTGTGAAAAATTTCATTTACTGTATAATTTTGAAATACTTTTAAAAATATACAAGCAAATTATCCAAAGCTACTTCAAACAGAAAACTTAGCATTGGACAATTTCCACGTACAGGCAAAGTATCTCAAAAGATAGAAATTGCAGTAGTTGAAAATACCTCCATATACATGCATATGAATATTTGAATATTTGTCCCACAGTAAACAAAAGTGTTACTTCCTACCATCTGATTCGTTTGTTTCCTTCTTTTAGTACATATTTTTTCAGTTCTGTGTGGTTAGGGTTAAGACATTTGTGTAATTTTTATACTGACATCAGCAGGTGTACCATTAGATTAAAAAGGTTCCATAAATACTTTCGCATCTTTGTATTAAGATTGAAGTCTGAGAATTTTTTTCTCCTAAGTACTTCTTGAGGATAAAATTCTTTGAGACCATTTTCAGTGGCCCACAGAATTAACCAGAAAGTGAAAACCAGAGTCTTTTGTGTATAAAACAAAGTTTTGTATTTTTTTTTTCTCAATCCGTTAGTTTCCAAGGAAACTACACTAGATGTGGCATATCTTATAACTAAATTAAAAATTAAAAAGGTTCAGTTAGCATGATTCTGAATCTGAATTGTACAATATTCTTATTGCTTTCAAAAGAAAGTATTTCACAGATTCACAGAAACTTAGAAAACAGAGGATGCTTTTTATAAATTACCTCACCATGAGGGGATCTTTTGCTGTAAGATTTTATAAAAAGTAGTGTTATACTGTGGTGTCTTTTTTTTAACCAGTTATAACCATAAATATGAAGATAATTAGGAAGTGGAGCCAAAAAAATAGAAAAAAAGAAAAGAAGGAATGCTTGAAAATTTATTGTAAAAACACTATTTGCACTTATTATTGTTGACTTCTAAAACCCAAAACTGGTTGAGAGGGATTTGAGTGACACTCATCTCACACCTGATGGAATTCTTTACAACAAATCCCCATACTTTCTGGTAGATATATACACACCTGCCAAAAAATCATATTTGATACTCAACCCCCAAATAGTTTAGAAGAAAGTTCCAGCCAGAATAAGCTTTCAAAAATGAGCTAGTTAGACATAATAAATCTAAATGAAAGTAGGAACTGATGAATAAATTCAGATGCATGCTCTGTACTGCTTAGAAAAGCTTGCACTTTGTCTGCTTGGGACTAAAGATAGTATTTTTTGAACCTTTTCTATGTAACAGTTTTTTCTGTTAGATAAAACTACCTACAACAGAGAGGAGGATGTCATTTTGATAATCTTTTTGACTGTCAAGATTTTCCCTTTCAAAGGAGGTGAAGAAAAATTATCTATTTAAAGTTATTCATTGAACAACTAAATTTGTCATGGATATTTTAGTTTTCATCATGTTTGTCCTCTGAAATAAAGAATATTTCTCTTGAATGTATCACTGACTGAAACCTGAGTATCCATCCATGTGTATCATTCTCTAATGAGTCACATATTCTTGCTATGAAGAAGACTCTTATGTTTCACATATTTCAATCATCTTGTTGGTATTTCCTGTTGTCAAGGGCGTGTGTCCTTTGTTTACTCTCTTAACTCTTGTTTACTCTCTTAACTGGGTAAATTTCACATTTGTAAAGTAAACATTCCCAATTTATGTAAAAGAGGAAGTGGTCAGTTTTGCAGACAGATTGGAAGGGCTGATTTTGTGTCTGATCCTATGGAAATGAATTCTAATCTGTTTCTACAAGGAAGAAGTGGAGAATCCTATGACCAGCACAAGAGGGCTCTGACTCTAGTGAGGTGGAAGAGAGGGACAAGGACAGTCATGGCTAAAACCCAGCTGTTACCTAACTAATACTTAGTTGCTCTCTCACTCCTCCTCCCTTCTTCTCCTGGTGGGATGGGGAAGGAGAATAAGAAGAAAGGTAAGACTCATGAGTTGAGATGAGGACACTTTAATAATTTATATAAATTAAAATAATACAACAATTATTTTTTATTATTATTATTACTACTAATAATAACAGCAATAACAGCAATAATAATGAGAGTCAGAGAGGAATAAAACCTGAGAAAACCAAGTGAGGCACAATACAGTTGCTCACCACCAATACCAGCCAGTCTCCAAGCAGCAATTGGCAGCTCCCAGCCAACTCCCCACAGTTCAGAGACTGAACATGACATTCTGGTATGGAATACCCCTTTGGCCAGTTCAGGTCAGCTCTTCTGGCCATGCTCCCCACCACAGCTTCCTGTGGCCTTGCTCACTGGCAGAGCATGGGAACCTGAAAATTCCATGACTTAGTGTAAGCACAGCTTAGCAACAACTGAAACATCGGTGTGTTATCAACATTATTCTCATACCGAATCCAAAACAGCACTGTACTGGCTACTAAGAAGAAAATTAACTCTATCCTAGCTTAAACAAGGCCAGAAGAAAATGATGTAAATTTATAATTTTATTTCCTAACATGGAAACCTAAGTAATTGGGATTACATTACCAGTGCTGGAGAACAAATAGGAATGACCTTGAGTGTTAGTAGTCTACAGACACAGAATTAAAACAAACAGGTTAACAAACAAGTATTAAGTCACAGAGGATTTATGGCTTTGACAGCTTTTTTGTCAACCTTAGTAAATGACTTTATCCTTCAGCTTGTAATCAAGAAACACTGCTGACTGCAACCTGTGAGATATTGGAACCTGAAGATAAAATGCCACAATCAATGTAACTAAACAAAAGTAAAGTGCAGAACAATTGATATGAGTCTACACAAACATACACCTATTCTTTACATAGCAGTTGATCAGATCAGAATCAGGTTCAAAGCACAGTAGGTTTGTTTGAAACACATTATTCAGTTTTAATTGCTTCAAATTATTTTAAGTGGCTCAATTTTTGTGATGTTTTTCACCTTTCCTTCATGTTTGACTGCATTTAATTTTGGCTAGTGAAAATTCAAATACTTCAATGGATTTGTTTAGCTAGGTCTAAATAAGACATAATAGCAGTCTGATCTATAATACAACGAAAGTTATGCTAAGATTCTCTTTTATTTTAGGATGGTCTTGTCTACAGCCTTGGTCATTCCAATGATAGTGTAGGCTAGTAAAATTTTCACAGGTATCAGAGATTTAAAAACTCAACACAGCTGACACCTTATTGCCAACACAGTTTACACAAAATTATTAAACTTTTTATTCTCCCCCTCCCTCCCCTCACGGACCTAATCTGCAAAATTTAAGCAAACATATTAGATGCTACATTATAAAAAACATATTTTAAATTTAAGGTTTTTTTTTTTCTTTTCTGGAGACATTCAAAGGCACCTTCCCTCTTCCGTGTGGTGGATAAACTTCATGAAGATTAAGTGTCTACAATTCCAACAAAAGACAGAAGCTAGATGCTTTAGTTAAGTGTTCTGGGTCTCTCATTAACTGCAGCTGCTTATTGGCTTGTGAAAAAGCCAGTAAGCAACTCAAACTTTCCATTGATAGAGTCTGCATTTCATCTCTTTATACAGAAGTCATATGAAAATAGAGACAGTAGCATGAACAATAATAATAGATAAGCTAATAAAAAATACTGTAAATGTTAAAAAATAAGAAGAAATGAAGAAAAACTATCAAAGCTTAGGCCTTATTGTGATACAGAAAAGTTGGAGCAGTTACACTGCAGATAGACTTAGTCAAGCTATATGTCTTCAAAAACTAATTCTAAAAAAAAAGAAAGCAAACACTATAATAACAAATCACACCCGAATTTCATAGAAACTGTAATGTTTCGATGTCTAATGTGAAATGTTTTAATATATAAATGAGGTGCGCTTTAGAAATACTTCACTCAAACTGTTAGCTGTCCTGTCCTTCACAATATCATCAGAATAACACCAATATCTCACTTGATTCCTGATTTTCTTTCGTAGTAATAAAATGTTGATATTTTTGAATAGTTAGCAATATCAGGTGCCTTGCTAATGTCTGATTGCCTGTAACTATTTATAGTTTAAGCTGTAATTCATCTAATTATTATTCACTTATTACTGAGTGCAGAAAGAGTTGTGAAAGTTGCAATATTTTTACAGACAGCAGGCTCATTAATGAAATTTTATCCAGTCATGTACCTTTTTCTTTTGCCTGAACTAAAATTTAAGTTTGTTAAATAAATGCAGTTTGAAATTTAATTATATAAAACTAAGTTTTCTCTCTATTGCTATCTATGTCTCTATCTATAAAAATATCAATATCCATGTTAATATCTTTGTCAATTTTCATAACATCTATAGCTATCTAGTCTATTGAGGTAATCTTGTGCTCACTCAGACATGATTGAGAACACTATTTCCTTTTTTTTTTCCCACATGTAGTTTGGAAAGTGCTTATCAGCTAATTATTTGCAGTCTTAAGGTATTTTTTACCTCTGATGAACTTGAATTTGAAAATGTTAGAAGCATCAACGAGTAGTTGGCACTTTTGAACCCAAAATTTAGGAGTGAAGCTCTTGAAGAGGGATTTCCAAGGTCAACCTATGTTCCTAATTTCACACAGTGCATTTTCTGAAAGAAGCGACCGACAGGACAAGGTTGTCAGTCATTGGATGTGTTGGAGTCAGTATCCCTGGAGGTGTTCGAGAAATGACTGGACATCTGGATGTGGCACTTACTGCTGGGGTCTAGCTGACAAGGTGGAGGTTGGTCAAAGGTTGGGCTTGATTATCTTGCAGGTCTTTTCCAACCTAAAAGACTCTGTGAAATCTGTCAATAGATGTAAACTTTGGGATCTGTAACAACTGGTGCACTGACCAGAGCTCCCTCTCCTGCATGGCCTTTAGCATCTCTGTCAGGAATACACATCCAGTCTCCTGAATCTATGACTTTGAATTTGTTAGTAGGTTGAATGCTTCATACTTATAACACTCTTAGATGTGGAATAAAGTTTCAGAAACAAACATTGCCTTATGAACCTTCAGTAAAGTCAGACTGAAGTAAAGCATTCAGTATTTGTGGATATTGAGAAGAAAGAAGGTCTTAATGCTGTAAGAGAGGGTTGCCTTGGTTCTGATTCTTGCTTCTTTGCATTCTATCTCATTTTAATCAGTGGTTACTTAACAGCCTATGAACACAGGAAGCTAGTCCCAGCTGAATGCCCTAGGATGGGATTATATGTGTAAACAACACACAGCACTTTACTTTTTTAGCTCGACTCTCATCTAGATGCTTCCGCAATGGTAAAGGTGACAATGTCCATCACAGTGCCATTTTATCCTCATTCAAATTATTCGGGTAAAGGCATTTTATTAATTTAAAAATCAAGTAAATGGATTCCATTAGTGACAGAATGTTGCAAGTTTACTCAATTTTCTCTGAAAACTTTTTTCAAAGTAAGAGTACAATCACCATACATAAGTATATTGCAAGCCACTAACAACCAACCTCCCAAGAAAAAATGAAAACACATTTGCATTTTCTGTGATACAGCTAATAGAATGTACAGAGAAGTCTCCTATTTTTCTCTTTGAGGGGTCCTAAAATGTGATTTCACTATTAGAAAGATTATGTGATTTTAATGTTAAAAAGCAAGTTTATGTTCCAACTTTCTCCTACAGTAATTTAAAAATCTGCAAACACTGACTCCTTTGCTGCTCAAAATCATTCACCCCTGAAAGTATCGGAGTTATTTATAATTACAAACACATACAAAATTAGAATGTTATAAATAAACTGCAATAGCTTTTGTGTGCCCACTTGACCTATAAAATGCATATAACTTCTCCTGAGTCTTGTTGAGAGCAATAGCATCCTTCCTCATGACTTATCAGGAAATTCAAGCTTAGTTTAATTTTGACAACACTGTTATTTTATAAGTATCATATAACATATACTCTTGCCCATAATATTTGCTGTAATTAATAGAGCTAATATCCATGAATCAAAAAGATTATGTACCCTTCAGTAAGAAAGATGAACATTGGTTTTAATTAATATTTTACAGGTCAGAAACATGATTCTGGCCATGAGAAAGAGCAATAATTTCAATTTAAAACAATAGAAAGAGAAAATCAGAGAGGGAAAAAATAGCCAAACACTTAAGTGGCCCAATGATCAATTGTGGCGACTTGAGGCTGTATGCTAAGCCAGCCCTTATCTGGCTTCTGTTTCTAAACTTCAGGATAAGGTAATAAAATAATTTTTGCCATTGAAAGAGAGGGATATTAAGTTGACTTTTTTAGCCTCTCTTTTGCAGTTCTATCACTATTCTGTTCACATAGACTTATCTCACATTTTTCATGTGTAATGGGATAAATCTGATATATCTCATATTTATCAGATTTATTCATACTACACTATATTACTATTCACAAAACAGAATTAAACTTTCTGTTAACTCTGTATTTTCAAATAATTAATTAATTCCTAACCGATAAATCAACAAAATGTAGCACCAAAAGCTATTAGCAACAAGAAATCCAATATAATATATCCAATAATAATATATCCAATATATCCAATATTTCTGGTGGCTTACCTGGAGCAGCAAGGAATATTTAGACTCAGTAATGCCACATATGGTGAGAGTGTTCAGGTGAAGTAGTTTTCTTGGTGTCTAGACAACAGCGTAATCATATTCTAGAATCTTTCATGCTCTTTTTTCCATAATATGTGAACATATTCCATACTAGCAAAAATATTTGTGGAACATTTGATTTTATTATAGAGGATGAAGGAAGAAAGCATGATTTCTTTTACAGTGCCATAAAATGAAAAGCTGTTTTCTGGAAGCAGCTATTTTCTGCCTGACTTTGGTGCAGAGCGATAAGTACCTTAAAATGCAAGTCAATCCATCTGCCTTAGAGGTTTATTTTAGGATGGACTGAGTCACAACTCGTAAATGCCCAAATCACCTCATATATAGATGTAGATCATTGAAATAATCTGATGGTTTTCAGAAACAAACATGTTTCAGACAGCCAAACTAAGATGAGACCAAATAACTTTGTTTAATAAGTACAATAAATTAAAATTTCATCAGAATGAATAATAAAAAAAACCCAAACAACCACCCTTACCAACGAACAACAACAAAAAAAAGAGCTATAGTCTATTCAGAAGTTCCTGGAAACAAATTATAATCACTGCTGTCTAATTCCAGTCCACCACACGTTATTACATATTCTCAATGAGACAACTGTCCTTCTCTCTAACATTCATATATTTTACTTGGATATTGTGAATGTAAAATGTGATTGAGAATATAGCGCAGGGTGTGAAAAAGCCCAATATTTAATATCAAAACTCGTTTAGAATCTTGAATTCCTTTTCTATGAAGACTTGAGTGCTTAGAGTTTAATATTAAATTCTGTCTCAATCTAGTTAGATGGATAATTATTTATTCAATGAAGCTTGGTAATCAAAAGTTAAGTCAACACAATTATGTGAAGAATGAAACAGAATATAGTTATTGTAAAACTTGGAAATTATTCAGTACTACTAATTTCAGACAAGCAGCGAAACCCCACAAATACGTAAGAAATTGCTGCACTGCAATTGAATCTGCTACTATCCAATGTCACAATAATGGTCTGAAGTCACAGTTTGTTTAGCTGCATCTGCTACTGGCAAAAAAATGAAAGTGCACAATTAGTAAAGCAAGCATTTGTAGAATTCCAATCAGTGAAACATGTTATTGCATATTGTTTTTGAAATTAAGATTTTTAATCTTTCTGACTTGCCTTTTTGTTGACTTGTTTTTTTTGTGTGGTTTTGTTTGTTTGTTTATTTTTGGGGAAAAACCCTGAATACAAATCACCCTAAACCTAGTATTTCCAACTATGCTTCCTATAGGTATAATATCTTCTTTATTTCACTCCTTTTAAAATACTGTTTTGCATAGTCAAACACTAGCAGTCAGTAGTGATTATAAAATATTTTCCCCTGTTTTATCCCAAACCTCATTCAGAAAATTCTGAATTTCATTCAACTTTGACCCAAATGTTTTAACTGTCTGGCTACATATTGATTTCATATTGTGTATCAACTTTCTAGATACTACATTCCTAAAAATAAAATAAGGAAGTAAATAATTTTTCTTGTTTTCTTTTTCTTGTTCTGAATTTCTACTGAATTTATATAACTACTTATAGCAGCATCTTAAATTAGGTTATAACATGCAGACAGAAAAACCCATCATAGTGACTTATATAATGCCTCATGCCTTCATGAATATATACTGAAGTACAATGGGAGTAGAAGAAATGACACCTTTGCCATTTAAAGAGACTCAAAATTTAAAATGGACAGGTTCTCATATAATAAGGCTATTCAGAAAAAAAGTCATGACCAGCCCTCTGGTCCTCCTTCCCTCAGATATACAAACTCATATGAGTGTCAGACCTATATTGTTCAACTTGTTTTGACTGGTTGTCAACATCATTGTCAAGAAAAGGCCAGAAGTTTCTTCTTTCTCTAAACTTCTATAATGGGAACTAAATACAGAGTGTTTTCTAAGCTTTTTAACTTCTATTAACTTCTTTATTTATTTTTAGAAATAAATTAATAAATAAATTAATAAATTAAAAGAATAATTTATTAATTTAACTTCTTTTAACTTCTAATATGCTATATTATAGCATATAGCAACTATAACATCTGCTACAGATGTCAGTATTGTGGTCTGAAATACGTCTTTATACTCACTGTGAAAGATTTGCCAGTGTCCTCCACTGCCACTTTTAGCTGAGAGAAGCTGCCAAAACGATATTTTTTTCATAGATTTTTTTTGCATTAGGTTTTGCTGTGTATCAATAGATTTTGCACTGTAACATATTATAAGAATTGTCCTAGCAGAATTTCTGCTGATCTTAGACAACTTCTTTTTCATGCCTCTGGATCATTACAATGGAAAGAAGACAGCACTGACATTTTTAATAACTTTTTTTTTTCTTTTCTGAAAAGTAAGTGCATCTGGGAGTTGACTTTTTACTTTCTTTGAAAATCTTCAATCTATAATTTTATGAGCAGGGGATAGAACTAGGAATAAAAATAACTCCCCTTTTCAACTCCCATCAAGAACAGAAAATGGGAAATTTAATCATCTTGAACAGAGTGCTAAAACAAGATGTGGTTTGATTGAGACTCCCTAGAATCTCCTTTTTATGATATATATTAGAATTAAATTCACCTTAATTTTACAAGAGGGACATTATTTGACAAAGAGGCATGAAGCATGCTGAAATTATCTCTCTTTTGTGTCTCATCATTTTGATCACTTTTACGATGTAAACAGAAGGCTCATCTAAAATTTTTCTCTGCTGCTTAAATTCTAAAAAATAAAAGAAAAACAAACCCCAAAACCTCACAAACTTTTCACAACCTTTTCGATAGCTACTAGTGGTTTAAAACCGAAGTATACAAATCCAAAGTGTTTTGCTCAAAATCAACCAAAACCCCAAATATTTGCAAGTTATTGCATTAATAGGTCACTTTCAATAACAACTACTACTACTTCATGAAATATGTATTTATATTGAGAATATAACATGATTCAAAAATGAAACTGATATCTCATGCATAATAGATATATTATAGATTATATTAACAAATTAATGATACTCAGTATGGAGAATTATATGTATAGCATAGTGCATGTTCTGATTTTTGTTTCTTTCTTTTTTTGTTCCTATTACTTTTCTCTCTGGTTGTATTAGCATTATTATAGCTGTATACCTCTTCGAAATATGTGATCACAAACTATACACAACTAAAACAGATTTTTAACTTTGACAAAGTAAAAAACAGAGTATGTGATCTGGGGATGATGCAAATGTGAACAATAAATATTTATTTTCACTTTTTTTTGCATCTTTTTAAAATCATTCCTGTCACACAAAATCTCATGAACCACTTCTATGTTATTAAAATATGTAATAGCAACATTATTAACCTGAAAAAGACGCAAGAATTCCAAACTGCCTTCTTCTTTCAGTTGGTGTAATCCTGTAGTGTTTCATTTTCTGTATTTACCGTTTCCACCTACGAATACTCAGAACAATCCATTTCTTAAGAATAGACAAAAATGCTTTCTAAGGTCTAAATACACCAAAATTCAACCTCGTTATGGACAATTCAGTGCTCAAACACACACCTGTGCAACAGCAAGTGATGATCCCAGAGTTTTGCAAGACGAGATACTCCTGATCATTTAATATCCAAGGCTAACTGCCCAAGAATCAAGCACTGCTAGCTTCCTGGTGTTAATTTGATGTGGACTGCAAGCTATCACAGCAGATGCTACAAAATGATGATTTATGTCAAATCCTTACTAGAGTTATTTTGGAGTCCTTGCCATCCTAAGAGTGAGGGAGGGCGTTGTTTGTTTTGTTTTGCTTTGTTTTTCAGGGTTTTTTTTACACATTGTTTTTTTGCTATTCAAAGCTAATCTTTCTTCCTCTGATCATCTTTATGTCAAATTCTATACAGGAGAAATGCAGCTCAATCTTTCACTTGCAAACATTGCGCTGTATGTGATATGTTTACATATAATGTACATATTTACAGAAGAAACCTTTATTCTGTAGAAATTTGACTATTTTTTTTCTCCTCAAAAGATCAGAAAAAAATTAAAATAGAATTCTGGGAGACTATCTTGACTTTTTTTACAACTAAACATTCTGTCAACTTCCAATCCAACTTCATTTCCCCAGAGTCTTAGAAAAAGTGCTGTTTATCCTCAAGACAGCCGTCAATGAATGTAACCCCTTTAAAAGTAATCACTTTTTCAGAATTCAAGTGTTCATAGTCAGAGCAGAACTGGCTACTTACTTTAACTGTTCTAGGCTAATAAAATAAATGACATTTTCGCTCTGAAGACTGTCTACTTCTATTACTATCACAGAACGTGGCCAGCAAAGAATAAGGTCAATGTGGGATCCATCCAAATAAACATAGATATAAATATTTAAATTAGTTATTTCAGGGTCCATTTATAGTTAATACATAGAAATAAGGATATAAGGGCATGGATTCTCTGACCTACTTAAGATGTTTTTGGGATCATGTCCAAGAAATTTTCTTTTCCTCTGGCATTTATAGAGAGAGCTGAGAGTGAGAGGTTCCCATGAAGATGTTCATGTGGTAGACATCTATTCCTACATGGGCAGAATCCCATTAAGAACTACTGTTTTAAAAAGAGTTCTGTTGTTAAATATTCTGTGGCTATTGAGCATTTACTGATACACTGGCTTCATAATTGAATATACAGCGGTAGTGATACATTTTAGAAAAGAGAAGATTTAAAGATAACTGGAGTGAATCAGTATTAAAAACTGAAGATTTTTTCTACATGCAGTTATTTTGTAGTCAAAACTGTATGGCTGTCTTAATACCACATAACAGTATTTTCCATAAATTTAACTTGTTCTTTTTTCTTTTTTCTTAATGGGAAGGCCAGAGAAGAAGCCTATGGTAATATTAATAGCAAAACACATTTGACTCTTTTCATTAATATATTGTACTTCTGCTCAAAAGAATAGGGATATCTGCTCTCCAGGTCCTTTTTTTACCTCTTTCCTTCATGCTTTCATTTACTTCTCATGACCTCTTTCCACCCACTGGGATACTTCTGAGAAAACAGAGAATAAAAAAAAATTTATCATGTCACAACCAATAGTTCAAAGAATGGCGTCACTCTTCGTACAATAGAGGAACAGAAAAAATACAGAATTTCAAAGGAAAGCCTAGTTAAGAAAAAAATATGAGTTTAATTAAATAGCAAAAATTTAATATAGATTGCAGGAAAAATAGCTTTATATTGATTTACTTGCTTTTTTAATGTCATCCTTCTTATGGTTTTGACCTCACTGAAATCAGTAAGTGACTTCTTAAATGAAAAGATTAGAAAACGTGTTACTTTCTCTCCCTTCTCTCACAGCACCTCACTGATCTTGTTTTGATGGCTCATTCCAATCCTTCTGAAGCAGCCTTTTAAAAATCTGGTTTTTTTTTCCTTATTGCATAGTTAGGGTGTAAGAAAAGAGGAAGAAGAAATTTCAAGTTTATTCTCTCATACAAATTAATTAGTTCTGGGTTATACAGTAAAAGAATGCTGATAAATTCTTTTAAATACAAATATGTAATAGAACCCTATTGGTTTATATATATAGAACTACAAACTATTTATCACAAAACATTTTTGAGTAGAAAATTAATGAAAGAGTAGGATATTAATGCATTTGTAACTTTGTTAATAAGCATTTAGTTAGCTAGCAAAAAATGTAAACATTTATTGAAAAATGTAACAAAATTAATTGAGTTACTATTGCTTTTAATTGTCTGAAGAAATACTGCTAGTTCACTTGTAATAAAAGATAAGCAAAAATAGATTAACTTAAACATTATAGATGAGATGTTAAAATCATTGAAAGCGTTGTGTTAACTAGGGAAAATTAAATTAAAATAAATAAGAAAAAGCAGCCAGTAGTCTGTATTATTTACATCAGTTTTGCCTTTTATTGTATTTTTTTTGTTTCAAATATATATTAACTGTTCATTTATTGTTGATGGCAAAAATGTTTTGCTTTATTGTATTATCTTTCTCCATGTAAAATGTCATCTCCTTCAAAGTTCAGAGTTTCTCTTTACCAATTTAATAAAATCCTAATAGCAGTGATCCATGACTTTTAGGTCAGAGGATGATTGATGACTGCCTGCAGGCATAATAATGTCATTGCCTGAAATAAAAATATAATTCATCTAGTGTGAAATACAGATTGACTTTTAAAGTCTCTGAAGTGTCACATGGATGCAATATCTACGGCAAATGCTAACTGCTAATTACTATTCATGTTATTCACTGTTAATACTCAAAGCAATTTATTACATTCCTTAATGCTGTTGCTGGATACGACTGTATCTATCAGCTGAATTCAGGCCCAACCAAGAGAGTCCTGATTTGTAAGTTATTTCTTACATCATCAACTTAAAAAAGCAACTTGGGGAGTTACTATTTACTGTCAGTCCACCAATAAATGTCAATATCCCAGAGTAGCAGAGGCAAGTGCCACATAACCAGTAATGTTACAGTTAAACAAACATAAACAGGATTTATGTCAGCACTGACATTCTTGTCTATTATTTAAATAAGCTACACCGTGTCTGTGTCCAGACAGATTTTATTTGATATCTGATCATGGTTTCACATGGTTATACTTAGGCAATATTTCTACGGAAAAAAACAAACCAAAACAACAACAGAAAAACCAGCATCTCTGATTAAATATAGATCTATATGCAGATAGATACATATGGCACTTAGAAAGTAAACACAAGAAAGATAAGAAATATTTTCACAGATGTTGACTAATAATTTATAAGGAGGGAGAAACATGTTAATTAATTTAAAAAAAAAATCATTTTACAACCTATAATTCTGTATGAATTTTATAAAAAGTGAAAGAATTCTAAAAGGAAAATCTGCATGGGAGGAGCCAGGAAGACAGCTTTACTATAGAAACTCAATGCAGTACATTCAATCCACAGACAATGTTGCAATGTTACTGTCCAACTCAGCTGTAACCTGATCTAACCTGATCTTATTTCCTCCATTCATGGCATTTCTACAACTTTTTAACAGAAACATGAAACTTACCCCTGCAACAATATATATTTTTTTACAACCTTTCTGCAATTTGATAGGGTTACAAAAGCAATTTAAATCACTTTAAAGTCACTTTATTTGTGAAATGATTTTCTACATTGCAATTAAATAAATAAATGAATAGCAACATTATTAATAAGCAGAGAAACCTCCTATTTCTAAAAGGGGCTCATAATTAAGTATTCATTGTGAAATAAAATTTTCATGCCTCCATAGTAAAGACACTGTGAGATATTTCCTGTATGAAGAAATACTGAATGGAAGTAGGAAAAAATTACAGCAAACTGTAACATACATACATGCATTTCCAGGTAGATTATTAAGTATTATGGCTGTCTTCCTTCTCATTATTACTGAAAAGGCAATGTGAAAATAGAAAATATTTTCAATAGGAATAAGAATATTATAAGTTATGTGTTTGAACAAATTTATATTGGAAAGTAAGAAGAAGTAATTCTAAGCATTAGGGAAAACTGGTTATCTGACACCTTAACTTAATATCCACAACATTATTGTGAACACACAAGGTGAATAGCTAAGCCCTCATTAGTGGAGATCTGGGACTTTGTCCATCTGCATAAGGACTGTTGAATAATACAGTTTGAAAAAGCATCCTTCATCACAGAAAACTACTTTCTGTGATATCCACAAGATGTACAGTCTTTATCACCATCTTTTAGTACTTATATGAGCTTTACTGTTTCCAGCTTGTTATCTATTTACATATGTATTTGTGTCATAAATATATTCTCCTAAAAAAGTGTCATTTTAAGCTAATTAATCCACCTATTCTTTACCATTTAAAATTATATATGTTTGTTGACAATGGTAGTGAGATTCATCTCAACTAGTACTATTATTTACTATTATTTACTAGCTATTATTTACAGAGATATTAATTAGCCATTAGACACCAGATACAGAGTGAAAGCAACTCAACATACTACCCAGCTGAATCAAACCTTGAGTACATCTCCTTAGTTCCAATAATAGTTGGAATCCAATATTGGAATATTGGATTGGAATATTGGAATCCAATATCCAATAATCCAATAATCCAATTGGAATCCAATCCAATAAATAATCTACTTGGTATGACCAGGAAAACAAACCAAGAAAAAATGCAATAGATGAACTTTGTTTCACAGATGTTCCTAAGTTTGCACTGTAGGAACATATTTGCAACAGGAGACCACAGGGCAATAAATGCCCTGGGGACAACTGGGTTGGACATAAATATCAAGAAAGTCCAAAACTTTGGTTTGCAACTGTATGATTTAGCAAGGCTGTGGCCAGTTTATTCCAACAGTCTACTTTATAAAACAATAAATTCTTTTTAACAATGGTGTCTGAAGAGAGCAGGCAGAGACATCTTAGACATCTGATGCTGTGTAGAAGGCTGAGGTCGAGGTTGAGCCTTTACATGACCATCCAGGATCTGACAAGTTTTCTGACCAGTGAAAATGTCTCATTTTCCTGCATCCATGACATTGCTCAAAGACCGATTGGAAGTGCTGTGTCTCTGAGGTCTTTGAGTTGGAGGTCGAGAGATTAGAAAATCTAGAAGGGAAATAGTTATGCACCCACTGACCTCACCCTGCTGAGTAAAGAGATTCTAGATTGTATGTCAGTGGGTCATGTGGTTGTGACTTTGAGTCTACCTCACTCCTAGTTGGCTCCACCATCACACCTAAGCCTGAGCTGGCCACTCTGAGATCCATTTATGGTCTGCAGAGAAAAAGAGGCAAAACTAGTATTTTTTTAGTGTACATTTCTTTACAGATTTGTCCCCTGGGTGTTTCTGTTCATTCCAGTCTTGGTATAAACTGAACACATGTAATTATCTCTGTCATTCACTTTTCTCTCCTGCAAAACTTATTCTCATGTCAGCTAGTATAGACAAGAACAGATGATCATTTGTAATCTGAATGTCTAGAAACACAAACACCAAATTAACCTTGCTCTTCCAAGAATCTTGTAACAATACCATTCCCCACAACCTGTAATGACAAATAATGTGTATCACTTCTAGAACAGGAATATAACTATTTATATATTTCATGTTCTCTGCCAGGACTCATTTCTAGACCATGAAGGAGAAAGAAAAATATTTGTCTCAAATTGGACTTCTAATATTTAAACAAACTAATTTTAATCACTAAATTCATTCATTTTACAAAACACTCACTGATGGTACAGGATAAGTATAACCATAGTTTCTCTCCTCAGCAGAAACAGTGGGTTTAAAAATCAACTTTTTTTGTGAAACAATAGCCTTTTTATATAAACCTCAAAATAGTAGTTTAACAGGTGGCATGGAACAATCAATAATTTATTATTTTTTATTAATTTTCAGGTAATGCATTGCATTCAGCAGTCAAAATATCTTGTGGCTTAGATGTGAAAACCACAAACTATCCCCAGTCTATTTACTAAAACTTTCATTTTATTCTGCATCATCCCTTATGTGTTATCAATACATATATTTGTCAGCTGTCTAGAGCTAAAAAGAATGTCACTGTTTTAAGAGTAAGTCAATATAGTAACTTGGAGACTACATCATATCTCTGCATCACAGTAGAACTGTGGAATCAAGAACTGGACTGGAAGACAGAGAAATTTGCTGTAAATATGTTCACCTTTCCAAAGCATTTCTAAGTTTTTAAAATAAAAACACATATTTGCATGTGTGTGTGTATAGTTGAATATATATGTATGTATATATATGCAGTACAAATGTCCTAATGTGGAAATATGAAACTGACTTGCAACAGTTTATTAATGCTAAACTTAACAGGAAGTATAAATATTTTCAATATATAAATATTTATTGAAATAATTTCAGTGTCCATAGAAGTATCCTTCATAGTTATAACTTTGTCAGACAATAATAGGCTGTTCCAGTCATTTATGAATTACAGTCTTTACTCAACTCTGAAATTTCTAGGATATTCCACTGAAGCCTTGATACACCCAGTATCCAGTTTGTTTTCAATATAATTTCAAGAAAAATAACTCCTGTGCATGGGTTGAAAATTAATCAACCTGTAGCTTGTGCAATTGTCAACACTGAACACACTGGAAGGTCACAAAATCTGGTTTTATGAGCTACAAATAACATTTGTGCTCTACATTTACCTTCTCAGAAAAAAGGTTTTAAAATGTCAACTCTCTCAACATGACATAGCATAATCACTTTATTCTTGTAATCAAGTATGAAACAACATAAAAAAGACTTGATACAAACATAAAAATACTATAAAGTAATGAAAAGCTGTGGTCTTCCAGTTTCATGAATAGTAACTTGCTCAGGGTTACTGCTGAGCAAAGACTGGTTTCTTCTTGTTTCACTGTTTTTCAGTCCAATGCCAATAAGTTCTCCCTCAGTTACTCTGACCTGTCCAGGCAGGATGCAGCTGTGAACTTGAAGCTATGTTAACACTGGTCTGTGTTTGTGTTAATAAGTCCTGCTGAGAGTAAAAGACTGTGGAGACTAATGCATTTTCAGACAGGAAAAAAAGACAAAAATTCCATGATTGTTAATAATCACTCTGGTTTTTAATAAATAAAAAAATACAGTCTTCATTCAGATACAATCTCATTAAAGATTTAGTGAAATTCTTTTTTAAATTCTTTGCTAAGTGGGTTTTATCAGTGAGAAAATTATATGGAAGTTTGATTTAGCAGCTATAAATGTCATTAAACAAATATGCATTCTTCAGACTTAATTACACATTACAATATCAAACAGTCAAAAGCCCAAGAGATAATAAAGTGTAACTGTCACTACCAAGATTGTAATATTATCTTAATAATTTAAACCAGATTGGATATAAGAAATTACAGTCAAGACATAAGAATTTGTAAGTGGGGTAAATCATGTATCCTGCCAAATGATGAAATTACTTTTCTGAAAACATGACCAATCTATTTCTAAGTATTTCTATTCTTAGGATCAACACCTCTCTTCTGAGTAATAAAATTCACTTTAATTATTCTGAAGCATATGAATGACTCACCGTTTTTCATATGAGCATTGTTTGCTTATTTTTAAAATCTATTTACACATCTCCAAAAATCTACATTTGTAGAAGAAAGTCCAGACAATTAAACAAAAGTGTCAAGTGAATCATGATGAAATCTCTGGTATGTATCACTCATAAAGGTGGACAAAACCACTTAAATGAGTGTATGTAAATTGAATATATGAAACTATGTGGGAGAATGTTTGCCCAAAATTGATTATGTTAAAGAGAAAGCCAACCCTCAGTGGAATTAAACAGTAATGAATGAGAGACAAAGAGATTTTTGAAGCAAAGAAGGAAGCCGCGGGAAGAGAAGTCTAATGAAAACATGAAAATACTCAAGAGATGGCAAGGGAGAAACCTTGTGGTGGAAGCAGTGGCAGTCAGACCTTTTCAGACACTAAAGGCATCACCTTTACGTCATGGGACATCACAAGTGCTGCCTGGTCTGGGCACAGCAGCCTCCCTCCCCAAAGGCTGCCTTGAGCAGGGGACACTCCATCGGGTTGGGTGGCACTTCAGGGTGCAACACATGGGGACCAACACCTCAAATGTGGATTTTGCCTCACGGGACACTTCATGTCCAGCCTGTGCACTTGTTGCTCATAGGGAGCAGTGCAGGTAGAGGCAAAGCTCAAACACCCATGTCTTCACCAGAAGCTGTGTGTATACCTTGCATTCCTAGGGAAGGAGGTGATTGGTAACCTACAAGGCCTTTGAGAAAGGGGATATGCATGTAAATGTGGTGGGTGTGTGAGTTTGTGTGTTGGTGGGAAGAAACAGGAACATTTTTGAACTATTCATAAAAATGTGCATGGGAATTTTTCAGTTTTTATTAATATTTGGTTTAGCTGATCTACTGCTGATGTTTACCTTGATCATGTAGTTCACTGATTGCCAGGCAGTTACATGTTAATAAACCAATGAACCACTTCAATATTTGTTTTGTGTGTTTTAAATACAAGCTAAGGAGTTCCAGCTTGGAAAAATCATGTCATAAAATAGATTAACATCATACCACACTAGCTAGTGAACTATCAGTACTACTTACATCTACAAAAAAAACCCAAAAAAATGGTCATGCTACAATGCCACACAGCGTGTTTTGTTTACCTTAAACAACTTTTGACAGGCAACACTGAAAAATAAAAGTTCTCTTAAAAAATAAGTACATATTATATAATCCAAGCTCATCGCCCCAAATTTGATATATTTAATATCAGTAAAGCTTTCTAAAAATGAGTCTATGTAAAATCTGAAGAACAAGTTTTGGGCAATTTGCCAGCCTTCAACGATGAACACATAATTACAGCATCCCATAGTCTACCAGTTGACTTAATTGGCTCTTAATTGACATAGGGTTTGCCAAAAAAGAGATTTATATTCACAGATCATTAGACCAAGGATGTTAAACATTGTACTCCATGAGTCATTATGGCTTGTGCTGTTAATGTAAAAGCTAAACAGGAAGGGCTGCTGAGACTTGATGTATTCAGGTCATTCAGGAAATCAGAGACATGCCCTGTGTCACCATGGAATTACACAGGTTCTAGGCAGCCGCTTTTTTCTCTCTGAGTTACTTCCAGAAATATTCCCAGCCTCAGCTTTTGAGATATGAACATTTCCAAATAAACTTCCCACCTTATATTTTCATCTACCAGACATGACTTTAGGAAGGATGGCCACCTTTTCCCTGGACATACTTAGAATTTTAACTCAAGGGTCAGTTTTTCAGTAGGACCTGGTACCTAAAGTACTGAGTTCTTTCTGAAATCAAAATTAATATATACAAACAATGCAGACTAAAATGTGAAACATATTTTCAATGTAAAAAGAAATCTTTCACAT
The DNA here is from genome assembly GCA_013397915.1 of Daphoenositta chrysoptera. Classification (NCBI taxonomy): domain Eukaryota; kingdom Metazoa; phylum Chordata; class Aves; order Passeriformes; genus Daphoenositta; species Daphoenositta chrysoptera. The sequence continues at coordinate 734,390 of VZRO01001998.1, forward strand.
GAAAACTTTTCATGTGATGTAATAAAGCACAATGATTTAGTGAAAATAATTCCCTTCAGAAATCTTTCAAAAGATCTCTAGCAAAAGAATTAATGTCCAGAATATGAGACAAATATTTTAAAGCTGATGAAATACTTGAAAGTATTGACAAATTTTAAAAGGTGTTATTTTTTATCTCTCATTTCACCCTCAACAAGCTGCAACTGTCCAAACGGAAATCTGTGTTTGTGTGTGTGCACTCACAACTACTCTAATGTTTTTGAAGAAATAGAGTTGCTCTCCTTTCTCCTCTCTTACTGCCGTCTGCTTTTTTTCTCTTCCTTATGTCTTCGGGAGTTAGGTTCTTTTCCTCATTCTCAGTGATTACTAGAGAAGGGCTCCTTTTTTCTGCTTGGGGGTCTATTTTAGCAATACATTTAAATATTGCTCTGCAGTAACATTTCCCCTCCCTCACAAGCAAGCAAAGTGAATTTGTCAAGGGTTGCTTGCAGCTTTGGGGGAAAGGAGAATCACATAAAGCAGCCAACCTACTTCAGTGTCTCTGAGAAATTGATCTTGTTCTGCTGTGTCAGACTAAGACTTTGATGATAATGACATTTTCAGCTGCAGACAAAATCCTTTTTAATTTATTTGAAGGGGAAGAGGCTGAAATGATTTTCTATTCCAGGATGGCTTTACAGCTTGACTTTTTGAGACTAACTCTCAGTTCAGGGGTAGGTGGGGAGTTCCTCCTGACATGACCCTGAAATTAAGGAAGCATTCCAAGGAGTTGGAGTTTTTAAATTATGCATTGACTGCCTTTCCTTAAATATCACATCCTTGAGTCTCTTACATGAGAACTAAATTAGGGGGGTAACAGAAATGTTGTAGAATGAACTCACAAACCTTAAGAAACTGTGAGATATTGATGAGGCAGAAGGGAATAGAATCCATTTTAAACCTGCAAATTATTTTAATTTCTCCTGTGCCTCTCCTATATTTGTGATATCGTAATGTCCAGTTCCATGCCAGCCTAACCATAAACTTTTTCTTTTCCCTACTGATTTTTTGCATGTTTTTTCATTATTTTCATACAGGCAGCAGTATGCTGTCTTAGCAGCAGATTTCCAGAATGCCCTAAGGTCCAATGTCATTTCCAGATACTTGATCCTGCTTCAAAGCATCAGCTAATTTTCCCTGCACATTGAAAAGTGCTTCGGTTTCTAAAATTACTGGTATGCCACCTCAATCAGTTGAGAAGGGGAACTTTCTTCAGTGTAATAACTGAAAGAAGTACATGATTTATCTTGCAAAAAGTTTTTGTCAGTTTGATGAAAACCTGGGAGTTTTGAGAGGTGAATCTGTTTCTGATTCTCTAGACAGCCATTCCTGTGCAAGTATTATTTTCAATGTTTAAAAGTGACATTAAAAAGGTTTTATGTGCTTTAATTTGTCTTTTTAAATCCTTTCTTCTGACATCAGCATTCCAGTTCTGCACATGCCATTTGCCCATGGATGACTGGTGAGAAGTAGTTAAAAGACACTCTTTACACAGATTTAGAAATTAAAAACAAACAAACAAAATTAAAAACAGAGGAACAACAAATATACAAGTGCTATGCAAGGAATGAAAAGCAATTCTGTAATGATTAATTGCAGCTGTTGTCCCCAGGAGAACCTGGGGCTTCTGTAGGAACAGCTATCACTAAGGCACTTTCCTTCTTTAGTTCACCTTGTCTGAAGGCAAAGGACAGCTTGTAGAGTCCACTTCTTCCCTGTTATATTTGCACTTTTAGCATAGTCAGATAAATACAAAAAATGCATCTACCTAAGCACCACGTCATCCAGCCCATGACTGAAGTCTGTGTGGTATCAACCCCCTTTTCATTCCTCACTATTTGATCCATCCAGAGTTACTAGTCACTAGGGATCGGACATGTCAAAACAAACTGCATTGTCTCACACGTCTGCCCACTTTCAGTGGGGACTTGTCCAGTGGAAAGTACAAGATGCCTCAAAAGCAATAAAGTATATTCTGAATCAACAAACGGGTAGTCTATGCACACTAGCTGCTTAGCTATAATTTAGATATTTTTGCTCACCATTTGAGGAACAAGTCACGCAGATAAACAGAAATTTTCTCACCAAAGGCAAGGCTATGATCAAGTAACCAAATTTTGATCTTTGAAATATCTCTTCAAAAATAGTATGGATTTTCTTCCTTGTTCAGAGATAAGGCTTGGAAATTTATCCTGGCATTTTGAGGTTATACAATTTTACTTTGTCTTTGCATGCATGCATCTATGTAGATATGTGGCTACAAACAGATATAAATATAGATATAAACTAGTTATAGACACAGATACAGACATATCATCTTAAAAAAAAAAAGGAAAAACCCACATACAAAGGACTATCTTGTCAGCTGGTTGAAACCAGTGCCTCTCTTTTCTAAGACAGAAATAGGTATCATCCCTAGAAAGAATCATGAGAGGAGGACCTGAGAAATTTTGAAAATAAGAATTTCAAATAGATGGCTATGTCATTGTTAATGTTTATCTATGGCAATTACACTCTAAAGGGAGAAAAAGTAAGTTCATATTCATTCCAGAGGGACAAGGTTCATAGTAAGAAATTGCCTTTCAGATTAAAAAATAAAAAACAAAAAAACCAACCTAGCAGCAACAACAACAAAACAAACTCAACCAACCAACCAACAAAAACCCAACCAAAAAACCAAACACAAAACTGAAAAAGCTGCACTACCTACACACAACAAAAAAACCCCACACCTTGTAGTAAGGTGTAAAGTACCCGAAAAGCACTGAAAAGAAATGTCACTGACCATCAGAGATCACTTCTACTACAAAGATGTTGATACATTCCCTAACACTAATAAGATTTCCCTGTATATAAGTTTTAGTAACCCCTATTTGAAAAATATTCGATATACTTGCTCCACTTTGACATGTGTACTTTAGCTCATAAGGTCACAGCAACCCTCTTATCAGCCAACAGCAGAGCTGCAGCAGTAATAGGAGATGTCATCTTAGATTAATGCAAGTGAAAATTGCCTGCTATTTTTTATACTTCTGTCTCTTGTGTGCACTTTAAAGTTTCATTTTTATCTCAGAACATCCTTGGTCACACCACTACTGATACTTCAGGAAAATGTTTGAATGCACCATTAGTAATGATTATAATCTTCATTAATAATTATTTCTCTAGAATTTGTGAGAAATCAAAGGAGAATGCCTCCCAGGAATTACATGTGGGTCAGTATAAATGTATAGGCTCTGCCTAAATTTAATCTAAAAATACATTTACTTATATTTCAGTTTTACTTTTTATCTTAGCCATTGACCCCCTTGACAAAGTATCAGCCAAAAATATTGATTCATCCTACTATAACAGAAGAGCAATCAGAACTTTTTTGATATCCTGATCATTCATAGAGTAGATAATTTTGAATTATGCATAATACAGGTTTTTTGTTTTATTTTACTGCCATATCATGTCATACTGCCAGAATGTCGTATCTTTCCATTGTTAGCAGTTTGTATTGCAGTGTCAGAAAAAATAAAACAAAAAAACAAGCTTTTTTCCAGCTTTATTTGACTACATGGACATCAAGAAGCCCAGCATATGGGGCTTATGTATGGACACACACAGATAGAGGAAAAATGCTGTAATTAATTTAACACAATCTTTTTTGGAAAAAAAAAAAGACATGTAGGAAGTATAGGAGAGTATAAAAATTGTGCTTCCTTTTTTCCTCAATATTTTGAAACAAATTATCTCTCTTGAACTGATTTTTTCATCTTCAATACTATGAATTGAAAAGGTCTTTCTGAAGTTCAAAAATATTATTGTTTCCCCTCTGTCTTTTGTAAATAAAAAGTCAAAGTGAAAAATCTTTAATGCAGAAAAAAACTCCACATTAAAAATCTACATTATGACCTTGATTTAACTCATGTTTGAGGAGGCACTATTCTTCTCTGATTAAGAACTTTTTTCCATATTAAAGAATCATTATTTCCAGAAAGTTAACATTTCTTCTATTGTTAAGGCTGAAATGTAAAATAAAATGTGCTCAGAAACATGCCTGAGACATACATGTTTCAGACCAAAAATTGTGCACAGTAATCAGAACCAGCACTTCTGTCCATGTCACATCTCGTTAAGAGGAACTTTGTGTACAACTGTGGAGGACAACCGTATCAACCCTAACACATTCTGAAGGAACGTAGTTGGAGGCAATGACAATTTAGCATGGAAGCTGCTATTAGATTGCATATATTATTCATATTTTTAGCATAATTTTCATGTGGAAAGCAAGAACTGTAAAAAAGAGATAGACAATGTGAAGGATACTGTTGTAAGCAAGTTCAAATTGTTTGATGCAATCATAGTGTCACAGAAATTCTAGCCTTTATTCAAATTACATACATATAGGTATATTTAAAGAAGATATTTTTGCAATTTTAAAGAAAAATTATCTGTAAGAAGGAAAAGGAGAGAAGAAATACAGAGTGCTCAGTTTGTGTAAAGAAAGAAGGTAAGTTGGTAGCCACAAAGAGAAAATGATTAAGGAACATATTTTAATATTCATAAAGTCATATCTAAACACTTTGAAATTTATTTCTATTATGCATTTATTGTACATATAAACCAACAAACATAAGCTTATGCCTTCGTCAAGATATTAACTGATAAAGAATGATCTGGGTAGATCCCCATCAAATGTCTGGCTTACACAAAATTCTGGCACATTTGAAGCTGTTGTAATCTTCCATATAGAAAAGTAAAACTAATACTTAGCATTTGCTAGCACAAAAAAAAAAAAAAAAAAAAAAGAAAGGCTACTAGCCAGTAAAATCCAGAATCTATTAAAAGAAATTCCAGAAAATTCAAAAGATATTCTGAGTTTGATGTATCTGGACAACATGTGTGAAATTTCCATAGAATCCAGAACAAATTAAAGTAGATCCACCCCCAAGCACCTGATCAGAGATGACAAAGAGTCCTCCCAGACATTGCAGGCGAATAGTTTACTGAGGAGATTCCAGCAGATAATTAAGAAAAATGAGGAGGTTTTCCATGCTATTACTTTAAATTTTGGTAAGAGCAAAACAGGATACAGTGAAGAGACCACTTGAAGTGGCTGGATTTATACCCACATCATATTATGGATGTAAATAGACTAATAAATAAAAGGCATCTCAGTTTAATACAGAAATGTTTTACCTATAAACAAAAAGAAAGATTTAAAATCTAAATCCTTCAACAAAAGAGGCCATAATATAAATCCTGTCTCAAATTACAATAGTATTAACAAAGGCTTGAATTCTTCTATCATTCTAGTTTTGGTTGTGATAGAGTTGATTTCATTTATAGTAGTTCCTGCGGTGTTCTTTTGGATTTGTGACAAAAACAGTGATAAAAACACGGGAATGTTTTAGCTATTTCTGAGCAGTGCTTACAGAGTTGCAAGGGCTTTCTTGCTTCTCCACACTGCTGCACCAGGGAGGACTATGGGGGATGCACAAGAGGCTGAAAAGGGACACAGCCAGGACAGCTGACCTCAACTGACCACAGGGACGTGCCATGGCACACGATGTGGTGCCCAGCAATGAAAGCTGGGGGAAGAAGAAAGAGAAAGGAAGGTCGCTTGGAGTGATGGTATTTGTCTTCCCAAGTTATTGTTATGCATGACAAGGCTCTGCTTTCCTGGAGATGGCTGAACACTTCTCTGGTTACTATCCTTCCCAACATTTTAGAAAAAACAAGACTCCACAGAAAGGTATTAGAGAAACATTAAGAGTGATTGTTAGCATCTTAAAAAAAAAAATAAAAAAAATTCTATTTAAAAAGAATCTATAGAATGTTCTAAATAGGACATTAGCTGGTTTAAGTGGGATGGGGAAAGTCTGTGAAGACCCTTTAAAGTAAGAGGAGGCCATGAACAACACTATTGTCTTAAAAGACAAATGCCTCTAGTTTAAGTTCATGCTTTGCATGTGAGAAAGAGAAAGAGAGATGACATTCAACTTCCAAATTATCACCAGTTTAATAAAATCACATACAAATTATTTCTCCATTACAACTCTATTTTTACATATTTTCCTGAATGGAACAGACCAACTAAAGATTCTGTAAATATGCTCTGAGTATGGCAAAGAAAACCATGTAAGCAGAGGCATTATTGGACAACAAAGAGCCAACAGAGAGACCTTTTGAAATTATCCTAATATTAAGAACAAGTTATTTTCTCTTGATTGTAATTTGTACCTTCTCAGACACAAAGCTAATCACTAGCTAATTACTAATCCATAAAATCACACATCATTAGTTCCAGCATTCATGGAACGGCTTAGTTAAAAAATGTAAAGTTACTTCTAGCAAGAAATAAAGATGCATTACTGTAAAATAATGTTCATATTGTTTATTTCACTATCCTTTTTTTAACAAACACTTAAAATTTTCCAGTAAGTCAACAGACACATAGAAAAAAATCATTTTTCAGCATATCTGAACCACAGAATTCTACCTGTTTCACAATAGATTTCTGTTTATAAAAGCATATTCTGTTAAACTAAAACTTTAAAACATATTTTGTTTTGAGAGAGCAATTTTTGGCTTGTCTGTGTGAACTACATATAGGAAATTTTAGGAGATGTGTAACTGTATCATCTTTGCCATTTTTTCCTGCTTGCCATTTACTTGTGTTCTGCTTATTATCAGCCCTGTTATTAGTGAGTGAACTCTTGTTAGTAATGAATCTACCAGACCTTTTTTGTGTGTACATATTTTCTGTGCATTATGCTTTCCAAAGACTTAGCAGGTTTGCATATCAAAGCTTTTCCTTGCAGACCCCTAAGGGACTCATTTCTCCATAGTAACACTAGACCCTACAGTACAATGCTTGATTTATTTTTCTATCAACTATTGTTCTATACCTACACGGTCTTTTCTATTTGTTACTGTCTAGAGGATACAGCACTGACCCTGCCTGCTCAATGTGCAGGGACTCGTCCCTGCAAGCACTAAGGCTTTATAAGACTTATCCCTGTGCCTTTACTTGTCATATCAGCAGCTTCATCTGCAGAAATACATTCTGACTGAGTAAGCCTGAGGTAGACAATGCTTAATTCTCCATTACAAAATCTTCCAGGAAGAAGAGAGAGATTCAGCTGCAGGGCATCCATCCTGTCAGCACCCTATTATCCTAACACACCATTTACTCTGTTACTGGTTTTAAGCTGGCCTTATTCAGTCTGATTATCATGTTAGAGCCTTGTCCTGGATCAGTGTACACAGCGTATTTTTATTCAGCTGCTATTCTGAGACTCCAGGTATTTGTCTTTCTCATACCTCCTTACTGTACCTTCATCGCCTCTGAAAAAATGCAGTTCAGAAGACTTCCAATACTTGAATTAGATGTTACAAAGTCAAAGTGTGAGCTAGTTTTATACTAGGAAGGAAAACAAGTAAACCAAGGAGAAGTAGCTTTTAATAACAATTTTAAAACATATAGTTTCTAGATTTTACTGTCCCATAGCTGACAGAATCTTTGCATTGATTTGCAGCACAGTCACATATAACAGATATCTGTGTGATGGATCACAAAGATCATATAACATTTACCATTTTCCTCACCATGCTTTTATTCCCCCAAGGCTTCTGGCACCATATAGTAACCTTAGCACACCAAATAAAATAATCGCAGGCTACAGAATCAATTTCCAGCACAGAGAAATAAGGAGAGATTAAGGTCATTAACAACCTATAATTTATTAAACATGCCCCCAGTTTGATGCAATTTTTTCTAAGGGTTTCAAGGAATACTTCTGAAAGAAATTTGTTTTTCAAAACTTATAAAAATTCTGACTACATTCAGTTGAAGATAAGGGGGTTTACAAAGTTTGGCAAGATATAGCTGAGATTTCAAAAGAAGAAACAGCAGAAGAAATACAGCAACTAGAAAGTAAATAAAAGCTTGGAATATTACAGTGATTTGAAAATTAAAATTTGAATTTCTAGTTCTGTTTTTTGTACTCAGTAACTTAATTCAGTGTTCAAGTTTATTCCTCTTAAATTCATAGAAATATAATTGTCTCAAGTCTGTTGTCTCCTTTTTTCCATCTTTAAAACAATGCACAAAAGCATGATAATGCTCTGATAGAGAACATATTTTCAAATCACAATTTCTCTTTAAAATTTTAGGATATTGAAGGCTATTTAAACCAGTTAACAGAATGAAAAAAAATGGTTTCAGAGAGTAAACATTATGGCATTCTGGCTACATCTATTAATCAGCTATTGAGGAGAAACTGTTTACCTGTTCAAGGTATATAGATCTGGCCTCTTGCTTCTTCAAAGTTATAAAAGAAAGTATAAAAGGAAAATTATGCATTATGAATTTTTAAACTTTTTAGTTTATTGTGTGACTAGTACCACTTTAAATTCTTGGAAAAAATACCAATACTAAGTTTTACACTGTTACCCAGGCCTAGTTCATCAATGTTCTTATGCCATCAAGGGTTAAGGGCTATGTTTCATTGCTTGAGGAAGGCACTGAAAATAATCCTCATAAAGAATTTGCATGATTAGGTCTTTACAACCAGCAGACCTGTAAATTAGCACTGCAAATAGGCTTTGTGCAGAGAGCATCATTCTGTAGAGCAGGTATGACCCTGAATGCACAATCATGCCCTGTGCATTAGTGTGAAACTGAATTTCCTAGAAGTTAACTCCTCTGTAGCCAACAGAAACAAAAGCCTTGAAGTGTCCTTTCTTATTTTTTCCTCACTGCTTTTAAACTCTGCTGATCAATAATAGCAAATGATGATTAGTGTCCAGGGACTAGCAAATCCCACTATGTGATTCTACATATTTCAATATGAAGCAGTAAAAAGTATTTAAGTAGACTAAAGTACAGAAGTAAGAAAAGAAAGTATTCCTGTAATGAAAAATACAATTATTGTGAAGTGTTCTTGAGAGATAGGGTAGATTTGCATTTATTTTTAAAAAATAATAATTAAAGAAATAAATCCAGAAATTTATGCACTTGGATTTTTCAGATTTAAGCAGTTCTATAGAGTTAGACCGTTCACTGAACTGGGAGAACCGAACACTAATGGGTAAGCTGATACTGCAAGTGAAATAAAATTTGATGCCAACATCACTGAAACACAGCTATGCTAATAATTCAGGTTCTTGCTTAGAATTTTCCAGCAGGCAAACAGGATTTTTTTTTCTCCCACCATCATACTCATGATGTTTAGTTATTCAAAGGTGAAGAATTATTTCTCCCAGGGAAATGTAATTCCATGGAATTTCAGAAATAAAGTGAATCTATTCTCTAGAACAATGTTGGAGTCATACAAAAGGGAGACAGAAATCTGTTTTTTCCTTTTTAGCTTCTGTATGTCAGAAAGATTTAAATTGCAGAATGAAAAAAATAATGCAGAATAAGGTTGAGTTAAAATTGGGGAAAAAATAATGATCATAAGAAAATCCATCTACATTGCACTAAGTGTTTGATGGGACTGAGTTTGGCTTTTTCTTTAGAAATGTAGTTATGATTCAAAATTTGTGTTTTGTCATTAAAGTACAAATAGAAGTGTAAGTCAGTTCTGTTGGAACTTCATGTTTATCCTATGTGTAACCTACAGTCTGGTTTGTCTTCACGGACCATTCAAATTAGCAATACACTTTCTCAACAGGGAGGACAAACCTTGAAAGTAGTTACAGAAAGGAAGTGATCCTGATAATTTATACTCAGAAGACTTTTATTATCCTCCAGTGTTTTAATAATAGAATTATTAATTCATAAATTTATTATTTTTTCTTTGTGTCTCTCTACCTATAATATTCAGGGACGTAATAAAGACAATTTCTATAATTTGTTGTGTAATCTTAGTATTAGCTTTAATGAAGTAACTGAGTATTCGTTTCTGCCTTTATATTGTCAAGAGTATTCAGATCTTAATTGCAGAAAACATTATTACAGCCCTGCAGTTGTGGCTTATGATAGGGCAAAGTATTTAGTATGGATGTTTGTTTTACCTTTTATTGTCAGGATTTATCCAACATCTAACTGTAAAAGTTACTATTAGGCTGTCTAGCTGGTGAAAATTCAAACAAACAAACAAAAAATGGATGACCATGCAGTGACTAGAGAAACAATGATGAAGTGGGGAACACAGACAACCAAAATCAACTACTCCTAAAACCATCAAAGCTGAATGAAAAGGTCATTGTCTTTATTCCAAAACCCACTAAGATGATTCACTAGAAGAAGCTGCCTCCAGAATGCCATTCACATCACTACTGAGAAAATACAGCACTTGCTGTGATGTATCTGGGGGGAGGATATGGTACTGGAATACTTAGAATTCTACAGGATTTTTCATGGGTTTTCCAGGGAAAGCATTAGATGATGGGAAAGACCAGGACAGGCCAGGGAGGGACAAGTTTGGAAAAATGGAGAAAGAGGAATAAAAGCAGCCAGTCCTTTTTAAGCTTTTGGCTGATCAGTACACTGAGCTGCCTGAGCCCTGCACGTTTTGTCCTATCTTCTTTTTGAACTTTATTTCTATCTTTATTTCTGTGTGAATACACTACTTATTATGTATGTGCACATGTGGGGAGGAATTCAGGTGAGGTGAGCCACTATTGCACACGAAGCACAAATTTCAGAAACACGTTCAGGATTTCTTTGGGATAGGGCTAGTTGTCTTGTGTCAAAATCATATCAGGGACCCTTCTAACATCTTTACGATGTAGACAAATAAATTCTAATACCTGGGAATATTCAGAGCATCATTTAATTTCTGAAATATGCTAAATCTCATTGACTTCATAAAGTGTTGTGTTATGTACAACTGCTTCACCTTATGTCTGATTTTTATTATGTTTTGTAGCTTATGTTACTTTTAAAATTTTGCTTCTTTCTTTTTGCTCCTTTTTTTTATGAGACAATTTAACTTTTATATATTCAAAATATAAACTTTTTATTTCTTGAAAATCTAAAAGCCAGAATAGAATTAAAAATAGTTAAACGTGTGTCAACTTTTTAAAAGGAGACCCTCATTTGCAAGAATATAGACCAGATCCATTGTCGAGATAGGCTTCTGAAGCAATAATTTTGTATTTAATTTTTTTCTTAAAAAAAGAATTCTTTTTAGTAAATCTTTCATAGGTATTCATATCAATTTAATACACAGATGTGAAAAAAATGCCCTTTTAAAATTAGATACCTATCCTTCTATTTGTGACTAAGGTTGTTACAATAATACTTATGAGAAGAGAGCCAAGTATTTTTAGTAACATTCAGAGGATGACACAGGGAACCTTAAATAGTAACCTACCTTAAAAAAGCGATCTTTAAAAACACTTCAGCTGAGTCATAATATTGTTATTCAAGTACATTTTGTCAGTGAACTGTGTGTTTGAATGGGATTTTCTCTTATGTTTCACCCTTGGTGCACCCACCAAGTGTTCAGATAAAAAGGCTGGTTTTTTGAGATTGGACAAGAACCTACTCTTTGTCAAAAAAACCAAAGGATTAACCCACTTTTACCCAAAGAGTAATAACTAGATGTCTCTCTCACAAAATAGAACTCTATTCACAAAAATGAAGCATATCTCAGATGAGGGAACTCCATGCATTCTTTTGGAACTAGCCTCTTATGCAGGCAAGAAAGCAAATGTGTAAGGAAACCCTCATGGTCATTCAGGTGCAGCTTAAGGTTCTGGAAGCTTCTTGACTACTAACTGACAGCAGCTAGCAGTTGTACCATTGAAGTCATCCCATAATGTTTCTGTTCCACACACTTTTCCCACTGCATTACTTCCCACCTACAGTCAGAGGGTGATGAACAGTGGATTAGTTGATGGGACCCAATGTGTAGTTATTTTAAAGTTGTTTATGTGAGAGAAGAGAAAGTTTTAGTTCCTATCACTGTTCCCTGGGTATCTTTCTGTTTATATCCAATGGCAGTCTGACAGCAAAATGTGCATCTGTTTCTTGAGACTAGAGTAGTTCAAACCAGGCACCTAGAGACATCTGTATTTTAAACCGTGCACTATTGATTTTAGATACCTTCTGGAACTAGTTAGAGATTCAGAAGAGAGGAATCAAATCACTACATGAAACCACCCCCACACTTGTGGTATTCTGATCCATAGTTTTAGCTAAAGTTTGAATTTTATTACCTTTGTGAATACTTTAGCTCAAACTTTTACACAATTCTGGGGAAAAAAAAAATCAGTTCCCTGTGCGAGAAAATAAGGTGTAGACTGTCCTATTGACAGAGTGGAAAAAAACACATTTAAAATATTGGATTCATACTTGAACGTAGCACAGAAGTACATTAAAGTACTAGTTTGGATTAACTGAATATACTTGTCTCAGACAAAGTCTGACCTAAAGTATATATAACCATTTTAGTGCCATTTGCATGCAAAGGTTAGAGATGAGAAGCTGGCCTTCGTAGGTCTTGAAAAATATTCTGTCTTTAGACACATCCAGTAAATCTTACACCAAATATCTTACTATGGGTGCAAGGACATACAAAAGGTAAGAGCTTAATATTAATCCAATTTGAACAGTAATTACCTAATTCAAACAAAACAATTATTGTTATTGTTGGAGGTACAGAAGTATAAATTATCTAATTATTACAGAAAAGCATGGTTAATAACAGAGCTAAGAGTTCTGTACTAAACATTCTGGTATGCATCCCTTTTCTTTGGCATTATATTCATCCTTTTAGACCTTCTCTTAAGGTTCATAACTACTTTCTCCCTCAAGCAGAAGATATGGGGGTTTTTACTGAGCTATCAGTGTTCTGATTTCTTTGCCTTGAGGAGTATCCCTAGATATTCAGGATGGTGACAAAGGAAAAAAAAAAAAAAAAAGAGAGAGAAAAGAAAAAAAAATGTGTATGGCAGTTCAGCTAGCCATAAATCACATATACCACTACTTTTGCAGTCATCCTGGCACAGACCTGGGGATGCTGATTGATAATCTATCATCTCCTTATTTGAGAAAAGCTCTGAGGTCCCAGAGACATATAGGTTGGGAGGGTGAATAAAACACCAAAGAAAAATTATTGATTTAATTTTTGTAATAATAATTTTGAGGGCATCTTTAATGCTGTCTTTCTTTGTTAATTTGAGTGTTAACGTTATTGCAACTGGTCTGGTACAAGCTGTTATATGTATTAATTACAGCTATGTAACCATTTCTCCTAATCCAAATGCAAAACCTGTATTACATAAGGGGCTGGCGTCTATTACTCAGTGACTGCACATGCTTGCTGGACCTCTTATCAAATATAATATTTACAAGGCTAATCTCTTTGCATTCCTCCCAGGCTACGTGTGCTTACTTGCACCTCTGTAGGCTTCCTTTGTGTGTTTGAACTTATCCAGGTGCTCCTCTTTCATCCATGCAGGTCTCCTGGAATTTTTTTCCCAATTTCCCCTTCACTGGGCTGCATTGCTGCTGATCTTGGAGGAGGTGATAGTTGATTATCAACCAGATTTCTTTGTCCCCTCCTCCCACCAGGGCTTTATTTAACAGTATTCTACCAAGCAGGTCCCTGAAGAGCCCAAAGTCTGCTTTCCCAAAGTCCCAGGTACTGAGCTTGCTGTGCACCATCCTCACTGCCCTGAGGATATCAAATGCCGTCATTTCATGGTCACTGCAGACAAGGTTTCCCTTCAGCTTCACATTCCTCACTAGTTCCTCCTTGCTGGTCAGAACAAGGTCCAGCACAGCATTTCCCCTCACCAGATCCCCTCCTCCCCACTTGGAGAAGTGGCAGGTTATTACAGTCATGGAATGTCTTGGGTTGAAAGGGATTTTAAAGATCACCTAGTTCTAACCCCACTGCTCTGGGCAGGGACATCTTCCACTAAACCAGACTACTCAAAGTCCCATCCAACCTGGCCTTAAACACTTCCATGGATGGGACATCCACAACGTACATGAGGGAAAAATTCATTTGATTAAGAAAAAGAATTGCAATGGTGATGAGAAAGTTACATTACTATATGGGGAAATGATGGGATAAGTTAGCAGTTGATAATTTTTCCCTTACCATTTTGAACACACTTCAATATTCTCTGAATATAGCAAGGTTAAATTAACTGGCTTATCAGCTGCCAATCTACTGCTGTTGTTTAGCCAAGTCATATTCGCAGTTCTATAGATGCTCATTCTCTAAAAAAGCCTCAAAAATCTTGATTTTTTTACTTACAGATTGTAGGGCATTTAGACAAAATTATCTTCAAATCAAAAATGTTTGTAACTCAGTCTTGTCATTTTGTGTCAGATTGGCTGCTATACTGAAAAAAAGTCCTCTTTGGTTCAAAAGGGTCTGGAAAAGACAGGAAAAATTTTCCTGGTTTGAGCTTTCTATCCTTTTTTTTTGGCAGCAGCTTTTTTCCCAAAGTCTATTTAATGTCAAAGCAGGGAAAGAAGATTTCCTGGATATTGGAAAATATTTAGATTAAACCAAAAATGTTGCAAATGGATGGAGGATTATACACTAATGTTGGATGTAGAAAGTGATTCAGAGTCACTGATGAGCAACAGATGCAGTGTTTGACTCAGAATAACCAAAAGTCAGTGGACATGCAGAAAGAATGGAGGTACCTCCAAGGCTAAAGCTAGGAAGGAGTCTACATATAAATTATCCAGACAAAATGCTACTCACCTCTATTGTCAACACTGCTAGAGTCAAGCCATTTGCTGAGATGTTGAAATTTACTGAGATTTTTGTATCACCCCTTTAGGTATAAGGGTATCTCATCCAATTATACAGCTGGTGTTAGTAATGAGGGTTTGGTGGGTTTTTAATTGTTCTCCCTATTCCTCACCCAATAGTGGTGTAATACACTCAAAATGTCAACAAGATTTTGTTGGAAAGGGTAACCCACCAGACTCACTTCTTTGGCTTTTCTTTGTCTGTGGCCTAGGAACTGATGCTATGGATGAAAAATACACATTCAGATTATGGAGCCATGTTTAGTCTTTTTTGAACAGCAATCTGCTGCATTTCACTGGCAGATTTTGCTGTCAATTATTGATGTAGGTCATAGACACACAGAACAATGTAGCTTGGAAGGGACCTCCAGAGGTAATATTGTCTGGGCTTCTGCTTGGACCAGGATATTTTGAATACCTCCAATTATGGAGATTACACAAGCAATCTGTTCCAGTGTTTGACCACCTTCATGACAAAATTTAATTTCCTTGAGTTGAAATGTTTGATATTGCAACTCATATCATTGTTTACCCGTGCTCCCACTCAGAAAGCTCCTGGCTTTGTCTCTTGCTCTGCCATTATAGACAGCAGTGTCTCCTCAGCTCAGTCTTCTCACCATTGAACAGGCCCAG
Source organism: Daphoenositta chrysoptera (assembly GCA_013397915.1). Taxonomy (NCBI): domain Eukaryota; kingdom Metazoa; phylum Chordata; class Aves; order Passeriformes; genus Daphoenositta; species Daphoenositta chrysoptera. The sequence continues at coordinate 749,784 of VZRO01001998.1, forward strand.
TTATCTCAGCTTCTCCTCATATGTCATGTGTTCCAGCTTCCTGAACATCTGGGTAGCCTTTGATGGATCTGTTCTAGTATGTGCTGTCTCTCTGGTATAATGGTGCCCAAAGCCTGATGCAGTATTCCAAGTACAGTCCCAAATTTTTACTGGCAACTTCAGAGAACTTCAGCAAAAGTTTAGAGAAGAATTCAACCAACATAAAACCTTTCACAAAGCATTAACTTAGACCATTCCACTCAGAAAACTCCAAATCCGTGTGACTTCAAGTTGCTCAAAACTCCAAGAAGAGGGAATTGGAAGAAGAAAGAGAGAAATGATACAGAAAAGAATAAATATAGCTACCACTCCTGAGTTCCAGCAGTGTCTCAGCTTACCCTGAGACATTTCCTTTCCAAGGAAAGGTAGGGGCAAGACATGTGCTTGCCTCCTGCTTCAGTTTAAGTACCCTTTGGCTTTCCTGGGCCCTTTCCCCAGGTGGGCCTTCCTCTCTGGTGGCCACTCAGGAGCTGGGTTAGGGGCTCCAGAGGCAGGTGTGGAGCATTGCCTCTGCTGTGCCAGGGATTGGTGGCTACTGCAGGTTTGGGATACAGGCTGGGGGGTGGGGTGTGCAGGGTAGGGCATCACCTCACCAGAGCAAGGCCTGACCTGCCCCTACCCCTGCTCCACACATGAAATATTGGAACCAGCAGTCCTTCCAGTCTCTCACACTGAGATAGCTGTGCTTTGCTTAGGCAAAGCAAGGGCAGAAACCAAAGAATATCACCAGTCCTTGGATGCTGCATTCGTCCTGCAATGTGGATGGTCTGAAGCTGGGGTTTCAAGATAAAGAAAGCAAAAGAGAAAGAGAGGAAATAGAAGAGAAAGAGAGCCAGAGAAAGGAGAGTGAGGGAGTCCATTCCACTCTCCTTTATAGTTCACCTGGTGCACGCATCTTATGTAAGCTACACTTTTCACACTGTTTTGTTCACATATGCACAGCCAGACCTTCCCTAGGAAGTGAGTACGGAGGGCACAGTGAGGGGAGTCTGAGTGTGATTCTCAGGGTGGAGAAGGAAATTGGCTCAGAACAGCACAGCCCCACCTCTGCAAGACCCTCTGCTCTTACCACATATTTCCTGTCATAACAGCGAGAATGTTTGAGACAAAATGCACTTAGGTCTGATCCTCTACAGAAGGATGCAATTAGGTCACCCCAAAGCTTTCTCTTTTCCAGGCTAAACAAACCCAGTTCTCAAATTCTTTGCTCACAGGAGAGGTGCTCCATTCTTCTAATCATCTTGGTGTTCCTCTTCTGTACTTACCCCAACAGGTCCATGTCCTGCTTGTGCTGGGGGTTCCATAGTTAGATGCAGTTATTTGCCCGACAGGATGACAAGGATTTTTCTGGGAGAGAAATTTGTATTTACCTTTGCTGAAGTTCACAAAGTTTTTTGAGCTCAATTTTCCAGCTTATTGATGTCCATTCGTGCAGCAGCCCTCCTGTTCAGTGTGCTAGTTTCTCCTCCCAATTCTGTATCTTGCATAAATTCATGGATGGTGTACTCTATCCACTCTATTGCAGATCACTCAGATCATTAATGAACATATAAACTCTATTGGCCTCAGTACAGATCCTCGAGAGATGCCATTACTGACTGCCAGTTGGATTTTGTGCTACTGATCACTGCCAATTCAGCCTGACAGTCCAGCTAATTTTCTACTCACCTTATCATCAACTTATCCAGTCCATATCTTGTCAATTTGGCTTTAAGGAATGTAAGTCCTAGGCCTTACTAAAGACAATTCAGTGGGCCAAGAGCACTTTGTGCACTACCTTCTCCATAGAGATAAGCAGTTAACTTTTCTGCTTGCAGTTAGATAAAACTTAACTGCCACAGGAATTGTGTTAGTTATGGTTCTTTAAAAACAGCTACATTTAATGGTAAGTAGTGATCAGTGAATCCAAATGAAAATGGTTTCAGAGCTGATTGAAATATCAGGGAAAGAGAGGTTTGGCACACGCCTAAGGTCTTTTCCTGGCACATTTATTAATATGGTCTAAAAAACTGCAGCAGAAGGATTCCTCACATTTTGATGCAAACAGTAGCTGTTGGCTATCAGAAGGTGCTGTGCTGGTGCATGAGTCTCAAGTATTCATCCTAATGTGTCAAAAAACATAAAACATGCTTTAGGTGCCTAAGCTTTTCAGGAGAGATGAATCATATTGGATAATAATAATTAAACCATTGCCAATAATTTATCCTAATTTACCAGTTCCTGGAGAGGTAACTTGGACATATTAAAACCTCCTTGTGTAAGAGCAAAGAACATAAGAAGTATTTATGGCACACAGAGGTGTAAGGACTTCAAGGCCAGTCTTTTGTTTTATCAGAAGATTCAACAGTTTTCTTATAAATCTGTATTTGAACAGAACTTAAATGAAGATTTTTCTATGTAGAAGCTGAGAAGTACTTTTTGTGATAACAAATAAATTAATAAACAAATAATCTGTCACCCTTCACTTTTTTGGTTTAAGTCCTGGACTGGGAAAGATATCCAAATCTAAGAAATATTTCAAGAGTACCCATAAATATGTTTTTAAAAGAAGTGAGAAAATAACGTAAAATTCTGGGACATGATTATCACATATCTACTTACTTTTACCTTTATTTTCAAGAAAATTGCCTAATAATACTTACTGCCCCTTTTCAGTTAACATCTAATCATTTCTCTTTGCCTTATTGGAAAATTATTGCTGCTTATCCACACAGTGATGACAACAGTCTTCTAACCACTGCAGAAAGGAACAAACAAATGACATAAAGAATAATTGATAACACTTATATGGGTTCTGTTTTCAATTATATTTCTTAGAAGTATGCTGTAAGGAAGGATGGAGTATGAAGTCTTATGAATATTTAGCATAATTCAGGGAAAATAAATTATGTCAAGTCTGAGATGCTGCCAACTAAAAAATGTAAAATAGTGCCATGGAAGCTAAGGGCAATTCTAGGCCTTAGGTATAATTTCATAGATAGCATCTGGAGATCCCTCCTTTCCTGTTCTGTTCCAAAAGAATCAGTTCTTTGAGACAGAGTCAGAAGAGGATTAACTCTGTTACTTTTCTGAGGAAGACACCCTAGGGAAGAGGGAACTCTTGAGTATTTGGTGTTTCCTGCTGATTCCCTTGCTGCTGTACAAGTTATAACCTAGTTCTTCCATAAAACTCTTACAAGGATTGGCTTTTTTTTCTTCAGATTTGCTAAGTGTGACTAATAGAGCAATGAATTTACATGTACTTAGCCCACAGGAGTTTGAGAATTAATCCCTTATAAAGATATCTGGTCCTCAAGTGTAAAGAAAATTATTCTAGCAGGAACAAGCAATTTCCCCTCAAGGTGAAACAAAGACTACAACTAGGAAAAGATTTAAGAGAAAAGAAAAAAAAAATAATTCTGTATTGAGTCTGGTTATACCAAATAGGATGACATGGAAGATATTTAAAGGGAGTTCATCTCTAAAAGCCTGTTTGTTTCTCTTCCAGATACATGATTTGGCATGATGATAACTATGTGTAGTCCCATATGCAGTACTTTTTGTGGAACACGTATTGATAGCAATCATATGAAATTAGCATGAGGATGGTTAAAAAGGTTAGTAATACATAAAAATGTATTTTTTTTTTTCATGTTATCAACCATTTGAGCATCAAAGCAGGAAGTGCTTTTAAGGACAAAATCTTCTGTATGTATTAGCAATTAATTATGTTATGCAAAAGATGTCATTCAGATCTATCTCCAAAAGTCATGCTACAGTTGCATTCTAATTAGTTCATTACAAAGTATGCCCAAATGCAGCAACTGGGATTAATTGTTAAACTGTTCTCTATAGCATAAGAATGACTTTTGAGCATCAGGGAAAGAGAAAAAAAAAAAAATCTAACAAAGATAAAGTCACATGTCCAAGATTCGAATTTTGGTGTGTTGCCAGGTCTGTTACCAACATAAGAGCAAAAGTGTTTGGAAAAATTTATATTATTTGGGATTATGGATGCTAATAAGTGGGAAATGAGCACCTGTCTTTACCTAAGGGCATTTGCAATGCAGAAAACAGACTTTTGAACATTTAATCATCCTAAAAAGATTGATTTATCAGGTATGATGTAAACCTGACTAATTCAATTGCATTTTGTGATGCGGTGTCATCCTTGTTTATTGTATAATACTTCAATGGTTAGGATACTCACCCCAGGAGTAAACAAATACATGGATTTCCCTCAGTCTAATTTGAATTGAAATAAAAGTTTCATCATCCTACAAATGTTCACTAAACACTCACCTTCTGACTCTTATCAAATAATACACATTCAGTCCCTGACCAGAATTGTGAGCCACTGTGTAGACACTGCAAACCCAGAACAAGACTATTAGATGTCAGAATGAGACTTGATAGAGCTGCAATCAGACATACAGGCATCTTCCATCTAAGGAGGATGGAGTCATCAGCACTATCCTTGATGTTTTTAATCAATGACTTTGTATTATAAGATATTTAAATAGTGCAAGAAACTAAATTTCAGACAGAGTGACCTGAATCCAAAGCTATAGAGTCAGTCATCCGTGTTGTGGCCTTCTATACTGGACCTGTGGATCCTGAACATGTGTTGTCCAACTCAGTTTGAACTAGATGAGAGGGAAAATCAATAAATATATTTCCAGAAGATCATATAGGTGCTTTGTAAGAAAGGAAGTCTTGTTTTGACCTTATATATGCTGTAATTCAGCAGGGTAATTAGATGACTGCTTAGTTTAATCACACAAGTATTGTTATTCTGTTGTCATCCATGAAAACATTCACTTGTTTAGAAGTAGGTACATGATACTCTTACTGAATGAAACCTTTATCTGACTAGCTCATTTGTATGCATTTCCATTAGATGAATTCTCCTTTTCTGGCTTTTGGTTTTTTTTCAGTAGATGACTTTACAAGATCTTCATTGCTTTCTAATTACCAAAACTGTTGGTGACTTTTTTGTCTCTTGATGAAAATTTGCATTAAAGTAATTCAGGAGTTTAAAACATTCATTAATTTAGTCATTTTCCCATTTAGTAATTGGACTAATCTTTGTACTATTTTTCCACTAGAATCTGTTGTAGCCCATCTGATTTTCTCTAACCCTCTGACTACATGAATTCCCTCCCTATTCTGGCTGCTTTTTGCTCTCTGAGGTATTAGTTTCTGTACAAGTATTCTTGTCATAGGGTATCATTTGTTTTTAACCCTTAAGTCCTCAAATAGTGGTTTTGAACTCCTGCTCTAAGGTAAAAATTTCCATTTTTAATCTGTCTATCTACATGAGGATTGGAAAGATGAGCTGCCTGGAATCAGCTGAGACTGGCTGTGTCACAGAGGCTGCCTTAAGAAACCCCACTGCCAAAAAATGGGTACCTGCACCCAAAACTACTTTCTGTTTTCAAACTTGTCCACTTCCTCAGTTGTCTGTTTAACTGCACAGTGGAAGGACTAGGACTGAGGTCAGCAGTAAAGTCAGACCTCATTTGTGCTGATATGTCTCAAATACTCACAACAATAGCTACCAACATTTGGAAATAATGTTTAAAAATAACTGTTTGGTTATTAGTATTGGATGAGTTAAATCTGTACTGCAAAACATAAGCAAGTGAAATAATGAAATACAGTAAGAGTAAAATGCTCTAGGGCAGATACTTAGAGATGCTAGCATGAAAAAAAACTTGACAGAAAAGCTCTGTTTTCCTCAGCCTTCAATAACATTTTTTTTCTCTTCCTCTTTTTCCTCTTTACCCAGTGTCAAAGATAACACTCCTGCCAAATCTAACCACTGCCTCTTTGGATTATAATTTCTGTCAGCAGACAACCCCTTTCAAGATCATCAACATATATGATAATTGCTGCATCAGGGAAAGGTAGTACATGAAAATACAACAGGAATTCAAGACTGTAACTCTTTTGAGGTCCTAAATCTCTGAATATAAATAAAAATATTCATACAGCAAACTATATGAATCTTTATTCTTTATACATTGCCATTAAAAGCTTTAATGTGAATTGAATTTATATTGATGTCTTTTCAGACTTCCAGAGAAATAGGGGACTTGACAGAAATACATAATGAGAACAGTATAAAGTTGCTTAATGCTTTGTGTTTTACCACAGACTGATCTGTGTTGCTGGTCTGGTTTTGTGTCACTGAAGCTGGAGGTTTAACCGTTTCCTTCATTTAAGAGGGGTGAAAGAGCCCCATGATGCATTTGTAATATTACAGTGCAGAATATCAGGGGTTTGCAACCCAAACATACAAATAAACAGGTATTCATGTGCCTACATGTGTGCATTAAAAATACAAGACACACTTGGAAAGAGACAGCTGTAGCTGCCGGGCCACACATACAGGTGCATACAGGCTGCCAAAATGACCACTAGAAAACTCTTTGCTGAAAGACTCAGGGTTAAGTGAAGAATGAACATGAAAATCATCAGCTGATTTATTTATTTCACGTTCAGGGAAACAATGTTTATTGGTTTTGCATTGTTAACAAACAAGTAATTTCCTTATATCTAATTTTACTGTGAACTGCTGTGATTCTAAACTACAGAGGACCACTCAGGTAAAAGAAAAAAGGGGGAGGAGCCAGGAAGGGAATATGTGAATAAATCCTAAAGGACAATGAACTATTTAAGTATTTTGAAGCCAGATTCTGTTTTATTTAAATACATTATTTCCTAAGTTATCTCTTGAATTTTTATGGCTAATTCATAACTCAGTTGAAATGAATATGATAAAATAAGCTCATAGTAATTTCTATAAAAACATAAGATACAAGCAAATCTTTCTGATTTTTCTTAGATTAAATTTGGATGTAATACATGTTCTTCTTTGTTAAGAAGAAATTTGCTTCCTCATCTCCAGTATTCACAGTTTTGTGAATTTTGTGAATTAACATCAGTCTACTGGACAGCATCTGAAGCATGAGAAGCCCATTAGCATGTTGCTATGTGGTGTGATACAGCATTTATGTCTGGGACAATACTCAAAGGAGACAAAAGGTGTTTCCTGTCTCATGACTATTTCTGCATCTGATTAATCTTTTTTTTACTTTTTTACAAGAAAAAATTTATTTACAAATCTTATCTTAAACTGAAATTAGGTTGGATAGTAATATTGTTTACTTGCCAGTGAGTTTCCTGAAAGGGAGCAAAAGTATCTATTTTCTCTGTCTTCTTTAATTATCATGTTCAAGTTCCAGTGAAACCATTTGCCTTGTTGATATGTGTTTGTTTTTATTCCCAAAGGAAAATATATCTTTCAGAAATTATTAAGAAACACTATTTTTTTCAGAAGCCAATATTATGTCTGTTTTTGAGGCATATATGTCACATTTTGATGTATCTTGTCAGGTTTAATCAATCCTGTTGATGTGTGTGAGATGTGATCCAATTTCACATGATCAGAATTACTTCATTTGACATACCACCATGTGACATTGAAGGTCAAATTTCAAACAATAACAAACAAACAAAAACTTTGCACTGTATTAAAATATTTTAGGAGAACAGAAATAACTTTTTTAAGACAGGTAAAGTTCTTAGATTTGAATCACTTGCATTTTAACTATTTGTTGTATTTTGGTGGCCATATCAGATTTTCTAGTAATATGAATTCAACCAGTTGTGTAACTCAGCACAGAGATGGAACTTCAAGACTCTTTGCGTTGATAAGTCATCTGTAAAGACTGATAGAGCAATCTGAAATGGAGAATGAGGAGGTGTTCTCCCTTTTGTTTGTGAAGGCTGGGTAGATAGAGTATTCAAGTGTACAGTATGAATCTCTTATGAATCCAAAGGTGTTCTCTGCCATTACAAATATGGGGGGTTTTTTTTATGAAAAAGGGGTGGACTAAAAGACAGAAAGTAGATTTAGCCTGATTTCTGCAAATAAACCCCAGCCAAACAAAAAAGCTCCAGCTTCTTATTGAGCACTGATAAGGGTGGGTATTTATTTATTAATTTATCCAGTTGGTATTTGATTTCTGAAAAAACAAACAAGCAGGCTAACGAACAAACTGGGTTATAGAAGATTTTGCTTCATATGTATGTGAATTCACTTCAATTCATGTGAATGATTTCCTGTCAATGAGTTTACATTCACTATGTACATTCACCATCTGTGGCAAAATCTACAACTTCCTTTCCAAGTGTGACATGTGCTGAGCTAAAATTTTTATCATAAAATGTTTCTGGAGTACTCAGTGTCTCAAAATCTTGCTGAATAAACTTTACTGATGTGGTTTCAAGAAGCTCATTTTCAGAAGATAGCAGAGCTGCTGCTTTAACTTACAACACACTTCTGAGAAACCTGGACACTTGTTTTCCTTGAACTATGCCTCACTGAGCTACATTTACATGTTTATTTGCAACAGAAGTATAGAAATTAGGAAATAAGAAATTTTTTAATCAGAAATGAGTCCAGGCCTAAAATAATTGTCTGGTGCTCTATTATGTTGGAGCACAGGATCCCTATCAGAGCAGATGGATGTTCCTGAGAGAACTGCACTCCTTGGGAACCCCATGCCAGAGCACAAGGAAAGTGTGAGAAGAAAGGAGCAGCAAAGAAACCCCCATAATTAATGACCATAACCCCACATCCTCAACCTCTGCTGTTTACTGGGAGGAAAACTGATTCAGGAAAGTGGGGGAAGAAAAGCTGTTGTTAAATTTGTCTGTGTTTTTTTCACTACCCAAATCAGTAATTAAATTATTATTTATATTATATATATTATGAGTATCATAATATAATATCTATGTAGTACTTAGATAAATACATAAAAACAGTAAAATATATGATATGGATAATAACACTGTAGATACAAAACAAATCTTACATCACATAAAATCAGTTTATTCAGCAGGGAATGCCTTTGGATGTTGAGCTTTAAAATCCTTAGGATAATAGAGATTCTCATATTTACAGAATATAGAAAAATAGTGCTGTGATTTGTACTTTGGGAATAATTAAATTTTCTTCTGTTAAAGGCTTGTTGAGAATATGAGCTTTTATTTTTATCTCTTCCTAGCTAAGGTCACTTCTGCAACCTGATGACAATGTTTTTACCAATACCATCTGAAACAAATTGAGGTCAGTGTACATTTTCTCACTGCCTTGGTCTCAGATTTCTTCCATGAACTGGAGAAGGTTTCAATTTACTGAAGCACTGAAGTAGGTAAGATCCAATCAAAGTAAAAGCAAAATCAATAAATGCTAACCTCAGAGGGCTAAATAGTAGCGACATCAGACAGGGGAAAAAGTTGTTTGCAGATCCAAAATACTATTGTACTCTATGAAGCTATATGTTTTTATATTACTTGTTTACTGAGATGTATTTAACATGTTTGAAAAACAGCAAGATGGATTTTCTATCTAGGCTAGGAATGTGCCTATGTGTTTTTGCAAACATTCAGAAAATATAGACAATCCATTGAAGCAAGCAAGATCCCAATCCAAATTCTGCTCATTTCTGTAATATATACCACGCTTCTTTATCTCCTAACATTTAGTGGTTGTTGTAAATAAATGATACATTTTTAAACACTGTGATAAATAAAATAGGAATAAAATATTCATTAAACAAGTTATGCCTTGAACTGGCTACACAAATTTGGTAAAAATTAGTTTTCACTTTAAAGGACACAGTTATTTTTTCTATGCTGTTTTTGCAGTATATAAATATTCCATATTATATAGAAAATGTGATTTAAGAGGAACAGGTGTCATCTGTAGTTATAGAATAGTTGTGGGTTTATATGTACTTTCAAGTTTGCTTTTAAAACAAACACGATTTTATTTTTTGCTGAATATCAGTTAAATAGCATTATGCTCAGTGTAGCTCTGTTGTGTCAGCACTCATACAAACTCTTTTCTCACTCATCAGAAATTTTTTATAAATCAGCATTAGCTGTAATTTCTCTGTTCTATCTCCAGGAATTATATATTTTGTTTCCAAATTGTATTGGGTTTTATGGCCAGGTTTTAGTATCAGGGGGCTACAGGGGCGGCCTCTGTGAGAGGCTAGTAGAAGCTTCCACCATGTCCAGCCAATGCTTCCACCACGTCCACCAGAGCCAATGCCAGCCAGCTGCAATATGGACATGCTGCTGGACAATCAGGAATGATGGTAATGCCTCTGTGATAACATATTTAAGAAGAAAAAAATGTTATTGTGAAGTTATAATTATGGCCAGAGAAGAGCAGGGGGAGAACATGAGAAGAGCATGAGGAGAGCAATTCTGCAGACACCAAGGTCAGTGGAGAGGGAGAGGGAGGAGGCGGTCCATGGACCAGAGCTGAGATTCCCCTGCAGCCCGTGGTGCAGACCACGGTGAGGCAGCTGTGCCCCTGCAGCCCATGGAGAACCATGGGGATGAAGAGATCCACCCACAGCCTGTGGAGGAGACCCACAAGGAGGCAGGCGGATGCCTGAGAGGAGGCTGTGAACCTAGGGGAGGCCCATGCTGGAGCAGACTCCTGGCAGGGACCTGCAGACCTGTGGAGAGAGGAACCCGTGCTGGAACAGGTTTTCTGGAAGGACTTGTGATCCTGTGGGGGACCCACACTGGAGCAGCCTGTCCTTGAGGGACTGGACCCTGTGGAAGAGTGACCCACACTGCAGTATTTTGAGAAGGACTGTTGCTTGTAGGATGGACTTGGATTGAAGAAGTTCATGGAAAACTGTCTCCCACGGGAGGGAACCCACACTGGTGCAGGGGAAGGACTTTTCTTTCCAAGTAGCTACAGGAACAACTTGTGATGAACAGACAATAACCTCCATTCCCTGTCTCCATGCACCACTGCAGGGAGGAGGTAAAACCGGGAAGGAGGGAGAGATAGGGGGAAGGTGTTTTTAAGGTCTTATTTTACTTCTCATTTTCCTGCTCTGATTTTGTTAGCAATATATTTGTTTAATATCTCTAATTCAAATCTGTTTTGCCCATGACAGTATTTGGTAAGTGATATATATTAGATGTCCATATCTCATTAATGATATTGAAGTACTGATCCATGGAGATTTGCAAGAGAAGTAAAGAAGTGAACACTTGTTTTCCTTTGCTTCTTGATTTCTAGGTAAATTATGAAAGTAGTGTTCATACACTATTTATGTATTTATATCATATAATGTAATTAAGGTGCATTTCTTAATAAATTTGGCATATGTCATAGCTCGAGACATTTGAAATATTTTTCCAATTCTTTATTAATGTACAATAAAAAAGTCATGTAAGTAGTAGGCTGGATATTATTGTAAAAGGTCACTCAGTTCTCCTTTACTGAAGAAGAATGAAACATTGACTTGACTATAAATATAGTCACTGACAAATACCTATTCAGTTCTTCAAAAGTGCATTCTATAATCACAGCTCACTGCTTTTATCATAAGGAAAATTTCTCTTTATATTTAACGTAAACCTCTTCTTTTGCCAACAGAATGAGGACATCAGGTTATTATCCTTTTCATGGCAGTATTTTTTTGTCTGTTAAAACAAAACCATTGTCTTTGACCTTTCCTCCTTAGCTGTGTTTTCAACTTTTCATGCTATTCTTGCTTGCTGTCTTCTATTTTGACTATACATTTCTTTCTAAGTGGGTCGAGATGAGACTGAAACTTAGGACAGAAAAATCATATTGCTTCCTAAATGATATTTTCTTTTTTCATACAGATAATAATTTCTTCCCCATCACCAATGGTTAATTTACGGACTCCTGTGAACTTCCACCTTTTAAGGAATAATGTCTCTTAACTGTAGTCTGTATTTTGTTGTAGTGAATTTTACAAAACTGAACTGTAACACTGTACTACTGCTATGCACTGTTATTCTTGCTGATTTCAAAACATCTTTATTTTGCAGACTTCAAATCCAATCATCTGATCTGTTTTCAACCCCTCTAATTTGATTTAGTCAGATTTGTTGATATCATCAGCAAATTTCAGAATATGCTCTGTATTCTACTGGTTAACTCAATAAAAGTATTGAACAAAACCGTGACCAGACCAGAAACCTTACATACTAACCAATCAAAAAGTTTGCATCTATACATTCAGTGATATTTTCAATCAGTTTTGTATCTATCTCTGAAAATTTAATCTCGTTACAATTCTCTGCTTTAATTTTAAGAATGTCATCTTAGACACTTGCAAAGCTTTTTAAAATAAATACATAATTATTTCCACTCTTTCAATGTTATCTGCTAGGCTAGTTATTCTATCAAAGAATATTTGATAATTACGACCCAATTTGTTAATGAGATCCAAACTCTGTATCATTGCATACTGAAAATCAATTATTCATATAAAAACACTCCAGGTAAAGACTTACATATTCACAGTAATAATTCTTGATTTATGCTATGTGTCTTTGTCAGGGGCAGTTAAATATTGATAATTTACAGCAGTAGAATACAGACTTCATTTTGCAAGCAAAGTCCAGGCAGCTAGCTTAGTGATCCACTTTTATATGATAAATTTCTGCTTTTTTTTCCCTTCTTTAAGACTTTTTTTTTCTTTAAGCTATTAACAGTTAGTGTTTTTTTTTTTTTCCAAAGCCACTTCAGCTGCTAACATATTCAGTGGTGTCCAATAAGAACTGAATGCATTTGAGACTTGATTTGAGCTGTATGGTTTCAATCTTCAAGGTTAAAAGGCACAGTCACATTATCTCCTTATATAATATGACATTAAACATACAATAGAAGTACTACATCCCATTCCCCAAGCATAAAGACTTATGTAAACTCAGGAACATTTATTTATATATAAGTAATATTTGGTACAAAAGACCATTTTAAAGAGTTGTTAAAATCAAAATCAGAGAATCCCATTCACAACTGCATTTGTATATATAAAAGATGTGATATAGTCTCAAACCAGAAATGGTATTTGCTGTTGTTGACAAACATTATTTCCTTTTTAAAGAGATAAAAACTATGCTGTTTCCAGTGTTCAAGAAGTCTAGATTAAATTTTAGTCCTAAAGAAAAAAATGTACTTGTCTCAGTTATAAAAACTCTATAGACTATCAGGGGTTTTGTTTTGTTTTGTGAGGTTTTTAAAACATACCTCCTTGACAGTAGTTAGTTTGTTTAAATATAAAATTTCTAAGACTAAAATATTTTCAGATATTGAAATATCATGTAGAAGTAAAGCAGACAATGTTCAGGCAAATTGTGCTCTGTTTCAAGTGCATGGGCAGGGAAGGAAGATTTTGCAAGCATATGTATATTTCTGCAGTCATAAAGCCATTAGTGTCTCCCATTCTCTTTGCTGCAATTGTAGTATAGAATGTGCAGCAAGCGTGGCATGACAAGAATACCTCAGGGCATAATCACTGTTATATTCAGGGTTTCTGTTCAGCAAGAAGGACTGCATCTGAACTGCAAAATTGGTGAGTGAGAGAAGGCTTTGTGGAATGCAAACAATCAAACATAAAGCTAGTCAAAAAGCATTATTGGGATAATGGGCATGCTTGATCGAGACTTAGTACAACTTACTTTTTATCACTGTGCAATTCATCAAGCATGAACAATTTTTTTCTTTACAATAGAACCATAAATGCACAGTCATAAAAGGAAGGAGATGATGCACAGTAGTTGAGAGATCAGCTAAGGCTTTTTGCTGTTCCATTAAATATTTTTCACAGAATTCTGTAATACAAATTTACCCCTGGATTAAACCCTTGAAGCAGTGGCATCTTATTACAGTATAATTAAAAGCAATCAGTTAATTTCTGCTTGATTGATGTCATATATTTGCTCTGCAATATCTCAGTGGCAAATTAAATGTCTAGTAAATGCCCAATCTGAAAAAAGCAAATTATAAAGCATAAAAACAGTACTTGCAAGGGTTGAATATGTGTAGTACTTATGGCATCTTGATACACATCTACATGTCTGAGTTTAATCCTTCTCTAGATTTGGGTCAAAAATGCACCTAATCTATCTATAGGCGAGAAAAGACTGAAAAAACCCCAAATGTAATTATAATGACAATAGTATCATACTCCCTTGTGTTGCTGGCTTCAGGTGCTGCTGTGCACTGACCTTGACAGCCCAGGGATTGCCTCCTGAATTCCTTCTGCTTCAAGAAATGAACTTCTTTTTAAATGGTAAGTCCAAGGAGCACTGAAAATCCCATCTGCTAATGTGGCTCTTTTCCCAAGTAATTCTCTTAGTGATTTAACCTTACGCCTATTGTAAAACAAGTTACTTCAGGTTATCTACCAAAAACCTCTTCTGCCTAATGAGATGAGTAGGTCTTACCTCCCTGAGAGGAAAACAGCTTAAAGGTTTATTCTTTATGAGTAGAGGTCTGGACAATCACTAACTGTATAAAGTTTAACAAAGGCAAACACTGGGTTCTGCATCTGGGATGGGGCAACCCTGGATATAGGTACAGACTGGGGAAGGAGAGACTGAAGAGCAGTATCACAGAAAGGGACCCGGGGGTCGTGGTCAGTGGCAAGTTCAATACCAGTCAGCAGTGGCCTGGCAGCCAAAAGGGCCAACCATGACCTCGGGGGCATCAGGCACAGCATTTGCAGCTGTAGATGGAGGTGATTGTCCTGCTCTGCTCTGCATTGGCGTAGCCTCACCTCAAACCCTGTGTGAAGTTTTGGGCATCAAAATATAAGAACAATATAAAGCTGTTAGAGTGTGTACAAAGGAGATGAAGATGCTGAAGGATCTAGAGGGGAAGCAGTACAAGGTGTAGCTGAAGTCACTTGCCTTGTACAGCCTGGACAAAATGAGGGATTGAGAGGAGACCTCATCTATAGCTTCCTCACCAGGTGAAGCAGGGGTGCAGGCACTGTTCTCTTCTCTCTGGTGACCAGCGACAGGACCCAAGGGAACAGCCTAAAGTTGTGTCAGGGGAGGTTTAGACTGGATATTAGGAAAAGGTTCTTCGCCCAGAGGGTGGTTGGGCACTGGAACAGGCTCCCCAGGGAAGTGGTCACAGCACCAAGCCTGACAGAGTTCACGAAGCATTTGGACAATGTGCTCAGACAGATTGTGTGCTTTTTGGGGTGGTCCTGAGTAGGGCCAGGAGTTGGACTCAATGATCCTTGTGGGTCCCTTCCACCTCAGGACATTCTATGATTTGTCTTCTTAGTATTAAAGATACATTCAAAGACTGTCCCAGCCAGTCATTGCATTGCATTCCTTGAAGTTGGATGTTGAAAAACTATTCTACAGGTAAATGTATTTTCTCTAGTTCGTGTTGGAAATTTACCCATTCATCATTTTTAGACCATGAGAGTGACCACACTGCATCAGATTAGAATTTCTTTCTCCTAAAATGGCGATAAACAGATACCTAAGGAATCGTGAAAACAGAGCAAGCATATGATATTTCTTCCTAACACTTTCCCGGTGTCTTGTTAATGTAGCCCAGCAGGCACTTAGCTTTCATTGTTGCAGAAGCACACTGCTGACTTCTGTTCAACTTGTTGTCTCAAAAAAATGATTTGTCTCTTTTCTGTCTAGGCAGTCAGCTTCCAGCCTGTACTGTTGAATGGTGTTATTTTGCCCAATATACAGGGCTATTGAAATTGAAGTTATTTTTGTCCACCCATTTCTCTAGTCAGTTGAAAACCTTTCCAATGGCAGACAGCCCTGCAATGTAAAAGCTGTCCTTCTGTCTAGGGACATGCTGAAATTGTATTTTCCCTCATCATGCAGACCATTAATGAGGATGTTGAACAATATTGATCTCAGTATCAACTCTGAGGAGTAACTCAGGCTGACATATAATATCTGGCTAAAGCTGGGTTTTGAACTGCTGACAATTGTTCTTTCAGCATGGCAATTTAGTCAATTTTTCACCCAGCTTGTCATTCTGTGTATCGAGACCATTTTTTTTCCAATACAGATACAAGAAGTTGTGCTGTGGGACACCATGTAGAAGATCTTGGTAACATTAGGACAGTCACTTCTCTTACTTGCCCACCAAGCTGATCTTCCTGTTAGAGAAGGAAATCAGTTTGGTGAGGCATCAGTCTACCCTCAGTAAATGGCTGCTCTCAGTTGTCCTCTTGTCCTACGTGTGCCTCAATGTGGTTTCCAATCTTCAGCTGAATAAGGTCTGCATCTCCCTGAATCTCTCTTTCTTGGTCATCCTGAAAGTGAATGTGACATTTGCTTTTTCTTTTTGTTCATCAGAAACCTTGCCTGACTGTCTCTGTCTTTCAAAGATGGTGAAAAATGGGTGGTTCTGGTGCGTTTGCATCATTATCAACCAGTTCTCCAATTGTCTTTGAGTGCTGTCATTCTTGCATTACTAATATAAGCACTAATTTTAAGGAACTAATACAATGTTAGAATTAACTTAGGAAATTCTTAAAAACAGAACTTTTCTAGATTTTGACACAAATTTGTTCCTTTGTTTTTCTCCTAGAATATGGTTTCATTAAAAAATACTAATGTTATGATTCACATTTAATATCACTCTTAAAGAAGTATTTCAGAAGAAATAAAAACAGGAGGAAAGGAAAATGGTTCTTTTTTATCTTTCGGGCTTCAAAGATGAAGTCAACTTTCTTATAAGTCAAAGCAAATCTTAAACAGCAATGTTGACAAATAATACTCCATTTATGCTGTCTTTGCTTTTGTATTAAAAAAAAAGGGTAAGCAAAGGATTATGTTTTGTATTTTGTTTTTCACATGTTGTAGCTACTAAGAAGAAATCAAATAATCTTTAAATAAATATGTTTGAAAGATAAATTGCACACAAAAAATCTAAATCATTTACATGTACTTCTGATTTTACAAAACAGAAGAGAATAAGAAAAGCTCTTGGGAATTTTTCTTGAAAGGAGTATTTTAATTCCTACATGGAAAAGAAGACAGTAAAATATTTAAGGGATTGAATAGTGCAAGAATCAATATTGTACCAACTTCTTATAAGCAATTAGTCACTCTCAGCACATATATAGCAGTATTGGTATATATGAATAATTTGTGTATATATATATATATATATATATAGGTAAATCCACTCTATATACTCCATTCACACTTTCCCTATCTTTGAAATATCCTGCTATCAAATAATACTGGAAATTAAAAATCCATGAACTAATTAATTCCTCTGCCTGATGTGGAGATGTCCCAAGAGAACAATTTTTAAGATAAAAAAACCCTAAGTTATAACAAATTTAAAATATTGAATTCTCTTTACAGAAATAGGTACATGAGGGAACAAAAAAAGGTATGGTTTCACAGCTTTCTTAAACTAATCTGTGCACCTGTTTAAGGGGAGAGTCCCAACACACTCTTTCTACCTGTTCCCTTTGCCCATGCATCAACTTTGCCTTAATTTTTCACTCTTCTAAATACTCCCACCACAACAATTTTTAATTTCCAAACTAATAAATATCAGCAGACCCGTAGGTTTGTCTGAAACACTGAGTAATTGTTGCAGCCAGCATTACAGAAAACAATGGCAGTTTTAAACTAAAAACTAAAACAATCAAATAAACAAATGCTTTACTGAATTCACTTATTACTATTTTTTTTTAGTGGCTACTTCTTGCACATCCTTAGGTCTTATCCACAAATTTAAGGCTGATCACCCTTATTACCAAAGGCTTGCAGTAGTTGTGAGTATATAGTGCTAGGGAGCTCAAATCATGCAGTTATTACTGATGGCTGTGGTCCTTGGTGGCTCTATGTAACCAACATCAGAGAGATTGGATGTAAGAACTCTGGGCAGAATAAAAAGACTGCATTGAAATGAGTTTGACCTCTTTCTTTGCTGATTTACTTCACTTATACTTAACACGATTTTCATGTCCCCCTCTAATAAGTGAGGTGTCTCATCTGGTACTGATGCAGCTTATTTTTGTTATTTCCAGTTATGTTTCTTGTATATGCAACAGGATGCCCTGCCTGTTTGATGTTCTACTTCCCGTCATTTTTTCTTCTATCACTTGGATGCCTCACGGTGCAACAAACCCAGTCTTCCTTTACCCCTTGAATTGTCACATTGGTCAAACATTTATTTAAAATCCTTTGTCTAGTTATGCCATTACAGTGTTACAAAATATTTCTATACTATGGGAAGTTTTACTATTTTAGCATTTGAGTTCAATTTGCAATATTGTGTACTGATTATTGCATCTTCAGTTTATAATTGTCACAAGATTCTCTTTACCTACAGAAAAAAAAAAAAGAAGAGAAATTGCTAGTACATAAAAGTTTTACTGAATTTTCTTTCCAACTGTTTTTAAGTGGAAAACCTGTGTAACAATTGATTTTTTAAAATTTTTGCTAATGATCCTATCTATTTGTTTGATGGTCACTTTACAACTCGCTAAAGTAAATGCAATAAAATAAAAAAAAATAAAACTTCTTCAGTTGGATTTGTTTTTCAATGAGTAGAAAATATTTAAGCTTATGAAGTATGATCTTTGTTGTGCCTGTAAAACAATTTAAGGCCCAAGAAATTTAAAAAATGAGACTTATGTCACTCGGTAGTTTGACTGAAAATTAGTTGGGAAATGGCTCTTAATTTGCAATGCTCAGCTGTTCCAACATGATTATAACCACGACCTCAAAGATCCCAATTCTACTGTAATATAATAATTTTCAAATCTTCCATGGCTTTATTCTAACAAATTTGCCATCAATTCCTGTTTAAATAGTACTTTCCTGTCCTATCATCTATATTTTGATTCTTTCCCATGTATTTCAGCATTCTATCCACATAACTTAACATACACATAAAGAGTAATTAACCGTTTTCTGTTTAGTTATTTTTACAAAGTATACAGAGAACATTAACGTGATTTAGTCTACAGTGTGCACATGTACTAATACAGGCTTTCTTACACTACAGCATTTTCCCTTATTTTCATATATTAAAATTTACTTGGTAATATCAAGTCTTAGCAAAGCAACATTATCTTTCTTTTATATTATTATTTTTATAATATTATATTATTTCTATTATTATGTATTCTATTTATTATTTATATATTATTTATATTATTTATATTATTATATATTTATATATTAATATTTTATATTAATATATTTCTTTCTGCATACTTAGAAAGAAATTATTACTCAAAATATTTGTCATTTATCCTTTTTCTTAGGTTAATTTCCTGGTTAGATATCTTAACTTACAGTTACATAAGCTTAAAGCAATATCTTATAGACCATATTTAGATCCAATTATGAGATGCAATCCTGAAAAGCAAGTTCACAGATTTTTTATATATAGCCACAGCAGAATATTTTTGGTTTGCACTTTGAAGTAGAGTCACATCATAGACCTAGTGCTGCTTGGTCATCTGGGCATAGTTGAAATCTGCTGATTTCAGTTACCTGCCCTGAATAATACTGTGAACCTCTAGAGAATGTACTGTTGTTTGCTTGTGAAAAACAAACAAAACCAGATTTTTTCATCTAGTTTTTTGGCCTGGTTGCACTCAAGGGTTTTTTGTTATATATTTAATTGAAAGAGATTACTTTGAATTTATTTGTTCATGCTTATCTTTGGCATTATTAGCATTCAGATGGGTTGGCAATTGGTTTTGCTGTCCCTAGAATAATAATTTGTGTGCATTTAGACTGGAATTATATTTTTAAGGAAATTTCTTTATGAATAAATATGATGGAAGTTTAGAGCAATAAATGCTTATATCGAGGCTGACCTTGGTGTCACAGATGGTTATGAGCTTATTTAGTATTACTTTTCTAATTTTGCTACCAAAAGGATGACAAAATAATAGACCACTTATTAAACCATCCACAAGTTTTGTCCAGAAGCAGAAAAAACACACACAAAAAAAAAAAAAAAAAAAAAAAAAAACAAAAAAAAAAAACAAAAAAAAA
Organism: Daphoenositta chrysoptera; assembly: GCA_013397915.1. NCBI lineage: Eukaryota > Metazoa > Chordata > Aves > Passeriformes > Daphoenositta > Daphoenositta chrysoptera. Next base: position 769,692 of record VZRO01001998.1, read on the forward strand.
GAAAAAAATGTTTTCCCCTCCACCATGCAAGCAGCTTTGTCTGTGGTGAGGTACCTGGATATATTAATATTCTGCTACTGGTTTCTCTCTCTGAGTGAAATGTCTGTCAAGTGAGCAGAGGGACAGTTAGTTATGGGCTCTTAACCAGCTGGAAGTTGATGTCATTTGAATGTCCTTAGAGAATGATAAAAACAGTCCTTGCTCTTCTCTATCATGTCTATTCAGTTTAGATTGATTTGTATTTTCTCAGGCTTTCCATAATTTTGTTTTTTCTAAGGTAGAAATGCCATCTTTTTTTAACAAGGCGATATGGGTTGATTTATTTCAGCAATAGATACAGTTCCCCCAAAGTCACCTGCACAGGCAAGTATTAAACATAATTAGCCATCAAACAGTAAAAAAAGTATTTAATTAGATTACTCCATTAACACTTTAATTCCTGAAACTCTCATAGAAAACCTACCATGAATATGTGCAAACCATGTCTTATGACAAGAGATAATATAGATAGTAAGAGATGGTGGGCCTCTTTTGTTTTAATTGCCAGGAAAGGAGATTAAGTTATATTTAATGTCCTCTAAAAGGACATGTAATCTTTCTATGTGTAATGCAGAGATGGGATTCAAGTGTAAGTTAAGACATGTAAGATGTGTCAATTAAAATAAAACTGTTTATACATTATTAATTTTGAAATGAATGAAAATTATACTGAGAAAAAATTTCCTAGACAAAAAGACAGAAGAAAAGTATAATTTACTGTTGGTTATATACCAGCAGACTTATTTAGGAACAACTTTTTCCAACATGGACAAAATAGTCAAGGGTCAATTTTGCATCTGATGTATCAGTTAAATATTGACATAGATTTATAATTTTGAGAGTTATATATAACAGTAAATATTAAAATTTGTAGAACATATTGTTCATATCTTTGTACTTTTATTGTAATGGAGAAATATTTCTTTGTCTTTTCAGCTATACTGATTTTCTTTTGCACAAGAACTTATCTTATGTTCTTGACATCAATAATATTTTGCACAGTATCCTCCTACTTTTGTTTATATTGGTTCTGTTCCCTGGAAAACCTTCAGTACCACGTGTTGCTTTATTGACCATGCATATAATGACAATAATAGCTCTATCCCAACAGGATTTTAATTGTGTTTTCATTAAATCAGCTGGATCAGTAAGAAAATATGCATTTTTACAGCATTTCTGTTTTGATGATCAATGTGTCTAGAATAATATTTGACACAAGTTAAAAGTATATTTTCTATCAAATTTATTACATTTTTAAAAACAGGTGTGTCCAGATAAAGTGACACCTCAGATCTGGTATTAAGAAGCATTCAAATACAGGATATAGAATTTGTTGCTGAGCTAAAGATGTCTATGTCAGATAAGGAGTAAATAAAACACAATATCAATGTTTAAGGTATCCAGGAGATCTGAAATTCTTTTCAAAAAAACAAAATTACCTGTAAGTAGATGTAAATTTAAATTTATGTTTGTTATGTAGGAATTCTCATAGGTAGATTGAAATTTTAGTGTTTGGTAGAAAATAATTCGAAATAGAAAATGGGACAATACCAGAAGCCAGTTTCACCTGAAATACATGGAATGAGAAGGAAAGCAGAAATATATATTGACATGAAATGAAAACACAAACCCCACAAATAAACAGGTTGTTTTAAAAACTGCTAAGTGCAATTGCCTTTTGAATAAACTATTTGACAGTCTTTTATAAATTGCCAACATGCTGAGTAATGGATACATTGCTGACAGTATGATACATGCTTGAAGTCCTCTATTGTAATTTCTTGGATTCATGAAAGGATAAATACTACCTGATTAACAGCCTAGTTATCAAAGAAAAAGATTGCTTGAATTGCTGGAGGTTAAGGGGTTTTTGGTCCGTAGTCTATCATACGTATCAGCCTCTGTGGAGTAAGGGATGTCCTGTAGCTCTTTGGGATTGTTACTTGCGAGTTAGGCCTATAACTTAAATCCTCCTGTTTCTCCAGTTTAACGACATCACTAAAAGAGTCCTAATACTATACAGAATTTAGGAGTATTGCCACTGAGATTATGGAAGAATTTTGTTCTTTTGGGAAGTTTCCCAGTTACTCAACTGGACTGCCATTTATTTTGAAGCCTCCCACAGGGACAACATGTTAGTCATAATGGGCCATCGTTCAGGTCTGCTACACTGCACTATAAAGCTCTGAAACCTGGGACACAGCCACAATGCCTCTGGTGGGCAAGAATTAAAGGATGAAGCCCTTCAGAGCCTACTAAAGCTACTCGTTGATCAATATGAGGAACTGCTCCTTGAATAACGTAAATTTGTTTTGCTCTGCTGCTCAGATTCTGAGCAGGTTACCTCTGCAACACTCACCACCTTCGTAAGCCATGTCTACAAATGCAAATAAAGCATGCAGAGCACATTACACGTCAGGAAACAGCTAGATTCTGCCTTTTATTTATCATGCTGGAACACACGTAGAAATTAGAGAAGCAATCACTAGAATTTAGTAGTAGAAGCCAGATTATCCATTATTTCAGCATTCAGGAGCTAATGCACAGAGGACATCTCAGAAACATATTTTCCTTTACTATCTCATGCTGTCAGGGTGCTTAGTTAAGGCCCTATATAAAGATTAACAAATATTAATACATATATTACCATATATATATACCATATTACCATATACCAGCTATATATGCACAACAAGATGAAAAAATATTCAGCTTATAAGAAAGATCTGGAGGTTAAACTGCCATGGACAGAGTTGTAGCAAAAAAACTCCTCTCTCCTATTATCCCAAATTTCTCTCTAAAAAACAGTGGGAGGTGCTGTCATGAAATCTGTTGTGGGTCCCTGATTCTTAAGGCAGTGATCCTCAGTGCAGGTTAAAGCAACTGGAAGCTCTCTTATCTCAGATGAACTCCTATAATTCCTAAAGGGTCAGCCACCAGACAGGATTACTTAAAGTATAGCACACCTCAGCTATGCCTTTTCTACTCATTTTTGCACACTGTGTAATTACAGGTATGGCTACAGCCAGCTGTCCTAACTTGAAGACATGATAATTTTTTTCTAGTAGCTTTAGCCCACGGGACCACACAAAAGTATCTCTGATATACTAAGTACATGAATGAATAAATCCAAAATCTAGACATCGGACATCTAGAAGACAGCTGTATTCAAAATTGGCTGTAAAACTTCTCAAGCTTTTAAAGTTCTGAACTTCAATACGTAACATGGGACTTCAATACCATTTTTAAAATACTGAAATATTCTAAAATACTTTTATAAAATTCAACAGCTAGATCAACAAAGGTGAAATGTAATAAGTAGAGTCTTAACCAGTACCTACTTTTGTATATGCAACTGTCAAATTACTGCAGGGAGACCTGAAAATAAATGCGTGCCTGGGGTATGATGAGAAGAAAGAGAGATTTTAAACAAAACCACACTCAATTATTTGAGATTAATAATTTTACCTAATTGGTTACTATTAAGGTTGGAAAAAGGGGAACTTGGAAGTGGTATTATGAATTGTGCTCTTAGCCTTGCACTCCAGTATTGCTCTTTCAAATCTGTGGAGGTCGAGGATAAAACAGTGTTTCCCAGTAAATATTTACAACAATCCTCACAGTAAAACAATTAAAGTTTGTTCAGATTTGGGATGTGTCATGATTCTGACTGCAAGGCTTTCATGGGAAGGTATGCGATACCCTAACCCATCCAACAGCAGGGCTAGTAACTTCCCTTTTCAATTACTGTATACTATTTTTTTTCTTTTTGTTTCTTTAACTTAAAAACAAAGAGATAAACATGAGAGGTGATACAACTAATATGCTTATGAATTATATGAGACATCTTTAGACGGTTTTATTACTCTTTCATTAATAATTTTTTTGTCTTAGTAGCATTTTTGGAGCAAGATGGAGTTTTTATTGCATGAAAGTGTAAGTGTGAGTTGAATATCCTGGGGCATGGTATGAGAAAATGTAGTTTTTTGAAGGTTAGGAGTCCTCAGGGAGAGTTCTGGAAGACAGTATAAAATGGAGGAAAGTGAATCTGGTGCAGTTTCATCGATAATGTTTTTTCTTGGAAGTAGCTTCAGGAGTAAATACCAGAAAAATACCCAGAAACTGCCCTACCAAGAGCTCAATGGAATTTTGCAAAACAGAATCAGGGGTTAAACTAATGAATTGATAGAGAACTCTGTTTTTCAAGTATACTCACTTCCTGACCATCCCTAATTTCCAAATAATCTGAGATTGATCAAAAAGGGAAAAGTAAAAAATATTGTCTGAAGTGCACAAGGCAAAGAAAAAAAGGAGCTAAGTCAGTCTGGATTAGCACCAAATATTCATCAGCATGAGGAAACCAGACTGTGTGGGTGTGGAAAAAAGGGAAGCAAAGTGAAACTAGACTGGACTTGAAAGGGATAATTGTAGCTAAAAGCATGACGGTGAAAAAGAATACGAGATTTGATTTAAATGGGGAAAAAAGTTCACATGAAAGAATTAGTTGAAACAGCAGAGAGAATGATGGAAGTTTCACTAGTTTATGGACTAAGGAGTCTGATATATGTTGCTGTCTGGAGCAGGACTGATGAATCTACCTAAGGCAAGAGACACTGATGTTGGTTGAAAAAACACTTCTTGAAAACAAATTACCATTAAAATCAGAATATCCATTTGGTGGCACAAGAAGTACATCTTCTGTGCTCCAGCCTTTAAACTGTCACCTTCAGTCAAACCTGAGGTGACAGCCTTATCTCCTGGTCCCTGAATGACTAAACACTGATTTGGTTTCTGTCCCTTTGGCTCCATTTTCCTCTCTTTCCCTGTTTCGAAACATCCCTCAGAAAAGTAATATCTAGTGTAACATACTGACAATCACTTGGCTGCAATTTAAATGAAACAGCAAGTTACACTTGGGTTATTACAGTTTCCTAATTAAAGTTTTAAATTGTGAAGATTCCATTGTCCTTTATTGTCATTAAAAAACGTGATAATGAACAGAGTCTTCAGAATTAGTAAATGAAGGGGATTTCACTTTTAAGGTAATAAACATATTAATGCTTGAGATTCTGATCCTACATAAAAAGGCAAAAGTAATCTGTATATAGGTAAATTCCTCAACCCGGTACATAAGCACTTACACCTGAGTATATCATATATTTTGGAACACTAGTGGTAATCTAACTTAAAATAATTTTGCAAGCAGGGATGTTTTTTTTCTATGGTTTGTACATGAGCATAAGATCAAAACAGATACAAGGAAGATGCTTTACATGTCTGAGTGGTAGCCTGATTTTTCTGAAGAAAAAAGATAATCTTTAAAATAACAGTGGTACAATGCCTTTATACTTTACAAAAACTCAAAAGAGAGAGCATTTTGATTGTCTATTCAAAAAAGTGAGATACATTATAAAATAGAGGAAAGATGAAATTTTAATGCTTTGTTGCCTTTTTGTCAAAACATCCAATTATGAATGTCTTGCTTTTGAACATTGCAGAGAAAATGTGATGTATTCTTACTATTTTTTTGTCAAGGGTAGGCTTAAAATTGCGTACAATAAATTAAAAAAAAAAAGCAAAGATTAAAAAAAATTATACTCTTTTATATGTTTTAATCAAATAGCGGCATGCAATTTATGGTAAGATACTAGATTTATTATAAAATGTCTGGCAAAAATGGAATTTTTGAAGGAGAATTCATAGACACATGTAAAAAATAAGTGCCATATACCATGAAATATAAGTAGACCTGTAAAAAGCTAGACATAGTAAAAAACTAAGCGTAATCTGGATTCAGTAAGGATAATGAACAGAAACCAGTATGATGGTGTTGACAGATTGACTTTTTTTGGTAACAAATAGATAGAATTCCTTTATATTCCAGATTGCTCTTTAATTATTCAACAATATTGGCTATAGGTAATGCTGTATTCACGTGAGAGGGAGGAAGTGAAGGCCCAGGACAGTGGAAACAAATGATGATAATGTTCTCTACTGCCTGACACTGAAACTAATTCTTTAACTACAGAGGCAATTGGGTTTCTAAGCCATGCATCGGCACCTAGAAATTTTACCTTATGGTGCATCCTGGTATGTTAATCATGTACATGACAAGTAGACATCAATGTAGAGAAATACACTTAGAGAAAGGCTCATATGTTTTTGTCCTAGCCTAAATTCCACAGCTTGTATCACAATTTCTAGGAACAGTAATGTTTCTAGACTTTGCTCCAGGTCTTGATTTGGCCCTGTATTTAACTGAAATTTAGGTGTAAGTTTTAGGTGATTGCCACAGCATGGATAGAGAAAAAAAATATGAGTTTTACAAATTTCTTATTATGGGCCCAAGAGTATCAATGTAGGAGAAAGTGAGCAAATGAATGTCCATAAATGTTCAGTCTCTGTCTGCCACAGTAATTCTCCATCTTTCACTGTAATTCAGTGACTAATGGCAGCAAATCAGCTTACATTTCTTTTCCTAGGATGGTCAGTGTTGTACGTTATAAAAAAAGTTAAAAATATAAGCAGATGAGCCACATGTTTTCTTTCTCTTAACTTTTCAAGTCTCTTTTTCTATAGAATAAAATAATTATATTATTCTCCCAAATACACAAAATACATAATGACACAAAAGGTTGCCTCTAGAGTTTTTAGAGAAACAAAGTATGAAGTTGGTGCCATGATTTCTAAATGCATGCAATAATTTTTGAGATAGTTCTGTAAGAAAAGAAAAAGAAAACTTTCTTCACAATTCACACACCCACACACTGAGAGAGATTTATATTAAAACTAAAGCTGAAATGCTAGGGATATTTTAGGACCTGTCCTGTGAAGAGCTAATGGCTTTTCCTCATTGATTGTAACACAACGAGACATGTTCCACTCAGACATTGGGAAGAGTCAGAAATTTATTTAAATTACATGTCTTCATTATTCATCTACACTGAAGAACATATACTAAAAGGCAGCAGCAAGAAACCAAGGTTTTTCTGCAATTTTCATATAGTAACGTGCTATACCTGTCATATTTTTGGAAGCTCACTGCCTTAGAATATGTTCAGAGTCATCTATCTTCAGATTCTTGAAGTGCATTTTGCTTCCATGTGTGTCCTATCCTGAAATACATTTTCAAATATTACACATAACAGTGTAATTTGGTGCTTGAATTTGTGAGCCCCAGTTTGTAACCTAAGGAACACTACCAGAAGGCAGTGATACAGTGGATTTGTCTGGTATATTACAGGGAGACTCCATGTGCTAAGATGATTGATAGCAGGACTTGATAATTTGAAAATGCACTCCTTCTCTGAAAACAAAGCAGAAATAGTGTTTATTTTTTTTCTGTTTCTCATGTCTATGGCAAATTTCTGTGCTGTATTGACAAATGAAAGCTTTGTTTTCAAACTGGTAGTTCTGGAAAATTAGATTAGTTTTTTTGGATGGTTGGTTGGTTGGTTGGGTTTTTGTTTGGTTGTTCTTTTTTTTTTTTTTTTAATTAATCCACCTCCCTCCCAAACTGGATCTCAGGTACAACTCATCCTGCAATCCCTCTTCCTTTAACTATAATACTAGTGATAGCCACAGTCCCTTACATTGCCTTGCTCAGATGGAACTAATAGGAATTTATTAAGGTGTTCTGTGATGATGGATAAACTGAAACAAGAGATCCTATAGCTCATATGATCTTAGGTGTGATGGTTTTACAGGGTTGATGCGTGAGATTTCATCATTGCATTTACTTTATCAATTGAAATTAATTGGTGATAGAATTTAGCCTTCCTTCCCTAGCCTTCCATGAAATTATTTTACTGCAGATAAAGATTATTTTTGTTATAAATTATTTTCCTCTATAGCTTATTGCAAGATTTTCTTCATTCTTTCTGTGTGATAAAACCTAAGGACACTGGAAGTTTCAAACACTATCCCAGCTTCTCCATTCAAATGACATATGATATACATTTGTCAATTTATAATATTTTGCTAATAAGTACTATGATGCATATAAATGCATTCATGTGACGCATTTCAACTCAAAGGGTCCCGAAATACTCTGTGCTTTATCCTTATCTCATACTTACTAATACAGTTGAGAAAGAGCTATTGGCTATATCATTGAAATAGCCAGTGTTACATCAATAAAAATCTAGTTTAAGCATAGATCTTTAATTTATAGTGATACAGTAAAACTTTTAAACTTACTACTATTTTGTCTGCTGACACATATAATAAAAGCACTTTTCATCAGATCACGAAATACAAGAGGTGGCAAAGACAAAATTCAAAAGGTTAACCGTTGTTTGATAAAGTTAGTTCCTCAAGATGCATGAGAATAGGGTCCTGAAAGGGTTTGATGAATCATATGATTCATGTTTCAAAATGTGTGTTTATCCTTCAAAGTATCTGGCACACCAATTAATTTTTCATATTACTTCAACTTATTGCTGAATGTTGAGTGGTAATAGTTTTTTTTTTTTTTTTTTTTTTTGTTTTTTTTTTTTTTATAAAACGAGCAACCAATGTAATATCCAGGAATATTATGTTTAATTAATGTCCTGCATCCAAAACATCCACAAGTAAATTTATTTCACAATTATTTGTACTTTTCACTGCCTAAAAATACATTAGAAATTGTGGAAATGTAGTATTGGTACATATCCAATCTGACCATAACAGGTGATATACTGCTTACCAGGATGTTTTGCTAAAGTAATTGGCATTCATAAATGGCAAAATTTGGCTTCATGTAGCCTAACTTGTAGCTGGGATTTATAAGAAGCAAACAAAACCACCATAATATTTTATTGTAAAAATTGAGTATCAATAGCCACCAAAAGACCTAGGAAATCCATTAGCCATGCTTCACTAGCCATATTCTTTACTAAGACTACATTTTTCTTCAAAAATACATATGCAATTACTGTGTTATTTATGAATATTTTTAAATTGCACTAACAAAGCATGGGCAATCGTCTTCTTGCTTTATGATTTTCACAATTACAGAAGGGGCCGGTAAATCCTCTGAAATGTGAATCATGTTACAGTGTGTCACGTCATGTATTTAAAAATGAATTGTGTATTTAAAAATAAATGCAATCAGACTGATGTAACACAACATGACATGATACATAAGGTTAGAAATGTGGAGATTTTAAAGGGTTTTACATTATTTCTTTAAACAAAACATACCTGACATTATTTTAATTACTTTTCAATAAGATGAACATCTTAAAATTTTGAGTAAGTAGTGTTTACAACATATTCTTTTTCTACTTGAAAATTTGTAATATTGGCAAAAAAAATACCAGTGGTTGTAATATTTGGTAACTAATATTTATCTAATTTAATTATCAATATTATTGAACTGGTAACAAGACAATTTTGGCCACCATTTAAAATTCAGTGTGCTACTTATCCCACAAACATGATCTTTGTTTTATGCGTGTAACAATGAAGATTTTGACTGGGAGAAGAATGGCTGGTTTCCCTCCCCTTCCTTAAAACACAAGAGATATCTCTTCTCACATACAATGCAAACATATTAACAAGACCATATTTTGACAATTCTTAAATCTGGAAAAAAAAAAAGCAAACCACAAAACAAACAACCCAAAACAGCTACAAATTGAAAGCACCTGCAGAATTATATAAATAAATTGGCAAAAAATATATACCAGCATGAAGACAAGTAGCTTCCTTACCCTGTACTCAGCCAGCACTTCATTTTCAATGAAAACAGCTTGACTGTAAGGAGAAACAGCCTGAGTCATAACAGTCATAGGAACATGGGTAGCCTTGTCCTTGTTGGGCTGACTCATGAAGAAAGAAATTATTTGCTGTGGTAACCTACTCTTTAACGAGACAGTTTACTACACATTTTTGGAGTTTTGCTCATTACTATTCCAGCTGTCTTTCATGCCAATGTCATATATATAATGTCAGGCTTGTTAATTTATTAAAAACACCCTTATTTGCCTTTTTGTCACAGAAATATCTTGTCTGTGGACTCAATTTGTTCCTCTCCACCCACCTTTCCCCTTTTCCCTGTTTCCCTACCCAGGAAATTGCAGATGAGTTTGTTTTCCTATTGAGTAAAACTTAATTTCCTAGCAGCAGCTGTCTGAGAGCAAACTCAGAACCACCTACAGGAGAGGAGCCTGTTACAGAGGAAGCCATCAAAAGCAGCCTCACTTGCTTGATTCATACACTCAGATAGAGAGAGCCTCTTGACAATAATGTCTTGGTTGGTAAATTGCCTTTCCTTGTGAAATGTGTAGCCAACTCTTCTGCTTCTACTGCTGTTTACCCCTTGTGATTTTGGAGCATAATTGGACTTTCTGTACTCACATTGCAGGGGGTTTTGAGCAATCCTATTAACAAAAATTAGATCACTCATGTGAGAAGGTGATAATGTGAAAAAAAGGTGTCTTATTTTTGCCTTTTTTTTTTGGAATATTCTTATGTCTCAACACAGCAGAACACATTTTTACATGAAGTTTCTAATGTTTAATGGTAATGCATACTTATAGTTAATGTCAGATTAATTAGTCTCAGATATGAGAGAAATTAACAGAGAATTATTTTCTTCTGGCTTGTTCTGAAGCTGTGCCCTCCCACTGAGACAGCAAGTGGCAATGTTTCCTGCTGACCATCTGAAGTAACCAAACAAAGTAGCTAGAAGATTTTTTTTTACTTTAGCAGAAAAAAAAGCAGCTAAATTTCTGTCATGATATTGATATCTGAGTCTCAGGTCTAGCCTATCTTATTAAAGGTAGAAATTCAAAGCTAGGCTTCTGGAGAAGACACTGAAGAGAAATATTATCTGTCTTGCGATTTAGAAGGGATTACTTGAAGCACACATGAACAAAATGAAGTGTTGAATGAGAGAGTAGATATATTTGCTATCTGCCTAAGTAATATTGTTTTTAAAAATTTGATTTAGCAAAAATGTGAATCTACACTGATTTCCTAACATACATCTGACTTTGTGTATGAGAAAAGAGATTTTATGTCTTTTAATATGTAGAAGTTGGGCATAAATGTTATTTTCAAAGGCAAAATTATGCAAACCAAGATAAACGTAGTCAGTACATGTATCATAAAGTGATATTTGTTATTCAAATATGGGTTTATTGAAAAATCTATAAGCCAATCTTTAGACCTCCTGGTGTACATGGAGATCAAGTAACTGTTAGGTCAGAAATAGAAAGCGAAAATATCCTAAAAACAGTCTTATGTTCTTTTTAGTAGAGACTTAATTTAGATTAAAAAATAGGAGACGATGAGACGTAGAGGTACCAAGGTAAAAAAAACTGGCACAAAAAAACCCCAGAACAAAACAGCAAATAAAGGGGCAGTTTTCTTATACAGTTTGAAAACAAAAGTACGTTTCAAATGAAGATTAATATGTTTCCATTGACACATGTTCTGAAAAAGGAGGGTAGAGTTTAATATGCTGTAACTCACTTTAAAAGAGGTCCAATTCATGAGTTCATAGACTTGTGACACTTTATTCTGCACCAGAAAAACACTAAAGATGAACCAAACAAAAATAGAAAAATTATAAATCATCTAAAACAAAACAGCATGGCTTCGCAAAGAAAATTTATATCCTTGTGTATGTGTGTTTATGTATTTGTGAAGGTAAGTACAGAGAATGATGAATACTCTGTTATGTTTTTGAATATTTACTCATTTGTTTATTAGGGTAATGAGCAAAAAGGTTAAGAAGAAAAATCCGTGAACAGATTATTATGTAAGGGAATTTTCCAAGTGTAAGCAACCCTCTTAACAGAAATATGAGGTTCGCCAGACACAAGGATCTTTATTCTTAGATAGATGCTGGTACATAATGGTGTGACAGTTATTTAGAATCAAAATTTATCTTCCCCTTTTAAAGCTTTTGCTGTGGCTGGATGGCAAACAATAAATGTTTATGTAGCCTGAGCACAAACCTATTACCCCATAATACATCTCTGTAAGTATGCTAATTTGTGAACAAAGTGAGGATTTAACCGAAGTTTTCAATTTTGTAGACCAAAAGTATCTTGAAAACTTCTTTGTGGATAACATAAAAGAACAGAATTCTAATGGGAATAATTAAATGCTCATTAAGTTTTGTCTATCCTTAAGCCTTAAGCTGTGGAACTGGAGCCTCCAGTTTCCTGATTTTACAGCTATGATTGCAGACAATCTCCCAGACATCCTTTCCTTACAGGTGTACTCTGCTTTGCACATCATGGAACAAAGCAGCTAAGGAGATACAGCATCTGTATTTGGACATGAAAAGTGCGATCTTTCATTTGAAATCTACCTCATTTCCAACCCCTGACTGAAGTCACAATAAATTTCAGGTAGTCCTGAAAGGAGTAGGGAGTTGGACTCAATGATCCTTAGGGGTTGTTTCCAACTCAAATGATTTTCTGATTCTATAAGAAAAATCATACTTCAGGGGGAAAAACAAATTCCATGAGATAGATCTGGCTGCAGTTTTATACATTCTCTAGGCCTCATTCTCATTAATTCATATTGACATAAAGTTAATCATTTTCTTTAGAGACAAGGACAGTAATAACAGATGAAAATATGATACTTTCAAATAGACACACAAACTCAGAACAAATAGAATTTTATAACCCAAAAAAATTCAGTTACTTATATAAGTGTTAACAACAGAAGATAGTGAAACCTAATACCCAAATATCTATGTTGCAACAACGTGAAACTTACTTGCCTGCATCCTCCCTCATTCATTACACTTAAACCTTTGTTTACTCATTTTTCTTTGATAATTTGTACCTTCCTTTCAAAATCATTTTTAGCTTGCTTCCCCATTGTTTCAGGCAAGGAGCAAGACTGTATGAGAGTTAACCTACAAAAAA
>VZRO01001998.1:782645-795559 GCA_013397915.1 Daphoenositta chrysoptera
AAAGAGAACATCTGTGCTCTATATACCTACACAGATTAATCAGTTAGACTGACAATTCCATTGGAAAATCGATACAGGGAAAATAAGAAAAAAATTCAAAGGTTGTCAAGCAAATGGTTTGTGGAGGCAGAAACTTCAGAAAAATAGCCCCATTTATGACTGCTAGCCTATCTGAGTGAGCTACAGTATGATCAATTACAAGTATATCTTACACATCTTTCTTGACCAGTCATGCATTTTTTCCCATCCTGTGCTCTGCATACTTTTACATTTTCAAACAAATAGTGATTAGCAATGATCACAGGTCAAAGTACAAAATAGGCCTATATGCATCCCTTTCAGATCCTGAAAGTCAAGCATATCTGTCACTAAAGCAATTAATATCTATAATAAATACTCAATAATTTAATGTGACCTGGATCTTTACAGGCTGGATAACTGGGCAAAGAGCAATCATGAACTTCAACAATGTGAAATTATTGTAATACTCTGAATAAAATATAAGAAAATAAACTGATTTTATCACCATCCACATGACTCATTCCAAATGTAATACCAATTTTGAGAGACACTCATAACATGTAACATAAAATATGCAAAATGATGTCTATTAATATCATGGTCTTACTTGAATATAACTTCACATGTTTAGTTATGTTCAAAAAAAATCTTAATCATAGACCTTTTTCTATTTTTAATATAAATGTATCCTTTTATCCAGAAACAGCTTCTGAATTTTCAGCAAAATCATATCATATTTATGCTTTTCAGTCTCTCAGAACTAGGAATGAACAAATATGATTTGTGGAAGGTCATGAATACAACTATATAGAATTGGGAGAGATTCTAATCATCTCCATTAAAACTGAAATAATCTAGAGAAAGAAAAATTCAGCATTCTAAAGATTTTACTAGAGCTTAAAGTCCTGTGAATAATTATAATTTAACATGAAAAATGCAAATAAAAAGTCTTTCAGGTCAGAAAGATGACAGTTATTTTCTTAGCTTTCCATAGTCCATGTTTCATATGCTCATGCTGTATTTCCAACAAAAAAAATATTCATTTGGGCAGTCTAATTTCAATTCTTCCCTTCTTAGTGAGAGTGTACTTATAATCCTATGCAAGACATGGGACACCTTGGCCCCAAAACACCAACTGAAATAAATTATCAGTCTTAGAGTATACTTGCTTTATAACTTGACAGGACTTCAGTAGTAGAAAAGAAGGGAATTTTTTGTTTATTGTGGAGGAGGGGGGTTGTTTCTTTTTTTTTTTTTTTTTTTTTTTTTTTTGTAATGATGTTAGCCCTACTTTACCATNTCATGCAGGTTAAGGCAGTCATCTAAGCTCCTCTGTTCAATAGAGAAATAATTCATACAGGCAGCTATCTTAACAAGTTTTAAGTCAGATGAATCACTGTGAAAGTAGGTCCTTCACCATTGCTATGTGAGGACAAACACTGAACTGTTACATGAGATGAATTCCACCTTATAAACTCAGTATTCAGTACGGCTTTTTTAAAAAAATATTTTTATCCTTTTATCCTACAGAATTCCAAATAAGTTCACAAGTATAAGCATAATTTAAATTCATTCAACGGGAGAAAGTTGTAGCATAAAAAAAGAGTTTTACTCAAAACCTTTTATAATTTGGGTTAATTAGACTCTAAGTACAAACAAAACTATGCAGTAACAAGCACCTTGCAGATATTCTGTAGTTTTGTTTAAATGTAGTGTCTGTGAGCATTTCTGCAACAGTTTCTGATATCAGACTGTCTTATATCATAAAAAAAAAAAAATAAAATAGAGCATATCTTGCCCAGAACTCACGTTTAAAGTAAAATTGAAATATAGAACTAAAATTTATTGTGGAAAGATTTACTCATTATTTCTGTTTACCTAATTTCAATATATGATATGAGCATATGAATTTTTACTGAGAGAAGAAATATTTACTATCATGTGCAGAAACAATTAATTCAGTTGGACTGCTTGGTTGAAAAATGGACACATATTGAAGGTCTGAAGTCTTACTGTCACAATATATTTTCCCATATTTCAATCTTTATGTTTGATTAACTTCTAGCATATTTCTCATTTTAAAAACTTCCTTTACGTGTAACAGTGTTTAGTGCTGTTCTTTAAATTTTCTAGTGTATAAGCTGAGAAATCACTTATCCTTTAATATTTTGATTTGCACACTACTTAATATTCCATGTTAATGCATTTGAAACAAAGCTTTCTTTAACCACATGTATTAGTAAATGAATATGCATTTGTTTGGTCAGCTTTGCTGTCCTTACTTTCCACAGATAAACAGATTGCCATTGCATATGATCTGACATGAACTGAAGTGAAGGAAAACACATTAAGGGAGGGAAGAGATCTGATTAAAATAGATAGATGTCACATTCAATATTTAGAAGTTTATTTCAAAAACACATGCTGAATTTTCATCACAGAGTTACAGTAGTTTGACAAGCTTACTTGACGATACCTGAACTTTGTAGTTGACTAAACCAAAAAAATGATCTCCTGTAATGTTTGATATGTTCAAGGACTAATCTTATAGTTGCTTCTGTGAATATCTAATTTTAAGGGAGTAATTGAGGTGTAAAAGTAAACTGAGATTGTACACAAAAGACTAAAAATCAGATCCCAATACAATATTCTAAGAAAACTCTAATCAAGACCATAACAACAACTCATTTGTTATTAAACTGTAGTTTTATCAGAAATGCAAAAATTATAGTGTCACAAATTACTTAATAAAGAAATATGAAAGAAAAATTCTGTTAAAAATCCAAGGTATTATTTACTGAGTGTATTCACTACTAAAAAATGAAATAGGTATTGGCAACCAGACACAAATCAAAAACCAACAATTGACATGAGGCTTGATAAAGAATGTGAGCTTTAGTATTCTTGCTATTATTTCTGGCATACTGCAACATAAGAAAGAAAATTTAAAGAGATCAGTTAAATTGTGAATATTAATTAACATGATTAATCACAAAAGTGCATTTTCCAGATTTTTTTGCCAGGCAAGAATTAATAGCAGCAGACTGATGTTAAGTATTCACTAGAAAGATAGTATATATCTTTTAAGTATTTAATTTAAAAATCTATTTTTGGATCAAGTGTTTCTTGAAAAGAAAATAAGCAGGTAAACTGTGATATCTGATAGATCACGAAAACACCCCACCAAAAACAAACCAACAACCAAACCCACCAGAGTTTCATTGTTGATTAATAGCATTTGTACTATTCAATTACAAGCAAGTTTGCTCTGCCAAGGAAATAAGAAACAAAAGAATGTTTGTAATCACGTTGCATTCTCTACCTTTTGTTCAGATAACTACCTCCAAGCACACATGCTGATGCCATACTAGATCTTGTTAGTTGTACACTTGATATTACACTGAAGCTATCAGTGCTCGGTATCAAATTATTTCCACAGTGATTCAAAACATTCCAATGAACACATTCAGGAAAATTTAAAAGGAAAAAAAAAACCCCGAAGTAGATGGTTGGTGTCTTAAACCCTGAAAGGGAGTTACGTTTTGTTTTCTGTTGATCGCTTCCAAGCCTTTCAATAAAAAAACATATCTGAAGATAATCTTATGACTGATCAAATTTGATCTTAGAACAGACTCTATGGTTTATGCTGCTCTCCAGTCACTCCAGAAGACAGTAACTCAACAAAAAATAATTGCCACTAGTTTTGAAGAATGACACTTTTTCATTCCTTTGAAGATGATTTGTCCACACAGACAGCAAAGTCTATATAGGAGTTCTTGATATTTTTTCTGTCTGCGATAAAACAAGGTTGTGTAATTTCATTATCTTACCTCTTTACTGCCTTCCTCTTACTTAAAAAAATGAAGCTTTTATGAATCAACATAGCACCATCTTATATATCATCTAGTGTGGACCCCAGCCCCTGACTTAGCAGTGTCTCTAAGCCAGGTTTTCCCCCTGATGGGGGAGTGATTCTAAAGAAACTTCCAGCACTCTCTGCTTTAAGATAGTTTATTAAGTCTTATCAGAGAAATAAGGTCACTAGCGTGACCCAGACACAGCACACACCAGAGAAGTGCAGAAGAATGCCCACTTATCAAGATAACACGGTCTTCTTAAAAGTAAATCATCCAATTAAAGCTTAAAACGAAAGACATTTTCACTTTTCTACCAGTGTTAGACAAATGCTTTAGTCACGTATACAGGAACTGTGGAATTTTTCATCCAATAATTTTTAGGAGCCTACTGCTGCAAAATATGGCACACTAGAAGAAGAAGAAGAAAGCCTAGAAATAACAACAATCCTCCATCTTGGACTGTTTGCTTTTTATCTATTTACTACATTAATAAACCCAACAACTTTAGATTTTTCACCCTGTGATAACCTTACATAATATCTATTATTTAGTTCTCACTGAAGTAGATTCTAGTTCTTCCCAAAGAGTTGGCAGTTTTCTCCATAGATAAAGGTCAAATACAGTGCTGTCCAGAGGGGTAGAAGCCTTCAAAACAGGCAGGGGAATATTCTCTGCTTTCTGGGCTCCCACAATTTAGCTTACATTGTTTGACTATACCTTATTCCCTACTACTAGTGGTCCAATTCCCAACATGTCTGTTGCAAATAATTCCATGTTTTTAAATCTGTAAGATTAATTTCTTTCTTCACATCAATGTAAATGCTTTCTTTTCTGGATATTATCCTGTACATAATTAGCCTGATATCGCTGCCACAAATTATTTTGCATCTGTCAGCACAGAGATTCTTTTTACAAGTTGCCTTCTGGTTTATTTTAGTATGTCTACTCACACTTTTTCTCTCTCCTCCCTGGTTTAAAGAAGCCAAATATATAAATGCCACATTCATTATTTGCTTCCTCTTTGGAGACTACAGATAAGTACAATAAACATTGGTCCTTATGATGGAAAAGGGTTTTTTACTTTTCCCACTGATGAAAGCTAGTAATTTTATTCCCTGATCCTTCTCTCTTTTCTTATCAAATAAAATATTTATCTCCTTTATGACTGTTTAATTATTGGAATAACTTAGATTGAAAGACAGTCTACTTGAAAATGTAAGTTGAACACATTTTTTCTGTTTTGCAGGTTAAGTTAAGACATTCTAAAACAATGAGTAACTCTTTCATTAGGCTATTTTGGAAGTTTAGCTCAAATAATATTTTTTTAAAATGTTGTTAAAGGAAATTAAACAAGCAATAAGTTATCACCATTTTGCATTGTAACCTATCATAATAATATTTAAGATATTTCAAAAATAACAAAAACAAACAAACAAACAAAAACAACCAATCAAAAGAAAACTTTTGAACTTTCCACTCTTTGGATGCAATATCTAGTTTCTGTTATTTCATGTGTTATTGGGGGGTAAACAGAGACTGGTCTGTGTGAAAAATAAGGAATGAAATGTCCTTAAGAATAAGAAATGAAAAATGTCATTGCTATTATGCTAAATTTCAATAAAATGCCAACTTATGTCTAAGTAACAGAAAACTTTACCCTGTACTAGAAACTCTAGCTTAATTATTCTTAATTATCTTATCTTTTATTATTTTATTATTATTATTTTATTTCAAAGATTAATTGATGATGGAAATGCTGTATAGTCATCTCAATATTTCAGGCATAATATTGTATTCATAACTGATACGTACTACTGTGAGTTGGTTTACAGATGTTTGCTCCCCAACACACACAAATATCTTCTTTAGAAATCATGTTACAAGTCCTTCATCTGCTCAGCACATCATCAGTCAATAATACATGCTTTATTGCTATATTTAAGCAATAAAGCGCTAATGAAAAGCAGAGGTATTACTGAAAGAGCAATAAAATAATTTCCAATTTTTAATTTGCACTCGTCATAATTGTATGTTACAGATAATCCAGTCTTGGGGAAAAAAAGAAAAAAAAAAAAACCAAAATAAACCAGAAAAATATTTTAACATTTGTATTTCTGAATTAAGAGATATTTAAATGGTATGTGTAAATGCTAGTACAAATTTTCCAGAGTGATAGCTAAGGATGCATCAAGAGACAAGAAAAGTTAATGAAAATCGTATCATAAATGTGCAGTTTTCTTAAGCTGAGAAGAATTTTAAAGTTGAATCAATGGAAAAACAGACTGTGCAGAAGGGACTACCGTAGACTCAAACATTCATATTACCAATAATCTGTTAACTTTCACAATACAGTGGGTATTAAAAAGACTGAAGAGTGAAAGAAACAAGTACACAGACAGATGGGAGTCATTTGACTTAATGTACTATTGGAAAGATTTCAGAAGCTATGAAAAGGAATGAGGAGAGGAGAGGGGAGGGGAAGGAAAGGGAGGGGAGGGGAGGAAGAAGGAGGGGAAGGGAGGGGAGGAGAGGAGAGGACTAAACACAACTTTTTGGAAATGCGTCTTCTAGGAAAGATGACATTGCAGAAACCGATGGATCAGCTCTGTCTTGATTTACTTAAGTGTGTAATGCTGTTACTTAATGTCTTATGTTGATGTAAATAACTTCATATAGTGATACAAATATTGTATATCAGCCGGAGCATGAACTTTCAGAAGGATATTGAAGTTAATGAAGGAAGGACAAATAGGACTTGGCTTATCCTGAGTACATCTCAAAATTAAATTTCTCTTCTTGATAAATATAGAAAAGGGACGGTCAAAATCAGTGGTTTCTGATTTCAGGACATTATGTCATTTGGAGTGTAGCAAGGACTAGATCTGTTCTCATGAATGTCAAAAGGATTTTGCAATTAACTTCACAGCATGATAAGGCCCTGGGTCTTTAAAAATAGAGTTGTGGTATAACTCACAAAGTTCTCAGTAGTTTTGATTTTTTAATTTTTTTTTCTGTCACATTTTTTATAAGAAAGACATGGGCTAACACTTCAGCTATATATATTTTTTTAAAAGCTAGGCATTTTAAAATATTTCATTCTCTACTTTTTTTTTTTTATCACCAATTATTCTGCAATCTGTAGTGTGCTATTTTTCTTACTTTCGTTTT
Source organism: Daphoenositta chrysoptera (assembly GCA_013397915.1). Taxonomy (NCBI): domain Eukaryota; kingdom Metazoa; phylum Chordata; class Aves; order Passeriformes; genus Daphoenositta; species Daphoenositta chrysoptera. Next base: position 789,692 of record VZRO01001998.1, read on the forward strand.
TCTGACAGTTTCAGTTATAGTTCTAAAGAAACACAGCAAGACTGAGATTGAAAAATTTCTGTTATTTTATTGGGTAACTGTTTTATTCAAGCAGAAAAATATAAAAGGCAAAAGTGTGTCTTAAATGTCAGCTGGAAATAAAGCGTGTTTGTTCTGCATGTATATCTGCCTTGAGAGAAGCAGAATAAAAGGAGGAAACTTCATGAAAAATATCACTTTTGATTGAAGAGATAGTGCTATATTGAATTTATGTAAATTGATAATCAAAATGCACACTATTAATTCAGTATGATACATTACACATATATATAGTCTGCACTTTTGACTTTACCTTAATGTTTCAATAGCTACTCTAATAATTTTGTAATATGCGGCACATTAAGACATTTACTTATTTTTACGTAGCTTAAAAATTACTTTATCAATGACTGATTATAAGTCAATTAAGTATAAGGACAGTTTTCAAAGAATCAAAAACTCCTGTTCAGTATTTGCTTAAAATATTTAACAAAGCTTTCAGTTTTAAATGCAACCAGCTTGGTTAAACAAATTATTGTGCTACTGAAACACAAAAAGGATAACCCAGAAAGAGCATCTATTATGGGTCTTTTTTTAACACTGACATTGTTTCTGAAACGATCATGAACTATATTGCCTCAAGACATCACTGCCCCAAATAAAGGGAAGTCAGACCAAGCAAGTTTTAGCCATGTTACACTTAAGCATATGGGTCATTATTTTATAAAGACTTGCTAACTTGAGTATAAAAATGCGTATTCCACTGCAACTGATAACACTGAAGAGAATTAACTGATTTATCTTGAAAACAACTGAATAGTTAAATGGAGAATGAAACCAGAAAAAAAAAAACAGCAAACCCAGCCCTTTACAAACCTTACTACATCCTCTAAAAAGCCGTATATATTACCCATTATTTAATAATTATCAAACCTATCTGCTATTGAAACAGGGAATATTGAAGAGTGAGAATAAATCAAATTACTTTTCAGTTCCATATCTACTATTTCCAGCAGTCAATTTAAAAATTTAAGCTGCAGAATGACAGTAATGCAGAGTAGATTGAAATGTAAGACAAAATGTCTGAGTCCTTTTCTGTCTGGAGGGCAAAGTCAAACCAGTTACTTTTTTTCAGGGCTAAAACCACAAAAATACTGTTCAGAAGGTAAGAAGTTCTGCTCCTCTTCCTTTTTCTAGGTGTTTGTGTTTGTATGTTGTTTGGGGGATGCGGGGGTATTTTCTTTCAAGAAAGTGACTATGGATCTTATCTTTAAGCAATATTCAGCGTACTCAGAGGGTACCCAGCCTAGCAGGCTCCTTGGTTTGCAAGGTTACCTAGAAAGTTATAGATGAGTCCTTCATGAAAAATTTCCATCGGTGTGTTGTTGGAAAATTCCCCTGAGTGTCAACATTCAGATGTAGCTTAGATACTAAAGTGGGTGCATTTATCCTATTCTGTGATTCTAAGAGGAGTTCTATGAGCAGGAAGATACTCACATGTAACATGAATAAGAATATTGATATCTAACTCTGTGCTAACATCTAGAATACATATAGAATTTACCTTTTCTATTTCTATTGACCTATTTAACAGAATCCTCCTTAGGTGTCTTCTCTAACACATGGTACTATTACCAGGTCAAAGCATTTCCCAAAAGTCTGATCCAAATTTTATTGAAGTCAATAGAACTTTGACTTTACTGAGTTGGGATCAGATTTAGTATATTTTACAAAACTACTAGTCTGGCCCAGATTCTGCAATGATTCTTGAAGTCAGTAATGATTTCTGACCTTCTGTTCAGTCTAACCACATATTTGTGGTTCAAATCAGAAGTTCACTATCACATTAAAAATTAGCAAATGAGACATTCCTTCTGTCCAATAAAATAATTTAGAATCTATGCCAGAACAAGCATGATATGTAGAAAAAATTTACAAATTCAGGCAGAAAAAGACAGGAAAAAAGACAAGCTGAAATGTAGTCTTTGTTATCACTAGTTGGAAATAATTGTCTGACAAGTATTAAGGTTAGTAAAATGTGAATTTTAGTACCATCATTTGTAACAAAAGTAAAACCATGTTCATGCAAAGTTTTAAATAAACACAGGAGTCTTAATATTTAATAATAAATAATAAATTTAACTCAATTTAATAAACCCATTAGTTGAAAGCATTAAACTACACGAAAAATTCTTTCTTTACATATATTTTGTATTTCTTGAGCTATAAATAAGCCAGTCATCCTTTGAAGTGCACTGTTCATAACATGTTTCAAGCCAGACAAATCTTGAGAAAAATTAGTTCTCAATTTCATATTGATGATATTGTTTTTTGCAAGCTCATTTTTTCTTTTTCTGAAAAGTTTAAATATAGACAAACCTGTTTCAAGGCAACTTAGATAGGAAAAGTGAATAAAATGGTTTGTATATATATTTTTTTAAAAAATACTGAATACTTCACAAGTCTAGAAGTACAATGCAAAGCTTTCTTAATAAGAAAAAGTTATTTCAGCCAGTCTGCAGAGTTACCCTGTATCTTTTGACATAAAACATTGGATTTATGCTACAAGGTTTAAGCTGCTTAAAAGTTAGACACTGTGTGAGTTTGACAAATAGTCTTTCTTTATAGTTAATAGACGGCCATCTTCTGAAACAATGTCTTAGGATGGGATATAATGAATGTAGCTATCAAGTTTAGTTATCTTTAATACAGCTAAATCCACAGAAGCTAACAGATTAACCAAAACTGACTCATTTTTTGGAAGAGCTTTAAAAAAAATAATATTTAGAACAGCAGTGTTCTACCCAGTCCTCACAAGACAGTGGCTATGTCTGTACTGCTCTACTCCTGCTCCATTAAATTCCACAGCCTTACAATTCCACAGGCAGATTGCTGACCACTGCTGTGGTACAGACTGGGATTGACCTTCTACCAGCTGCAAGCAGGTTTGAAAATCCGTGACCCACAGCACTTTTCGATGTTACCTACATGCAGCACAGGGGCTGTATAAGTATGATCTTAAGTACTCTGCAACTTCATCTTAGAAGCTGGCCCTCAGGCTTGTGACTCACACTGTGCCTCAGGCCTGTGCATATTTTCTTCTAACACTCAATAGTGAAGGCATAATGAACTTTTAAAAGCCCTCTACACTTAGTGGTCCAGCTCTGACATTAGAACTATATGGTCCCTCAAGGAAGATGTCAATGGGCAAGAGGAATGATGCATTTAGCTGCCACTTTAAAGGAATTATGATTTTGATTTTAGCTCTTGCCTCTCCCATCATCCCAGTTCTTACACACTGATAATTTCAGTGAAAGAATTGCCAGATTCAGCTGAAACTGTGGTGAGATACTGAAGTAGGGTACCCAGAGAAGTTATTGATGCCCCATTCCTGGAAGTGTTCAAAGTAAGGTTGGACAGGGGCTTTGAACAACTTGGTCTAGTAAAATAGATCCCTGCCCATTGCAGGAGGATTGAGACTAGATGATCTTTGAAGGTCCCTTCTAACTCAGACCATTCTATGACACAATGATTCTGTTCCCATTGTGTCTAGAGAGTGAAGCAGAGGTAACAGAAAATTTGCTTCAGAGAGATTTAGAGATAAAGTGTTGAAAGATTAAAAGATTATCCTTCCCGCATAATCCCTTCTGTGGGCTTCCACCAGAAGTGACAAGATATTAGAGTCACCTTTTCAGAGGAATAGGAACATAATCTCAGTCTCTGAATAAGAAGCAAGCAAGCATCACTCCGTGAAAATACACACCACCAGAAAAAAAAAAAAAATTACAAAAAATCATTAAGTGATTGTGTAGGTCATCCAATTAAATAAGGACAATGTGCTCTGTATGCAAAAGACAAAGGAGAATGTAGACCTGAGAAAGTGTGGGGGAGGGTATTAGGAATTTAGAGAGATCTGCTGCCCCTGAGTGTGATTAAGTCTCAAGTGGCCCTTTCCTAGCAATGATGGTCACAGCTCCCTCAGAGTCTCAGACCTGCTGAAAGGCTTCTGTGTCTGACTGACTTCAAGAGGAAAATGTCTACATGACTGAAAGTCAGGACACAGCATAATGGATGCCCCATCATAATCTTAAAATAGCAGTGTATAAATAATTAAATTAAATAGAAGCTAGCATTAGGCTTTGCCTACTCTGAAGTTAAGGTACAAGAATGGATCACTTTCATTAAATACACACTCAGATATTTTCTTAGGGAAGGTAACTTTGCTACTAGGATCCTATAGTTTAACTATGTGCTCTACAACTCATAGGGAAACCTAGAGAAGTTGACTGCTTATTATTTTTAACACTGACAGTCATTTTAATAACTTTCCAAATAAAATAAAAATTGTACTCTAGATTTCTTGCACACCATCCATTCATAAAATGAATGACATTAGCTTTTTCACCACAGGCTAACATGTGCCTTTTGTCACAATGAATTTATCATTCTGTGACTGAAATGTTATTAAAAGTATTCACACTCTGTATTTCCAGAAGCACAAGTTTGATTCAATATCAATCTGACATGAATATAACCCATGTTAATTGTTTAATATGTAGGATATAAAATTTTTCTCTTTTTTCAGAAAGTAGCAAAAATGCAGGAAAATGCCAAAGGTCCCTCATGATATCCATCATGTTTCTCTAAGTTAACCATAAAGGATTTTTTACATATATTAATTCTATATCCTACAAAGATTAGATGTAGTGGCTTGATACTGTATAACATGGAGGAAACTAGTATGTTTGTCATAACCTTAAGGTTTTATTCCAAAGATATGAATATAGAAACTGGGACAGGGGACTCTAGAGCAGGCTGTTGCTGTAGGAAACAACTAACACAGTTGTTCCCAAATCTTTTTTGTGAAGCATAATCATTCAGTTTTCTCTCACCTCCTCTTTTCTAATTCCTACTCAGAACTCCATGCGTATTTTTGTCCAAAGACCAGACACAGCTGTCACTTCTAATTAAATTTCAATAACTCAAGTTGAGTATTTGTGAATTTGATTTAATTGTGTTAGCACTGTTTTCAATAAATACAGAGAAAAGCCTTCTACTTTTATGTAACAGCAAAAAGTGTCTACCAAAAATATCTTGGTGGAAAAAAGAAAGGTTTTTTTCTCTGGGATTATACTGTCAAAATGAAACACAGGATTAGTTTCTATTTAGGTTGTGTGGCCACACTGAGAAGCAGCTTTATTTCTTAGAATTCAGCCCTGCATTCCCTAACAAACTAGGTAATAATCAATAAAAGGAATAAAAAATACCTGCCAGTTTTCCAGAACAGAAACATATAGAATATGCACTTCTCCAAAGATGTCTTGAACTATTCTTTTAATATGTTCCTAGACACATTAGATCTGGTTTCCAGGGTATGCCTTTTGTCACTGAAGATCATATAGAACATTGTGTAGTCTGTATCATATTACTTTGAATCTTATTTCTAAGGAAGAAAGGTAAGATGTAATGAAAAGGAAATATTACTTTCTACATTGTTTTACGTCTTATCTGATAACACATTTTAGATTTCACATCGTAGTAGTCTTATTATTGCCAAGGTAATTTAACAGTCTTAATTATGCAAGCAAGAAGTATTTAACTCCTCTAACTCCATGCAATTGCTCTGCCAGAAAGTTTGAAAGGAAAATTTAAACAAATGTTATATACAATAGTCTGACACTGTTAAAATCGGTGGGACAGTAAGAAAATTTTAGTGAATTGCAGTATTTTGAAAAAACCCAAAGGCTAATACTAAAATTCCCACTGATTAAGTAATGGCATGACAATGATAGCCTGGTGTCATCATCTCAACAACAACAACTTTCTTAAATTTATCTTTTTTTTTTTTTT
>VZRO01001998.1:795599-848539 GCA_013397915.1 Daphoenositta chrysoptera
TTTTTTAATCTTTTAGACGGGCTTTAAAGATTGTTTGAGGTTGGGAGACAAGTTATGTTTGGTCTTGCTTATTTTTTTTCCCTAACTGTAAGGAGAACATCTCCTGGGGCCCTAGAACACTCCTTATCCCTTCCTCTCTGCTGAAGACAATTTCAGTCTGGTCAGGAAAATTTTGTCCATATGACAGAAGAGCAGAAAATTAAAAACATTCAGAAAACAATTACAGAACTAAGAAAAGTCTTTAGCAAACTGTTTTATGCTTATTTGATTGAATAAATTAACATATTTAAATTTCAGAGACTAGAAATGGCTTACGAATAGTCTCCAAATATATCTGTCAGATCACATACAGATATGTACTGCTATGTTGCACCTAGTCATGAAAACCTGAATATACTATGATCTTCCAAGACATGATTCATCTCCTTTTGAGTAGTTACCTGCTTTTAGACAGATTAATCTCAGTATAAAAATTCCTGATTTTTCTCTGCTGTTTATTAAAGGAATGTAATATGACTAGTTATAAATGAAGATATTTTAAGCCCAGGTGAGGTTAATTTCTCCTTAAAAGTCTCAGTTCAATTACCTGGACATAGCTGTCAAATATCTTTTCAAATGCCATAGTATCTCCTACTTGACCCCCAGCTGGTGTTTCAGAAAAATTCAGAACTTCCATGAATCCTGTGTCATAGCTGATAAGCCTATGTGAATATCTTGAATACCCTGAGGTATCATAAATGGCATTACATGCCCTACGTTTAGACAGCTGAACCTAGCCTTAAATGGTAATTGCTAAATTGTTTTGATCCATTAAACAAGTTTCAGTGAGCATTAGCAACACACATTTTATTTGGAAGATGAAGACAGCTCAGCTAGATATAGCAAACCACAAACGGCCTCATAATATCCTGGTTAGAGAGCTGTCAGTCATAACAGAAAGGTAAAACCAGTATTATACATTATTTGCATTTATTCTAAGTCATTGATTACATAAATGAGATGCAAAGACTACCTGAAAAAACGTAGATGCAAATGGAAAGTGATGGTCAACTGTTCATAGTGGATATGATAAAACCTCTGTCTAAATCAAAGAAATATTTAAACCATTGTTCCTCAGAGTCCTGGGACATCGATGGAAATCCAAGTAACAATTCAAGCAACTCAGACATCCTTATAGAAACACATCAGCTATGTGTGATAAATGCCTTTGTGTGTGTGTCTGTGTGTGTGTACCTTTCTTTATTTGTAAATAGAGAATCATAGAATAATTTAGGTTTGAAAACATCCAGATAAATCAGGTTGTTCAGGAACTTGGCCAACTAATTTCAGAAAAGCTCCAGGATTGAAGATTCCACAAACTCTCTGAACAACCTGTTCTACTATATCATCATGCTATCAGTAAAAGCATTTAAAAGAGCTTTAAAAAAATTAAAAATAATAATAACAGCAATAATAATAGGTTTAAAAGAAAAAAGAAAAAAAGAATCCTCAACTCAGGAATTTCTGTGATCAGCCTTTTGTCTATTGCTGCTCCTATGGTGCACCTTTGAGAAGAATTTGGCTAAGTCTTCACTATTTTTCTAGTCTTCTCCAAAAAAGTAGTTCTAGACAGTTGCAAAATCTCCCCTCAATATTCTTTTTCTAGAAATTAAAATATGTACATTCTCTCAGTATAGTAAATACTGAATTATTTAAAATATCCAGTGGTTGCTATTTTAGCAAGTTCAAGAACTGTCTGCCAATCATAGAGTGTTGTTCTGCATGTCGTTTGAGGGGTTCTGATGAGCCTGGGAAAACACAGGGATTCCTTTGCTCACCACCTTTAGTTGGAAAGCTCAGCACCTGGATGACAAAGTGAAAATATGCATTCAGTCTGTTAACCTGCTGGGTATGCCTTAGTTGGTATGCAGCACAAATTCCAAGTGTGGAAAACAAACAACTATAATAGATTAGTCATCACCTAGATAACAGAATAGCAAAACTCAAGGTTTAGTTTATTTCTCTTAACTTTAGCAACATACAATTAAAGCTTCTAAATATGAAGTAGTCATTTACTCTCATTTACCTATATAGTAAGTGGTAAAAACTACCTACATTAACGGGCAAATTCATCTAAATGTGAAAAAGTTACTGAAGAACAAAGTAATTTACTCTGGAAGTTTTGTCTTGGTCTATTTAGTAGGACTATAAATAACTTACTGAATACAGTGACTCTCCTAGAATTGGATATTTAGGATAAACTAGGTAGATCTGAATACATTAAACTTAAAGAGAAAATCAAACACACTGCAAGAAAGAAAACACTGGTATTTCGCAGCTTTCTTTCTCTCTGACGTTGATGAAGATTGTGATTTATAACTTGAACAATTTATCAAGTCCATAGTGAGATTCTGCAGGACTGAACATTTTCTTTTTATACAGATTCTTTCAAAATTAATTATATCTTCTGATATTGATATATATCAGAAAAAAATGTATTTACTTCTGTTGTGTTATCCTCATAATTTATTAAACCATCTAAACATGCACGAAGATTGATATTCTGAAAACGTGTTTACTGCTTGTGTACAAATAAATAGACAGATATTTCTCTGTCCACCTACATGCAGGGGTTATAATTATATTTTTCTGTTTTATTATTTTGACCTTGAATGAATGTCAAAGCTATGATGTATATCTGTGTTACACCCACTCCCCTCAAAAACTTCCTCGTTTAATCACCATTACAGCTATACTGGGTGTGTGGTCTGAATAAGGATCTTATTTTTAAACTTTCAGCTTTTTTTTAAGTGGAAAAAAAATGGAACATGATACTTGTTTTTTTTCAGTTTCACTTCTGAAGGATTTTCTTTATTTTTTTTTTTATTACTGCCTGAAGGTCAACAGACACAAAACTGACTAATGCCTTTTTCCAGTCTTAATAAGGCATTTTATCTGAGGACAAATGATGCCTAAATTTAGTTTCCTAAACCCAAAAAGAGTGTTTGATCTGAAGTATGCTGAAATAGTTGGAAATCTTTTGAAATTACTGGAAATATTACCATTGATAACAATAGCTTTTGGATCAGGGATTGAGAAACCTGAGCAGCTTCACTTGCAAAAGTTCTGTGTGTCTGCATGTTCTCAGTGATGTCAGGGGATTAAATTGAAAATAAATGAACAATCTTGTCTGCACATAAAAAATAAAATAAATAATAAGGCAAAGTTCGTCAAGAGGAAGATCAATATTGATGTATTTTGGGGAACCTTACTTTTTTTTTGGTTTTCTGTCATTTGAAGTCATTGGTACACATTTGTTCTCCATTTCCGTGAGTACTATATAAGCTACTGAAAATCATGATAAGGAAAAACAAGCTAAAGAAGAAGAGATCTGTTAGCAACTATCCAACTATCCAGGACATCAATTCTTTTCCTTTAAAAAAAAAAAAAAATCCTAATAGAAAGAAGAAAAATAAAGAAAATACCCCTTGTATTACTTCATAATAAGTACTGCAGACACCCTCAAGTGTAGGACCTACTTACACAAGTAGTGGGCTTGGCAGGTAAAATATGTTTCTCTGCATAGATAGTAGTTCTGTTGAAATACAGAAAGTCTTAATTAGAATAATTTGAGCCACTTTTTTTCATTCTATTATGCTTTCTCTGTGTCTGGAAGAAAAACATGTTATAAGTAATAAATTTTGTTCCGTAGTAAACTAAGTAAATCTTCACTAGGTAAAGACAAAAGAAGAGGAAGTTGAAAGAAATTAACTATGGTCCAGAAATTATATCTGCAGAGAAAAACAAACATCAGAGAAAAATAGCTTCCATTTTATTGCGGTGTTTGGGACTTAGTCAAAATCATGACAGATTGACTCAGTGTGTCAGAATCAATCACTGAATGCATCTGATAAAGAAGACCAAAATTAAAAGATTTTTAGGATAGTAAGGAAATAAGTATTATGTGATGAAGGATTGGGCAGGATTGAGGCTATAGCCTGGTTTTAGGAAGCATTATTTAATGACTAATACAACCACAAAACTTAGGAGAATATTTACTGTATATTTACTGCAGACAAAAAGGTGAGACACACTGTCACTTCAGAATAATGAGGAAGAATGTGAAGGTTTATGGAACACCCTGAAGTATAGAAATCCATAAGGCAGATTAGTTTTTAAAGAAGAAGGAAGGAAAAGACTAGATAGAGCATGGGGAATATTTAGGTTTACAGTTTAAGCTGTGTAAGCATGATGACAGTGTCACAATCTGCTGCTTTGACTCTGATTTTGAGTCAGAGATCTAACCTCTGCCTGTGAACTCTGCTTTTAAGGTCTGTTTATATATACTGAAAATAAGTATAATGCATTATCTGCCAGTGCTTCTGCTAGGTCAGATGTGATTCTAAGTAAATGACGAGGAGCTGGTTGGAGCAACTTGGCAGAGCACTGAGTTATGAAGTATCTAAATAATAATTTTTAGCTGTGGTCTGGATACAAATTCTCATGTATCATGTGTTACTGCAAGATATGCATATAGGCTTTATTTAATTGGAAAATTTTCTTCTAACTGATTAGCAACAGTACGTGTCAAGGGTGTGATCTGCTGATTTACCAATTGACAAATGTAGCTACAGTATCAGGAGATGGTATTCACACAATGCTGAATGGGTTTTGTGAAAGATGGAGACAGGGTGCTGATTGGCCTTGTGGCTAAAATTCTGCTCCCAAATGTAAACAGGAAAAGAAAAGAAAAGGAAAAAAAGGGCTAAACTAAATGTAGTTATGTGTACATGAACTACATATCCCATAAGTGAGAATAAGGACATGGGGCTAAACTCTGGTGAACTCATAAATTTCTATAGGTTTAGGGTACCCTTCACAGTCTACAGTCACTGAAGCATCTGTTATTAAATAAAGCTCCTAATCATCCTAGAAACTGGATAACTAACCAACTCAATGAATGCAGATAAATATTTAAGGTTAAAATTAATCTTTCTAGTCAACATTGCATGTTGGGACTTCAGTAACTATAATGGGAGCCCACACCCCTAAAGGTCATTTGAGAGTTTGTGTAGGATTCAGTTGCCTACACGTTTCAATATTTCAGAGTATTTAAGACATTTATATGATAAGTCTGGCACATGTGACACAGAGGCTGCAAGAGGCCAGCCCATTTGGAAGAGGCAGATAGATATCTGTCAGCATCTGATGGGGTTTCCTAGGTGAAGATGAACTCTGTACTCTGTGTGCGTAGCACTTGAAAACTTAAAGCCAAGTCACAGTTTAGGTAGCATGGTCTGGAAGCTATCCATGGTGATAACATGGTTTTCGGTCCAGATACTAGACAAACAGGAGGCTGATAGTCAACTGCTGGAGTGACCATAGGTCTAAACAAAGTACTGTAGAGATAGGGATCGAGAATTGGCTACTGGGGGCACTGTAGATCCAGACCATCTGGTAGATATGCCATTCTGTGGTTTTGCAGGAAACGTGAAGAGATATGAGTACCATAAGTTAAAGAGCATGTCCAGGTGGCAGTGGCTGGGGAGCCTGGGGATCTGAGGCTGGCTACTGGCCAGTTACTGGTGCAATTCATACTTTGCTTGTATATACTTACATAAATTCCACTCCTGATCAGCTAGAGACAAGGAACAGGACAGAGCCGTGAGTGCTACTCGCGTTCGTGTGAGTGCTGCTGGTAATTGTGTGGGTGCCTGTAAGGTGGTGTCTGCTGTGTATGTGCTGTTGGTAATTGTGTGGGTGCCTGTAAGGTGGTGTCTGCTGTGTATGTGCTGTTGGTAATTGTGTGGGTGCCTGTAAGGTGGTGTCTGCTGCCTGTGTGTGGCCAGCTGTGTATGTCTACTCTGCCTGTGGGTAATGGACACACCTACCAGGAACACACGTCTGCCTTGTTTCTGGTGACACCTGGAAAAACAGCCAAAGCAACCTTGCATCTACGGGGCTACAGGCTAGGCAAACTCCTAAGAATTTCAAACTAAATATTGAATCATTTTAGGCTACAATAGAAACGACAGCTTTTTCCCAGAGTTAGTTTTAAGATAACTATTATTTTTCCATATTCTATGTTAGGACACTTACTGTATTGTAAAGTATTAGACTCTTAAATAATGAAAGTTTGGGTGCTTAAAAAGTTAGATTGAAATGTCCAAACAAAACTAAAAGTATGACTACTTGCATATAAAGGTCTGAAGTTAATCACTCTGCCATTAAATATGTTTTTATGTATAAAAATGTAACCAAGTATCACTTTCTTTTATTCATAGCTTCAGATTCCTGGTTTCTCCCACTTTCTAGAGAGAGGCAACAGTAACTATATAGTCATTTAAATCCACTGTGTAAACGACTTTCTTGCCTACTTAAAAAAATATGACCAGAGAAATCAAATATTGCTGATGGTGAGATGAAAGATGCTTTAATTAAATTACAATCATAGAATCCTGGACTATATCAAGTTGGAAGGGGATCATAAATATTGAATCCAACTCCCTGCTCCTTGCAGGACTACATACAACTAAATTCTATGACAAAGACCATTGTCCAGATGCTCTTTGAACTCTGACAGGTTTGGTTTGGGATTATGTTTGTGCATTTTAATATTTGTTTTTCTTTACTGCCAAAATGGATAACACGCCAATCAGTGGTTTCATCAATTATCTATGATTTAGCAGTTTGCTTTAATGGTTCATGTTTCCTTGCAAATTCACTCATTTAATGTTTGAAACTGCTTCAGCTCACTCAATAATGTGTCAGGGTAATAAAGTAATATCTCTTTCTTTTCTGGAAAAAAAAAATCTGAGTAGTACTGTGATATATAGAAAAAGATACTTTGTTATCTGTGAAATAGCTATGCCTTATTCTGACATTGTCATAGAATCATGAAATATGTTGAAAGGGACCCATCAGGTTCACTGAGTCAAACTCCTGGCCCTTTGCAGGACAGCCAAGAATTCCACCATGTGCTATCAAATATATAAAATCGTTATTTTTAAAATTTATTTTCACTATGATTTAACAAATAACTCTTCAGTTACTGACTACTCCATTTATCGCATGCCTTGCTCTTCACCTCTTGCTTCAACAGGATCTGCTATTAGTCTTATCACTGCCTGATCCTGCCTGCTGTATTCCAGTCCCATGGAATCCACGGTTTCTATAAATTGAACCCTATTAAATACAACTCACTTCAACCTGAGCAATGTGGAATTGCAGTGACAATCCTCAGAGTCAGTAAAAATTGTGTGGAGTTACTTCATATTTAAATATCATACTGGAATTTATATTTCTGTATGTTTTTCTTCATTTCACCATATGTGTTGTACACATTCTTCTATTAAGAAGTATGCAATTGTTAAATATATTATCGTCATTGAAGTGATATTAACAATGACACAGAATTTGATCTTGCCAAAATATTCACCTCAGTCTCTCCTGTAGTATGACACAGAATACAATTTTAGGGAAAAACAGCATATTTAGTAAAAAATGGGTTGATATCATGTGACTTCAGATATCATCTAACATAAAACCAGTTGAATATTTACGTGTGGATAGGTCTATACATCACTATCTCAGAACAACTGAGGTTTGAAGGAACCTCTGGATATTGTCTGATGTTAAATCCTACTCAGGTAGGGTCAGCTAGAGCCACTTGCCCAGGAATGTGCCCAGATGGCTTTTGAACACATCCAAGGAGGGACACTCTACATCATCCATGTGCAACTTTTGCCAGTGCTCAATCAACCTTGCAGTAAAGTAAGGTGGAGAGGCTGGATCAATATGCTGAGCCCAATGATATGAGATTCAATAAGAAAAAGTGCCTGGTCCTGCTGCACTGGTGAGGCCATGCCTCAAATCTTGTGTTGGGTTTTGAGCCCCCTGACTACAAGAAAGTCATGGATGTGCTGAAGCGTGTCCACAGAAGGACAACAGAGCTCCAGGAGGGTCTAGCACACAGGTCTTACGAGGAGCAGCTGAGGCAGTTGTGATTATTTAGTCTGGAATAAAGGAAGCTTAGGAATTTTTTCTTCCCCAAAAGGCTTGTCAAGATTGGAATAGGCTGCCCATGGAAGCAGTCAAGTCAGCATCACTGGAGGCATTAAGAGATGGGTGGTTAAATCGTGCTTACTGTCAAGGTTTAGCTATGGTCTCGGCAGTGATAGGTTTGTCATCAGACCCAGTCATCTTAAAGTAGTTTTGCAACCTAAATGATTCCATCATTCTACAATTAATACTAACCTCCATAGAAAAGGAGAAGGGCCTCTTGGTAGAAAAGCATAGATCTTTGTTCCTGTCTCTTCTATTACTGACTTGTCAAAGAACTAATAATATATTAAGTCTTTCTCAGATCAGGACATCACTCATGGTTGGTACATATTCTGATTGTCACTCAAAGCTTTGCTAGGACAGTGACAGGAGACATAATCCAGCCTGCTTTGTAGGTAGCTGCTTCTATATTCTTCTGCAAATCTCTTTTTGTCTCTAATATTTAATTCTCCTCTGGAATTCAGGCCATTTTTTGAAATGTTATTAAGTAGATCTTGTCAAAAATTTTTGTCAGGAACATTCTTTTAACAAAAATGTATTTTTAAACAATTCAAAAAGACTGTGTATGTCTCATTTTTGAAAAAAAAAAGGAAATCATAAATTTTATACAATTATCTAGGACACTCTACAATGTGTGATTACAAAATGTGAAAGAAAAACATTAAATTTGAACATTTGATACCCACTGCTTTCAACTCTTCTTTATTTGCCACCAGAATCAATAGTCTTTCTAATGAGAGAACTATAGCAAAAACAAGCATATGAATTAAGTCCGTCATAAGAAAACTTTACTTTTAACAATACAATAGTCTAGCATACAACAGGTTTATTTTTATAGAAAACCTGTAAATCTCATATTAAGCCACAGTGATAAGCACTTTTGACATGAATACTAGAACTTAAAGCAGATGAGTACAATTCTAAAGTACTTTTTACAATGAAGAAAAAGAGCAATTTAATAGAACATTGCAATACACTCCATGTTTTCTATTTGAGTACTGAATATATTATGCACCATTTGGAGAAGAACAGGAAACCATGAACAAGTGACAATATTTCATTCTGGTGACAACTTTTCCTAATTCCCTGATGGAAATAGGTTCATAATATATTGTTTTATCCCTTTAATGAGAATTTTAATATTTAATTTTTAGCTTACATCCCTGAGTCATGGCAGGGGGAGAGAGTGTTTGTTTGTTGATTGGTTTGTTTTTTTTGTTTTTTTTTTTTTTTTTTACTTTTTCATGCCAAAATGATTTATTTGTTTGCTTCCTTGTTTGTGTAATTAAACTGGAATTAATTACTGTTAGAAAACTAAAAAGCAACCGTAGCAAAAGAGGATACCAAAGTAGGTGATAGTTTAAGGGGTAATCAATTTCTTCAAAATGCATGGCAATTTCCCATTCAGACTGTGATATTACCACAGCCTCACTGTTATGCTAGAAGTAGCAGTAAGTTAAATACTGGGTTAGAAACCAGCAAAAATATTGTGACTGGATCAGGCTTTTGGGATATATATATTATTTGGGATATATTTTGGGATATATATACACACCATTCATTGTGTTTCTTCTACTTACAGAGATCTAAAAGGAATAAAACTTGAAGGCACGAACCAATTCGCCTTATGCAACTAGATTGTACTACAGCTTAGGTGGCTGCTGGGATAACTAACTTAATGCTGTATTTTTCTCATTTTCTGTATTGTCTGGAGAGAAATAGGCACCTCAGGGGGCCCTTCATTCTACCTAAATTAGACGCCTACTTTAAAATAGGGTAAATTGTTCACTGGTGGTGTATTGACTGCAGAAAGAATTGTGGTTGATTAGTTGTGTGCAGACAACTGAAGATTTAACTTAGTTCTATTTTAAAAATCTAATGCTTCTTGCAGACTTTTAGAAGGGATGTCAATGATGACACTTTTCAACAGCTAAAAACAGGTGTGTTGAATCTAAGCATATTCTTGATCCATTTTACTAAAACTCAAATTCAAGCTCAAGCTAGGTGATGAAGTATGTCAGATCTTTCTCTGAAATCACTGTTTTCCTTTATATTTGAAGTATTCCTGATTCTGTTTGACTTTACAACGTATCAAATAGCTTCCCTCTTTTTCTAGAACCTTCACTTAGAAAATAAATTAATTTGAGGAGATAATTAAGGGATGTAAAGAGCAGCCACCTTCTCTGGCTGCTCCATCCTGGAGGCCCTTTTGTCCTGCTGCTGGCACGCAGCCTGTGCACACACTCACACACACACACACACACACAGGCACACACAGAGGCACGTACACGTGTCAGCACGCAGACACACACACACACACGAGGTGTCACACAGACAGCCTCAGACGAGGCTCTGCCCCCAGCAGCCCCCACATTTGGACTCACACCAGACAGATGGACACCTCCCCTCCTCCTCTTCGGCTGGCAGAGGCCGAGGGTCACGCGTGCAGCAGACTCATAAATACTCAAACTGTCAAAATATCTGTCTCACCCGCTCTCCATCAGATTGTTTGACATGTCTTAATTCTGTTAATACTCCATTCATCCACAGAGCACTTGTTACGTAGTGTACGCAACAAATACGTAACAAATACAAAAAATTAATGACTTGGCCACCAAAACATATGTAAATTTTTTTCTCAGGAAAAAAAAAACAGAAAAAAGAAAGATTTTATGTTTTCTTATACTAACTTCAATAATCTATTTGTGGTCTGTTCAAAATAATAATACTATTAAATTTTAGGGCAAGCTCTTTACTTTGGTGAGGAGAATCTTCTGAAAATGTTTGTCACTTTCAAAAACAGCTGTCAGAATGCAAGTACAAAAAAAAAAGGGCTAAAATTGGTATTTAATTTTAAAGAACTGAATAAATTAACAGGCTTCAGAAGAGAAAACAAACAAAAAACCAAAAAAACAACAAAACAAAACAAAAGAAAACCAAAACCAAAAAAACCCCAACCCCCCAAAAACCTCCTCAAAACCCAGGATTCATTACTGAAAGAATGAAAAACAAATAATACAAAAGACTGCAGGCAAAGTGTTTTGTTATTACCGAAATACCACAAATTAGGTAGTGTTGCAAATTAGGTGATGTCTTGAAGTGAGGGGTTTTACAGACTAAAGCCAACTGTCAAGATTCCTGCACAGTGATATATACCTTGTAATGACAGGCCTCTCTGGTAGCAAGAGAATACATCCAGCATAATAAGAAATAGTCAGCTTTTTAAGATTAAAGTAAAAATGAAAGATAAGAGTGCATTTGAAAATTGTAACTCAGTCTTACAGATATATATAGCATGGTTCTTTTAGATTTGAAGATTCAATAAAATTTACTGAATTTATATATATTGAAAGCAGTTCTGTGTATAGAAGCCTTTATATGTCATTTTAAAAGAAGGCTTAGAAGGGAAAAGCTGAGGGAATAGCGATGCAACACTGCATTGGCTATTTTTTTAGTGATAGCATTAGTTTTCAAATAAAAATGACCCAGAAGTCAGCAATAAAAATCTTCTGTTGTATTTTGTTACTTTCAGGATATAAGTTGTACATTATGGAAAAAAAGAGTCCCATACAAGGAATTAGAAGAAAAGCAAAGAAACCCTTTAAATTACACCAATGTGTATAGATAAGTATACAGATAGTAGTTTTGTTTGTCTCTTTTGTATGAACAGAAAAAATGGCAGTTGTATAGTCCATGTTGACTTTCCAAGGCTTTAGGTGCACCATATATCATCTCTGTTTGCTATATGCTGTAAGATATCTTCCTGCACTTATTAAATCAAATATTACTGTCTGAACTATTGGCACACTTATTCCCTAGGCTTCTGTTTCTCCTTTTGATTGTTTTTTTGATTGATAACAGACATTCTCCTTCTACTTCAAATTTGAGGTTACTGTTACATTTTGTTTGAACTTTCCACAGTTAGGTCAGTCAAGGAGCAATAAAATTGAAAATTATCATTTCTCTAGAATAATTTCAGAAACATGTTCCATGGAGTTTTGTCTTCCCACAAACCCATGCATTTTTATTTTTAAGGTTTTTCCAATGCCCAGAAGCATTGCTGGATGATATTTAGAAACAATAACACTAAAATAATCTGTATACATTTACTGTCTCTAAAAGTTTCCTGGAACAGAGAAGTAGAATATACAAGCAAAGATAAGGTGATACTAATGGTCATCTTGGCATCCTCAGTTGTGAAGACGTTTTTCTTTGTTTTGTGCTACTTTTGTTTTGACCCTCCTTTTAAAGTTTCTCTTCCCATGGCCCTTTAGATTTACCTAATACAAATCTTTCGGTTTTCTTAAACACAAGAAAAACTCTAATAGGTGGTAGTTAATTTCACCCTCCTCTCCCCATTCCCCAGTCAGAAACAAGGATATATGTACAGGCTTAGCAACCTTAGCCAAGATTTAAATTATTGTATTAAACTTTCCTATTGAGGATGATTTAACACACATATGTGGTCATCCACCTCATTTTTTCAGTATTCGTCAGTGCTCTGCCTTCAAACTTGTCATTTCTTAATAGCTACACACGTAGAATGTCTCCAGTTCACTCTTCTGTTTCTGCTGCATGTTTATGTTATGGTCCATTCTCCTTCCACGAGGAGGAGGAGATAACAAAAAATTCTCAGCTGCAAAGGGTCAATCAGAAACGTAGCATCTCGTAATTTAGAAATATCTATACATTATTGCCTTCCTCAAAATTTTTATGGCTTTTCCGTGGTGGGGGAAACTTATATTGATGAATGAATGTGATCACAGAATCATACATTGGTTTGGGTTAGAAGGGATCTTAAAGATCCTCCAATTCCAATCCCCCTGCTATGCAAAGGGACACCTTTCACTAGACAAGATTTCTTAAAGCCCCATCCAACCTAGCCTTGGACGCTTCTGTGAGTGATGTATGATGAATGATGGAATTAACCTTGTTTGGGTTTAGAATCATAGAATTATTTAGGTTGGAAAAGATCTTTGAGATCCATAATTCTTAACAGCAAACCTGACACTACCCATGTCCACCACTAAGCCATGTCCTGCACTAAGACATGTCCTGCACTAAGCCATGTCCCCAGGTGCCACATCTACAAGCTAATAAGCCTCTAAAGGTTGGACTCAAAGATCTTGAAAGTCTTTTCCAACCTTAATGATTCTATGATTCTACAAATTACTTTAGAAGAGTTGCTGAAAACTACAACCACATAATTCATTTTTTGCCTTTAAAAACACACTATTTTTGCCATTTCCCTGCCTACATAAAAGCCATTGTATACCTTTCTTCATCTTACCTGGGATATCATACTGATAAGTAATCTGAATGATGATGTGTCAGAATTAATGACTGATTATTCTCAGTATCTCTACATTTACTATAAATTCTATACTATATTCTTAAGTCATTTTGAATATGATTTATTTCACCTGTCTTCAAATGCGTGAAGTTAGATGTCTGTTTTAATTCTGTTTTCTAGTCTTTTTCCATGAGGACAACTTGTTTCTATAAGGGAAGATATTAAATCCTATGAGAAGTTTAAAATATGTGAAAAGAATTTTGGCCACAACTGTAATGGAAGTTTAGGATAATAAAATTTACCTTGGTTACAAAAAAAGATTTTTTATATTGCTCTAATTGTTTCATGAAATATCTTGCTATTCCACAAAGCCCCTCAGGTTTAATACCTAATTCTGAACAGGAGTTCTCTCACAAGACTCACAGGAAATAATTTACACGACTTTGGTGCCAGTGTTGCTGTTGGATTCCCTGTCTCACACATGCATTTTGAATATAATTAAAAAGTAACAGTTTCTGTAACTGCATTAGTTTGAAAGCCCCACAAAAACTGGGGATTGAAATCAGCTGTATTCTTGGTAAATTCTAGGGATCACAGAGGACTTTCTGTCCTCAAATCCCTTAACAAGGTTTATTTCCTACACCTTAATTAATATAGAGTAGGAAAAAATATTTAGATAGACATAAAAATGATGCTGAGGACAGTAAAATCATGCTGGTAGAAATAAATACTGAATATATCAAAATCAGCAAGAAATACATTGTATTTCTCTTATTAGCAATACAATAGACAGAGACCCTACAGGGCACAAAACTCTCAGACATTTGCGTTAATATTGTCAAGAAGATTTGAAAAGCCCGGGCATGACTTATTTTATGTTGTCCTCAGCCCTCCAAAATATTCAATGTGTCAAAAAAAAAAGGTTTACAATTTTATTTTTATTTCCTGACACTTTGAAGCAGTTAAAGGCTGTTACGGCCCTAAATAATGACATTATGATCTGATTAGTGAGAGATGCCTCCGTCTGTATTAAGGTGCATACAAGACCATATGCTGACGTCAATAACATGGATTTTATTTATCATAACTCATGGATCCAGTTGCTCCCATTAGTCCTTCTTCATCCTGGGCTTGGTGGTGGAGGTTCTGGAGTCATTCTTCTGGGGGTGCCACCTTTATACAGTCCAAGTTCTGGATATCCTCAGAGTGGTCAGAGACTCCATTCCCAAAACTTGGGGTGGGATGTGTATGAGCAGTTCCTTCCTTTCCCACAGTGTGCCACAGAGTGATTTTTTGTCTGGATGCATTAACCAGGATGTGCTCACCAGATCTCATCTCCAATAGACCTGGAATTAGCACCTTCCTGTTGAAAAGTCCTCCCTTCTCTGCTTATCTCAACTGCCTGTTGTAGTGGCTTATCTTACGGCAAGTTCCTTCCACGGACTTGACAGTGTTTGAGACAGGCAACTGTTCTCCTCAATTCCTTACAAATAATTAAGCCAACAATGATGGTGGGTGTTACATACTGCTATTCATGAGCTGCCTTAATCAAACTAAACTTATTAAAAAAACACAAAAAACTCAAAAAAAAGTTCTGAGGAAAAACAACCTCCATAAGGAAAATAAGGAACTGGTGCAGATTTTAACTTGATTTAAATACATTTGGAATTATTTGGGCTTGATCTATCAAAAAATATTAAATATTAAAAAGTCATATGCTTACCCCCTTCAAAATATATTAACTTATCATTAAGAATTATTTTCCTACAAGAAATTTATGTTCTTGTTAGCACAGGAAGGGAGTAGGGCATGTTTTCTTGCTGTTGTGAATGCTGTAAAAGTAGTTCTGCTGAAGAAACTTTATTTAGGGTGAAGTACAAGAAATTGTTCAAACTTTTGAATGTGGTAGATTATGGCAATGAATGGGGCTTTGCTGGAAAGGTTTCGTAGGAGTTGACATCTTGGAGATTGCTACTAGAGTGCAGATCACATATGGGTATTATTATCTTATTAACCATATCTACAGGCTGAGCATGATTGCTATCTATAAAGCTGGGACACTTATCTATATGATGTAACTGACAGTAGCTGAGAGGTTTCACTTAGAAAATTAACATTAATGGTTCTGGGTAAATCTCTCTTACTTTTGTTTCTAAATTTAATTGTAAATATCTAGAGGGTACTTTAAAAATTTTTGTGAAAGATGCATTGAAGATTCTGTCACTGTTGTTATTGTTTTGTCAACCTAAATCAAACATTGCTTTGAATGTTAATGATGAACACTTCCAATTCTTAAAATGATCTCATAGGGAATATAATTAAACTGTCTTTTTAAGATACCTCTTGGATTTTGATTATATAAAGATGGAAAAACTTAAAAAAAAATGGAAATCAAACTCCTTTTTTTTTTCACTCCATGTTCTTAGTCCTTGCATTCTAGTGGGAGGAATTGATGTAAAGTTGTGTTTTTGGGGTTTTTTTAAGAAATTGAGAGGAACATCTAAAAGAGAGTGTGGAATGAAAAACATTAAGCACTCTAAGTTTTTGAGTAATCGGTAAGGAATGGAAATATCTAAATTAACCTGAATTTTTCTTCTGGTTTTACAGGTAAAAAGTCATTTTATCTTTTACAAAAGAGAAAATGGCACAAGGAATAGGAAATTGGGTTAAACTGTCCAGAAAACACACTACTTTCACTGAAATATCTAGGAAACTACCATGTAATGCAGTTTGTGTCACTCAAACCATTTAGCAGTGCCATACTTTTACAAAATAAGGATTCAGGGATCCTTGAACATACCAGAGTCTAGCAGGAATCTGGAGGTCTATAGAAGGAACATCTGCATCTCACTCAGTAACTTCGGGTGACCTTAACATTCAAAGAAGAGAAACAAAATTTCCAGTCGTTATTCTTGCAATCCTCTTTAGATATCAGTTAGTATAACACATACAAGTTGGTATCTATAGTATCTTAAGCTGGCATAAAAAGTATTATTCTCTCTATTGGCCATAAAGGAAATCTGACTCAGATGTCAGAGGTGCCTTTACTTTAGATCCAGTGTGGATTGTTTGCATGAATCCATGTGCCATATCTTGCTGAGATTCACAATCTGTCTTCCCTCTGTCTTAGATCCTGTCCCTCAAAACTGATTCCAAGGTCAGCTTTTTAAGGAACTAGGTCCCTTCACAGCATCACAAACTCTCTGTGAATTATCAGCTCTGAGCTTATGAGAAGATAAAAAAATTGCAACCGGGCTAGTAAGTGAGAGGGATATGCCAGACTCATAAATACACATACTGTGATCTTCACAGCAAGACCTAAAAATCCAGGCTTTCTTTAATTACAAAATGAGAAAGTCTGGAGCTGTTATGCTGTGATTTTTAGGCACCAGATGTCCTGAAAAGGGAAAAAGAGTTTAGAAGCAAGAAAGTTTAAAATGAATTATGAACAGGAAGAAAGTATGTACTCACACATGGCTTATTAATTCACATAGGCTCATTATTCTGAGGTTTCAAAATATAATCTTATATTTGGACTGATATGTAATCACACAATCAAACAATGTTGCAGTCTTATTTGTTGACAGTGCAGCTCTTTATTTAAAATATTTGAAGGTAAGTGAAAAATTAGCTATTGATTTCTGTACATTTAAGATCAGAGTGTTTGAGCTGTATTTATAGATGAAATTTTCATATTCTTTATACATTTTAGACACTGAGGAAAAAAACAAACAGAAATAATCAACGTAAAAATATTTTTATATTGTTCTTTTTCCCTGGAGCCCACAGGATACTTACTTTTCTCTTCAGCATTGTGGTTTGAACTCCTGCCCCCAAAGTATACAGAAGGCCTTTTTTTTTTCTTACTTTTGGGGCTATAAAATACTATGTTGTTATTCCTACTGCAGTAATTTTATTGACCTGACAAAAAAGGCCCTCAGGACTTGTCTGGCCCATCTGAGTCTGAGCAGCTAGTTTTAAGTGTTATAGCAATTATCTGGGAGAAGGTGACTATTGCCCAGCTTGGCTTGGCTTAACTTTGTGATTATCCTCCATGGTAAAGGTCTGAAAATCCTACACTATGCCAAAATCAAACCAAACCAAACAATTAAAAACCCAACCCAAACCAATCAAACAAAAACCCCCAAACAAAAGAAAACAAAACAGAACAAAAACAAACACAAACAAACAAACAAAAAATTAGCCATTTATAGTATTTTGGCAAAGTATTATGCTGCCATAAATAACAGCTAAGTAGTGCAAACAGACAAATTCTTGATGGAAACCAAGGAGGGGGAAAAAAAGGAATGGGTAAGAAAACTGTGATAAAAAACTCTATAAAAAGAGCCCTAAGTGGACCCAAAAAAGATAAACTTCCACCATGAGTGTCATATTCCTCCTGGCAAAGACCTAATGAAGCTGATGACTCCTCATTACCTATCCCTATACTTTGGGAGGAATGAACCTGAAGGTGCTATGACTTAGAGGTGCACCAGTAATGAGCCTAATCGCAGGAAAAAGTGGTTAATATTAGAAAGCCTGTATCTTCACTGTGTCAATGATTTATGAATATTAGTCTCGTTGTAATTAGACCAATAATAGCTGTTTCTTGTGTTTTAATTAGACTCTTAAGGCTTTAATTAGCCTAACAATAAATGATGGAACAAATTTTCCCATTAAAAAAATTAAGAATAACTGTTTCAATAAATATGCAATTATCCTGTTGAAATCTCAAGAAAACGCCAGACTTCACTTAAGATATCTGTACTCATTCATTTTCATAGCTGTTGAACCATCATACTTGAGGAAAGGTATATTGCTATTCCTTTGCTGTACAAAATTTTACAGTTGTCATTAAACATTGGGGTTTTTCCATATATAAAAAGTTGGTGCTTATTCTCCTTTGCTAAGGAATGTACTGCTGCATGAGCACTGTGGAAGAGCACAAAAGCTACATTTAGGCTAGTAAATTAAATATGTCTAGGACTGTTGTTTGCTGTTGGGGCCAGCTGGCATAGAACAGCTTGCGTTCATATTATTAAATTCTCTTACTCTCCAAACAGCATGGCCACATTCTAATTAAGAATCCTCCTTCTTCTACAGTATCTCCCAGAACACACTTGGAAGTAATTCTGAAAAGTGTTACTTGGAGTATTGGGTTTGTATGGGAAGGTTTTGATGCAGGGGTGGGGTGGGGTGAGGCGGGGGGGGCTACAGGGCTGGCTTTTGTGAGAAGCTGCCAGAAGATTTCTCTGTGTTCAACAGAGCCGGTGCCGACCAGGCCAAGATGGACCCAGCGCCGGCCAAGGCCGAGCCCATCAGTGACAGTGGTAACACCTCTGGGATGTCAGAGTTGGGAAGAAGGAAAAGTTACTGTGTAAAGAGCAAACAACAGCCTGAGAGAGGAGGGAGGATACGTGGGAGAAAAAACCCTGTAGGCACCCAGGTCAGCGGAGGAGGCGCAGGAGGTGATCCACGTGCTGGGGCTGAGATTCCCCTGCAGCCCATGGTGAAGCCCATGGTGAAGCCCATGGTGAAACAGGCTGTCCCCCTGCGGCCTGTGGAGGATCCAACACTGGAGCAGGTGGATGCCCAAAGGAGGGTGCGATCCTTTTGGAAGCCTGTACTGGAGAATGCTCCTGCCAGGACCTGGGGCCCCATGGAGGGAGAAGGCCATGGTGGAGCAGATTTGTTGGCAAGACTTGTGACCCTACGGAGACTCATGTGCTGGAGCAGCCTGTTCTAAAGGAATGCACCCCATGGAATTTTGTGAAGAACTACAGCCTGTGGGAAGACACATTCTGGAGGCATTTGTGGAGGACCGTCTCCTGTGGCAAGGATCCCACATTCCTGCAGCCCAGGATGAAGTTCACGGCAAGGCAATAATTGGTGAGTGATGTTTCCCTGTCCTTGTCTCAACCCACAAGTCTTTTACTGCAATATTTCTCCCCTACTGAGTTGAGGAGGGGGAGGTTTTGGTTTACATCTGGTGTCCAGCCAGAAGGACAGAAGGACAGGCTGAAGCAGTCACCCTTAGTCCAGGCAAAACTATACCAGGGACTATCCTTATAGAGAATTGATTTCTAGTGACTGGGAAATGGTAATACACATTTAGCTTATACGTTTGATCTACCAATATACATACATATTTTTTTCATTGTATACTTAAATATTGTCACATCATAATAAACGAACAACTCTCAATCATCTGTGTAATTAGCTGCTTTGCATGGTAGAAAAGTATATTTATACTTAGTGTTTCAATGATGGACAACTAAGACACAGAGGGTAAAAGGAAAAGATCTAGTTGTATTGCTAGACTACATTTACTTACCTGTTTGAACGGGATCCAGCAAACAACACTGACTTTACACATGGTTTTATTGTATTATATATATTAATTTATAATTTGTAATTTCTCATGGGCTTTTGCTTAAAGAGCCTTAAACAGAGGTATTAAATCTCTTTTTGTTTTGAATAGCTAGTAAAACCACACAGAATAACTCAAATTTATGGAAATTACACTCCCTCACATCAACTTAACTTCACCACTTCTGGAAATGTGAAGAATTTTACAAATTTTGACACTGTTAGAGTTCAACAAATATGTCATAATGTGGATAAATTGCTTCTAGACTAAAATGCGTTTACAAAATAGAGGTGAGAGAAACAAAAAACGATGTTGTTAGAGGATGTTGTTTCCAAAAAAAAAAACCAAAAAAACAAAGAACTTGTCATAAATTATTTGTCAAATTCTTCTGTGAAATGAAAATACTGAGGAAACTTCATCTCAGAATTATTTCCTTCAGTGTTATATTTCCACACTGAAAATGAGATATTGTTTCAATACAAGGCATGGCAGAAATGCAGTAAGCAAAAAATTTGGATTCAGCTATACATGTAAATGTCTATTTCTCATAAAAATTACCATACCAAAATTCCAACCAAAATTAAGTATGCAGCTATTAGCTTCCAGATTATAAGGGGCTATATGCCTAGACGTATATAAAACACAGCATGGCTTTTTATAGCTGCACCTGTTTTTATTGAAAAATTTTTATTTCCAGTGGCTTAGTAGCAGTATACGGATTCATTGGCTCATACCATACACATATTCATATGAAGTTCTACTTATGGTGAAGCACTCAAGCATGTAATTGACTTAAATAAGGAATGTTGACATGCATGAAGCTATTTTTTCAGTAGGAATAAGAATATACACATTCTTAAAACTGAGGGCTTACTCAAGTATATTGAATGAAGTCTTAAAAGGGGACAGTGCAATTTGCTGACTCATGAGCATCACTTACTAAAGCACTCAGAACTTTTTAAAAATGCTTTATTCAGATGTTAATTAGGTTTGTCCCTGATCTGCTTGCTGGAGTTATTAAATTGGGGTTTCATTTCAGCAATTTTAGCCTATTTCACGTAAGGAAATTAAAAACTTTGAAATCTTTAAATCTCAATCTTTAAATTGATTTATCGTAGTCCTTTTTGTATGTAGATGGTCTCGTCACACTGGCAAACAGTTGCCTCTCTTGCCTACATTTCTGTAATTGAACAGACTAATTTTCCTTCTCTGACAGCGGAAATTTTAAAAAATGTTTCCTGTTCACATTGCCTTGTAGCTGGCTGTACTGTGGAATTGATCTCAGACTCTTCTCGTCAAATCTGTTTCCTCTCCTGTAAAACTCTCCTAGGAGAGATGCTCACTATGAATGTATTGCTCACAGTGCTGAGGGGCCACTTTGACTCTCCCACTGTTGCTCTCTGGCGTTAAACATTAGTAAAAGAAACCAGAACAATTTTCTAAAGAAACAAACATTATGCTTTCTAAGGAAGGACAACTAATTCACATTGTCTTTTCTTTTTTTCACAGGGACAAATTGCTCAGGAACTCAAAGCTCTAAATTCAAATGCGGTGCAGTGACAATTCTGTTTCTTATTCTTTAGTGTTTTCCTGTCACTAGCCTATTTATCCAGGCCTCCAGTTTTCATATTGATTGATTTTTCCTCTGGAGAAATTTGGAGGCAGACAAAGTTTCTGCATTTTTCCTTCATGTTTACAGTGTTGACAGATGCTTTTCATGTTTGCATCCCTGGGTGTGGCTGAATTCACAACTGAGCTGTGTCTGAATCTGTTTTTTTCCTGTTCCTCTTCAGGTGCCCTGATTCTTTGAGAGAGAAACAAAGAAATTCTGGCCAAGAAGAAGTTGTCACTCTAGTAATTTCCTCTCTGAATATCTGAAAACCAGTACTGCAGGCAACAATGTGGTACATCTGCCCCATAACTGGGACACAGCTAGGATCTGTCCTTAGCAGGGATGACTGAGCACACAGCAGAGCAAACATCCTACAGTGTAAGCACAGCTAGTCAGTGCCTAAATATCAGAACTGGCATCAAAAGTGGCAACTGTAAAACCTAACACAATAAATAAAGGATGAAGTTGCTTCAAAAGATCATTTAGTTGTTTGGTTTTGGTTTGGTTTTTTTTTTGGCGGGGGGAGGGAGGGGGACAGGGGCAGGGAGTGTTGTTTCTGAGTGAAATACAGAAAAGTCGTCTTACAGTCCCATCTCTGTACATAGTGAATAAGGATCTTTATGATTTTTTTGACTGCATGAAAGGCATCCAGTGCTTCTATGCACAGCAAAGTCCTTGAAGCACAGACAGCTACCTGGACAAAAACAAGAAGAAACGTGGAAAAAAGAGAACCTCAAAGAAAATAGTAAATTATTTCAGGCTTACATATCCTTACTAGAGTAGTTATGTACAATTTCTTTTTAAAACAACGGGCAAATTATTTATCTTCAGAAAGCACAACCAGTAATTATACTGTTTCTCATTTTTTATATGATAGCCTACCAGCTGGAAGAACTGTTTCGGAAGTGGATTACATCAGTTCAGTTCTTGCTTTAAATTGAGTTAGGCTGATCAAAATTGCCTTTTCTAGGAGATAATAGCTAAATTATTTCTTGGGATTTTTTTCTCCTCTTTGGCACTGAGTTATAGTACAGAAGTAGTTCAAGAGTCTTTGGGTCATCGGGGAGGGAGGGGGGGATGAAGGATGGAGGGGAGAGGAAAGAAGGAAGGCAGGGAGGGAGGAAGAAAAGAAGAAAGAAAGGAAGGAAGGGAGGGAAGAAGGAAGGAAGAAAGAAAGAAGAAAGGAAAGAAGGGACAGAGGAAGGAAGGAAGGAGAGAGAATCTGCTAAAAATACCAGGCTGATGACAAAGATATTCACCTGAAAAAGTTCCTATGGGTTTTTGTAAGTAATAATAACTAGCCTCTTGCTTATTTTAAAAGGAAGAGGATTGCAGTCATTTAATCTTAATTCATCAGCCAAATCAGAGGTTTACTCGCATACACCAAAGAGAAATTGCTGTCTGTTCCTGCATTTACTCTTTCACATCATTCTAACTGCCTAGAGGTTTGTTGTGCTACACTCTGTAATACACTTTCTGGATGTCCAATGCAGTCTCAAGTAGCTTGGTTAAGAGCTGACTAAATGACAAAACAGTGCAGGAATTTATGACAACAGCAGTAACCTAAGCAGAATGGAGCAGTTGGCCTCAAGCCCTAGGGGTTTATCTCTAAAAGATAAGAAAGAGCAGCTGGATATAGCCTTAAAAGGGTCAAAGTGCACTAAGTTATTTGTTAATGAAAGTGAAGAAATTTGCTCTAGCTGTATTGACAGCTAGGAAAGGAAAAAAAAGACAGATTTTAACAGAAAATTATGGTTAAGATAAAAAAAAGATTTTAAATTGGATGCTTTTGTTAATTTTTGCAAAACAGAAGCTGATGGTAGAAAGGAAAAACCCGTAACCTGCTCATAAACAAGTAAATTTCTAAGCAGAAAATTTATTTTTATGTAAGTGCATACAAATGAATATGTTTTGTCTAAAAGCAATTTGTATTGCCTGAGTTGTTCCATCATAATATGTATTAACACACAATTATATCTGTTACTATTTGCCTGTATTCAAATATGATAATATTAAATAGTAATTTAAAGAACAGATATGTGTTATTGCTACATTTTTCATGATCTGGTGAAAATTAGCAATGTAATGTATTTTTCAAAAAAAAAATACTGGTTATTGAGTGTGGTCACTGTTAGAAGTGTTATAGGGAAAGAAATCTAAGACAAGAATACACACCAGAGCTTTCAGATCATAAACAGATCTTGATTGTAGCTAAAATAGTGGGTCTTGGAAATTACAAGAAAAGCAGAGAAAAGTCAAAAACCTGGCAATCTCCTTGAGGATTCTAGATCACTTATCCAAATGTGGAATATTTGAAGGGCAAGAAATAAACAGTGAAAGGTTTTCAGCCACTGTCATCCTTCCTGGTGAAAGTATTCTCACATAATTTGTCAGACAACCAAATTTAGAGGACATTAATCCATGATGCCCATTCCGTTGTGCGAACTCTTCTCTATAGGACCAACCCTTCCCCTGAGTGAGAGAACTGTTCACCATTGACTATTTCTGGACCCAGTAAGAAATGTTACACCTTAACAACTAACTTGCAGGAAATTTTTGATAACTTTGCAGGAAAAGGTTAGATGTCTATTAAAAGAGAAATCAACCCTTTAAGATAAGTACTTCAGAAGGAATCAAATTGCTGGTCATCTAAATGCAGCTCAGCTTTTTCCCTTCTTCCCTTTGCATCAACAAACTTAACAGCTGGGGCCTCATACAGGACACAAAATTGACAGATAAAGGACTCAGATGCCAAGGTCTAGAATAAATTTTTTAGCAGCAACATCTGTGTCTGTTGCAAAGCCCTTGGCTGATTTCTTGGCTGGCTGCTTGGCTGATCCTGTTCTGTCTGTGACTCCAGTGCTGGCTATGCTAATGGCCATGTAATGGCCCCTGGTGCCCTCTTGGGGAATTAAACTGCTGATAAACTTGCTGGCTTGCCTTGTCTCTGGGATCTTTTTTTAGCTTTGAGTGACCTGCAGCTGGAGGGGTTTGCTCCTTGTTTGAGAAGAAGGCCCTTGAACAAATGCTCACAAGTTCAGTGTATGCAAGGCCAATTGATGCTGCCAAAGGAATATTTTAAAGTCTGCTGTAAAGTCACATTCTTTTCAGATGTAACATCTCCTTAAGCCACAGGAAATACTAAAAATAACAGAAAAAGAAATTCCAGAGACCAGTGACTGTGAATTCATCATTCATTTAATTGTGCTATGAATTTCAGAACAAAGGGCTTATTGTCCTACAGAGCATTTCCCTAAGTTTGCCCCATGGAGAACTGTTTCCTAAAGGGGTGGTTGGCTCAGCAGAAATCAGGACAGGTAAATTTTTACTGGAAAAAATATATGCTTATGCTTTTGTTATTAATGCAAAATCTCCTTAAATAAATCCTAAGTCCCAAAAGATGTTTGCATGTATTTAAGTTTGTGTCCTATGAATATTCTTTCATTCTTTGCCTGTAGTTAATCAGACTCTTTGGCTTCACCACGGGCTCATAATGAGTATTCAACTTAATTTTACTTAAAATAATATTCAGTTTCTGCAGACTTACTTTACAAATTCATTCTAGAAGATGAGTAATAAAGACAGGGTGATGCCCTTTGCCTAGGAGGAATTCTGCTGTCTTTATACACAGAAATACAGTAACCCCTCAGGACACGATTGTTCAATTCCCTTGAGCTTCTTTATGCATTTGGGTGATATAAAATGCCTGCAAATATAGCAAATGTTGCCAACAGGGAATATTAGGGCATACGGAGCAGGTCAATGGAATGGCTGAGAAAAGGGTGTGTGACCGAAAGCCTCAAGCTATTGGAAACAGAATGAAACAGCAGTGTTTGCACAGCTTGAATTTTCTCCAAGATTGGACAAGCAGGGTTTTGGCTTGCCTCAGAGTACAGTTTCTTTCACTGCAAATTAATAATTATAAAAAATTCTATAACTTCAGTGGGATTCTCTAAACTTAGTGGGGAAAATGTAAAAAAAAGAGAGAAGATACATATGAAGGAGAAAAACACACAAAACAAGGAGATAGGAGTATCCAATTCTAATATCTAACACCTTATGTAACTAATTGAAGAAAAAGGTGAGATTGACTCAAGACTGGGGCATTTAACTCTTAGGTGTCCTCCCACCTAGGTTAGATAACTGAGATACAGGCTAACATTATGTACTAAATACAAGGCAAGACTGATGTCTCTAAGAATAAGATTCATAGATATCAATGACAGGCATCTAGGCAGTTGTTTTATGGTTATCAGTCGTAATCAGTGTTCAAATATGAAGTGTCTGTGTTGGAACCCTTCCAGAGAGTTAGGTTTTCAACCAGTATTAGAGAGAAATAATGCACTGTTAAGAATGACAGTCATATTCCAGATGCTTAAGACAAGTAAAATTTTTCCTTTCAGGAAGAGTAAAAGGAAGAAAATGTATTCAATATGTTATGAAGCTCTATTTACCAAGGACATCCCAAGTCACCTACCTACTAAACTTCGAAATCTGTCTGATTCTTCTTGAAACCTACTTTCATTTATTTACATATTGTATATAAATTTAAATGCTGTTAACATGTAAGACTGAAAGAAAATAATTTCACAATATTGTATATTCATTGGTTATGATTCTCTCCCAAGACCTAGGAAATCCAAATACATGATCTGAGTCAAGAAAAGTATGAGTTTGGATCTGTAATCAGTCTCCTAGGTACTCAGATTTTCTGCTGTCAGAGAAAACACAGTAAAAACTTTCTTTCTTCTTTTGTGTCACACCATGTCTATGCTGGCAATGACTACCAACTTCGTATTCACAGGTGACACACTAGTGCCATAATTGAAAAAAAAAATGGACAATGAGTGTTCTATTTTCTGAATATTCCTTGATAATTTTGTCCTCACATCATTACTAATAAATCAAAGAAGTGAGATAAATTATCTCTAAGACTATCCCTTATGTGGTCTACAGTTTATCATTATTGGATAGTATCACCAGTAATTTCATGCATCAACAGCTGTATGGACTGGCAAGAATATATGGACTGTCCATTCAGGAAAGATTTTTCTTAACATTTTTACAGATCAGAAGATACCTTAATGCTTTTTTTCCTTAAAGCAGTGGAAGTTTTGTACAGAAGGAAAAATGGGAGGAATGTTTTCTGGCATGTTAGAAAATATCCTTTGAACAACTATTTTTGCATTCATAAATTTGTTTTACATTTTTCATGTTTTAGATTTGCATTTTTAAATAAGATATATTGTTAAGTTTTCTCCAGCCTTGTAAATTTGCATGATTCTTTTGTTTAACAGAATTCTATTTATACTACTGCCACTTAGAAAACAGCTGACTTTACAACAGCTGATGCAGTGGTTTTCTTAGGTGAGCACAGTGCTGTACCACAACAAGTTCCTAGGGCAACAGTATGAGCTTTTAAATACCAATATAAAATAACACTGACATACTGATGATGAATACTTGTAAAACCAATTATCAAATTTTTAAAAAAACCAAAACAACAAAAGAACAATATGAATAAAAATATGTTTATTTTGATAGTAAAAGGGAAGACAACTGGTATTACTATTACTGACTGAGCCAAAGAAAGGCTTAAGTAACTCAGCCTTTTCCTCATCCTTTGTTGCATCCAAGAAAGGATGGAGATTCTTTTTATCTCCCCTATTGTTGTTTATGCATTTACATAAACATTTTTTATTTTATTGCACAGCAGCAGCTGATTAAGTTCTAGTTGGATTTCATCTCTTATAATGTTCTCCCTGCCTATCCCACAGCATCCCTGTAGTCCTCTTGAGTTGCCTGCCTCTTCTTTCACAGGCATAAACTGCTTTTTTTTCTGAGTTTCAACAAAAATCTCCCTTCAGCCAGACCAGTCTTCTCCACCAGCTTATTTTTCAGCACATTGGGATGACCCACTTATATGTCTTTAATGTTCCTTTCCTGAAAAATGTCCATCCTTCCTGGACTCTTTTTCCTTTTAAGGATTGCCTCCCAAGGGGCACTGTCAACCAACCACTCTTTCCAGCTGACGAATAGGCAAGCAGTTAGAGCGAGACTTAATATGACTAAGGTCAGGAAGCATCATATCAGTAGAAGATCCGGAGTTTAAAAGAATCATGATTTCATGGCTCCCTGCTTATTGTTGTATTTATCGATGTTGCTGTACTTTATACAGACTTGAGATGTACCATTTATTATGGAGGTGTATTTTGAGATCAATTTCCCACATTTGATCATGAGAAATTGAGCACAAATATTATTAAGACATTCGGGAATCACAGGCTAAAATAACACTTTTGCTAATCATTAGCTTATGAATCTTTAAGCAAAAAATTTGAAGAAGAATAATCGTGGATGTGACTATATTGTACATTAAATGTGAACAACAGCTCTTGTTTAAGCACAGATTCAGCCTTCCTTGTCATGTCAGGCCTGCAAGTTACAGACAATTATTGTATTTTAAGTGAAACTGTGGAGCAAATGAAAATGCCATGGCCAAATATTTTTGCACAGACTGCTCATCCATGGATATTATTAGCATCTTCCCTCTGTCTCCACAGCATGTTCATGTGGACAATAATATGCAACCCAAGCTATACCTGCTTTAATGCAGTTTGGTTGGGCAGTATGATGGCAAGCTACAGTGATCCTGCAGCTAACAGTGGTTTTGTGTGAAGTTGACTGGAAGGGCAGACTGGTATCCATCCATTTCTTGGCCTTCATTCCTAGCCAAGTTCTCAGTAACAAAAGAAAGACAAACAAACAAACAAATGCAAACAAAAACACTGAAATGTGCTAGTGCCATATTTTGCACACAGCACACTTTTTAAGCTCATTAAAAGAGATCTAGAATTGAAACTCTTTCTTTGTATAAGATATTCTAGTTTTGAACTATTTTTGTGCTTTAACCCCGGCAAGCAACCAGCCCCACACAGCTGCTTGTTCATTCCCCCACCAGTGGGATGGGAAAGAGAATCAGAAGAGTAAAAGTGAGAAAACTCGTGGGTTGAGATACAGACAGTTTAATAGGTAAAGCAAAAATCCATGCACTCAAGGAAAATAAAACAAGGAATTAATTTACCACTTCCAAGTGCAACCAGGTGCTCAGCGATCTCTGGGGCAGCAGGCTCCATAACATTCAGCAGTGACTTGGGAAGATGAACACCATCACTCCAAACATCCCCTGCTTTGTCCTTCTTCACCACTGCCTTTATGTACTGTGCGTGATGCCATAGGATATGGAATATTCCTTTAGTCATCTGGGGCAGCTTTCCCATCTGTGAATGCTCCCAAATTCCCATATAACCCAAACCCCCTTACCCATATGGCACTAGTTAAAGCAGAAAAAGTCTTGTCTCTATGTGGGCACTGCTCAGCAATAACAAAAACATCTCTATGTTATCAACCCTGTGCTCAACACAAATCCAAAACACAGCCACATACCAGCCACTGGGAAGAAAATTAACTCTACTCCAGCCAAAACCAGCACACTCTACGAAAATTTTCCCTATTGTACCATCAGTAATGTAATTTAGAGACTCTCTGAGGTCTCAGAGTGTAAGACAATTGAACCAGATATCTTCATATTTTATTATCTCTGATTCACTGGTTATGCAGCAGAGTATTTATTTATGTTAATACTTAACGTCTAAGTTAATGAAAATTTTGACTATATTCATGAACTAGTGTTTCAGCATAACAATAAAGCTATCTGCAACAGAAATGATACTTTGGACAAAATTTTCTAACTTGGGGTTGGTAGAAGCACAAAAAGTTGATTATCACTGTTGTGCATGATTACATAAAGGTGTGTGTTTCTAAAGTTCACTGCACTAGAACAATTAATTCAGTGCCATATTAACAACTTGGTATGCTGAAATTAACACTTAAATAATGGATTTTCTTTCTGCTTGTAAGAACAATACCTATTAGCATATAACATTTTCTGAAGAATTGCAATTGAAAGATAAGCAATTAGAATTTTTACTTTTTTATTCACAATTAATAGCTTGAGTCCTTCAAGAACCTGAGTCTTTTCCTCAGAGGATGGTGATCGATGGCTCAGAGTCCCAATGAATACCAGAGACAAGTGGTGTCCCTCAGGAGTCCCTGTTGGAATCAGTGTTATCTAATACCTTCATTAGTGACACAGATGAAGGAATTGAGTGCATCCTCAGCAAATCTGCTGATGACATCAAGATGAGTGGTCCTGTTGACACCCCTGAAGGACAGGATGCCACCCAGAGGGACTTGGGCAAGCTCAAGAAGTGGCCCCATGGGAATCTCACGAGGTTTAACAAGACCAAGCACAAGGTGCTGCACCTGCGTTGGGGCAACTCCCAGTATCAACCCAGGCTGGGGGATGCACAGATCAATTACCTGCTGAGAAGGACTTGGAGGTGCTGCTGGATGACAGACTAGATGTGACCCAGCCATGTGCACTTACAGCCCAGAAAGCCAATTGTATTCTGGCAGGTGATCCTGCTTCCAAAGCAGGGTGGCCAGCAGGGTGAAGGGAGGGGATTCTGCCCCTCTGCTCTGCTCCTGTGAAACCTCACCCGGAGACCTGCATTCAGTTCTGTCACTGAGAGAACAATGACCTGCTGGAATAAGTTCAGAGGAGGTGCCCAAGATGATTAGAGGAATGGAGCACCTCTCCTATGAGGAAAGGATGAGAGAATTGGGATTGTTCAGCCTGGAAAAGAGGTTTAGGGTTGACCTAATTTCAGCCTTCCAGTGCCTGAAGGGAGCCAGAAGAAAGACAGAGAGGGACTTATGACAAGAGCACATAATGAGAGGACAAAAAGTAATGGATTCAAAAAAGAGAGTAGGTTTAGATTAGATATTCAGAAAAGTTTGTTTACTGGGAGGATGGTGAGGCACTGGAACAGGTTGCCCAGAGAAGCTGTGAGTGCCCCATGTCTGGAGGAGTTCAAGGCCAGGCTGGATGGACTTTTAAGCAACCTTGTCTAGTGAAAAGTGTCCCTGCCTACTGCAGTTGGGTTGGAACTAGATGATATTTAAGGTACCTTCCAGCCTAAACCATTCTATGATTCTATGAAATACATTTTCACACAGCATATATAATAAAAACCCATACTTTTCATTCCCTTATTCAGTACCCAAGTTGTATGGTGTTCAGTTACCAAGCAGTTTTTACAATATATTTTATATCTATTAAAAATTTTTTCACTTCTGGTCACAAATCAAATGTACAAGCCACATTGATACACAGAGTGTGCACAACAGCAGACACTGAGACAGGACACTGGAGTACATGCTGTACAAGTAGAATCTGTGTGTGATTGGTCCCAGAAAATAATTCAACTATCCATGGAAATCATATAGAACAGATGGAGCCAGACCACTTCTTGTCAGAACATATCAGAGAAGTGGGAGAATTCAAGCTGAAAATTGAGAACTCTGGTAACATGATATAGTTGTCTCTTTTGCACTGACGTTCCATGAGAAAATCAACTGTTTTAACTAAAAATTACTATCTTGTTGATTATTTCCAGAGGTAAACTTTCCTGTGGGGAACTGCACAAATGGACTCTGCAGACGATGGACTAATTTTCGTGTCTAAGTCAACCCCTTCTTTTATAATGAGAAAGACAGAAAATGCTGATTTTGATGATAAATGCTGTTGTAGTGTATCCTTACAGGTAGTAATACAATAAAACACAATACAATACTCTTGCTTGAGTAATATTAATGCAAATATTTCTCAGTATACCCGTTCTTGATTTTAAAAATTTGATATAGATACATAGATATAACCTTTTGGTGTATTTCCTGAAATCGAAGAAAAAACTGACTGGACTGTAAAAAATAGGTTGGACTCGGTGATCTCAGGGGTCTTTTCCAACATAATTAATTCTGTGGCTCTGCAATCAACACAAAAGAGAGATCATTGGATTAATCAGTTCTGTTAAAGTGCTTTTGTACAGAATTTTACCAGTTCCTTGGAAACAGTTTGGTTTGTTTTTTTTTTTTTTTAGTAGCCAACTCTTATTATCCATCTAGAATAGTTGAGCATGAAGTCTCAGCCTATAGATCTTCCGGCTGCACTTCTTTCTTTTAGGAAAAGCAATTGCTGCCGCCAGCCTTCATTTTGTCCCAGTTGTTCATCACTAACCTGTCAGAGCTGCCCATTGAGCTCCTTGTTTAAGCTCTGGTTGACCTTTTTCAGGAAAAACAAGCCAGAGTTAATTTAAGCAGTTTAAACGGCAAGTATTTGAAATGAAATTGTTTAGGGAGCTACCACACAGCTAAGAAATCAGAAAGGTGATGAGCAATCTTGGGGACTGGAGCTGAGCTGCTGGGCAAGGAAAGGAGAATAACAAGCTGCTTCCATGCACACAGCTGCTGCTGGACCAGTTTTACCTCTTTGACACTGCCTCCCTTTTTATTCTAGAATTTCAAATGGGGCTTTGCTATGACTTGAGCTGTGTGGAAGATATTCAGTAAAGATCATAAAGGTGTACCAAAAATCAAATCCAGCGAAATCTTACAGTGAAAGTTTTGTTAAATAATCTCAAGACTCTTGAACTAAGCGTGAAACTCCCATTACCTCAGTGGCTATCTCTAGAACACAAATTCCTGTAGTAAAAAGCAGGTCTTTCATTGTGAAAATAACATAAAAGAATGCTTATATGTAATTAGCTTGGCTTCATAAGGGCTATTTTTGATTGCTGTCTTAGATCCTATTTATTAATAATATTACAGGGTGAAATTCATAGCGATGTATTAGAAAGAGAAAACAAGACTTGTGGAGCACAGAGAAAAATGCTTGTCTTCTGACTTTCTCATATCCATCTTCTCGAATTAAGTGTCATATCAAAAAACATTCTCAGGTACTATAAGTGTGTAAATTTCCGTTCACATAAGATTAGTTCAAATAGATTGCTTAGATCTTAACCATCACCTATTTTTATTTTATACCTGGATAGTTAATATAGTTAATATGTTGTTTGAAGAAAACAGTTTTATAGGGTGTAGGAATCATTTGGATGGCATCACAGGTTTTTGATGCCAAGGCCTGAAAAATATTATTCCAAAGGCAGCATCTGGCTTCTTGGCACATCTAGCCTGCAGTTTCTCTGCCTCTAGGTTCTCTTGTATGGTTGATCACATTTGAATGCTAATTTTACTTCCTAACTTCTTGGAATAAAATAGATTTTTGACATTTTGTGGAATGTATGTGTAAGCATATACATAGTGAACAACTTGTACTTCTGCAAAGTATTGTTAGTTCTCTTCATCAGTAAGTCAGTCAATTACTAGTGTTCATACTTATCTAAATATCTGCACACAGGGCAAAATGCATACATAGTTAGTTATAAGTGGAACTTTTTTTCCCACATGTTAAAACCATTGTCATGCATGCAACACTGAAGTCATCAGGGGCTAACTTCATTTCTTTTTCCTTACCAAAATGAAAATTTTCACAAGTAATCACAGTAGTTTCCCACATTCTTTAACATCTATAGAAAAAAAAAACCCCTTTCATTTGTGGTAAAGCCCAAATTCTGCTCATATTCAGCTGTATAATTTTTTCTTTCAATTTTTTAATCCCCAGCCTTCTTGCTTCTTTACATTCATTTTACTGCTCTGTTTGCAAAAATAAAATTTACACTAGTGAATTTTGTCTCTTACCGTTATCTTGTTACAGCCAAACTGATCCCCTTCTCTACCCTTGTTTCCTTCACAACAAGTCTGTCCTCATTCCCAAGATCTCTCAATTTTCCTTCCTGCATTAGATTTCTCGCTGCTCTTTATTCACCCTGACCCAAGTGATCACTTCTTCCACTTCAGTTTTGGTTTAATCCAAAGCTTGATCAAGGGATCTATGTACCTAAGAAAGATATATTCTGTGTAGAAGTGATAGTCAGTCTACTCCACCAAATCCTTAATATTTCCGTTTTCTTCTAAATTCAGAGAACCATGTATCAGCATAGTGGTAAGTAAGGCATATAGGACAAATAAGGCTGGTGGTAGGCATTTTATTCAATAATTTGCAGAAACATGAAACAGCAGGCTTATGTAAACCTACATGGAAATGAAGATTTAATAGTTTCAATTTATTTTCTTGATGATTTCTTTGAGATATATATCTCTAAGAATCTTAGTCTCCATCCCAGCTTCAGAAAAACACTTCGGCTTGTGGGTCAACATATGCTGTTTTATCACTTGTATTTAAAGAAATCTAGAAAAGGTGGAATTTTCTAACAACGGGATATGTCATGTTCAGTCACCCAGTTTTAAAATTTCCTTAGGGCATTCTAGATTTGCTCCAAAATTCAGTCCTCCACATAGAAATCCAATCGTAATTCTGTCTCCTTCCAGGGAATGTGGAGTTGAACGGTTTTTAACGGTATTACGGTGATGTCTCTCAGAGCAGTGACTTTAAGGGAATTAACTTTGTCGCTTCGTAATTGGCAGAACTGGGACAGTTAGCTAAAGCCCAGGCAGACACTGTTCATTTTATCAACAAGGGCCCTGTCGCTGACATAATGTTTTCTAGATTATATATGACAGTTTTACATCTGCTAAACATCTATTCACAGCAGACTTTTTTTTTGCTTTTGTGTGAAAATTATTCTGAACTAAAATGATCTCCTTTATGATGCCATATACAAATACATATATCAATTAGCACATATAAGTTGGAAAGATCTTTTTGATACAATGGCCTAGAAAACAAAGCAAAACAAAAACCAGAGTACTCACACATACTTGTAGTATTAAAAGTAATTTGATGCAGAAAAATTTTATTTTTCATACTTCTTTCTTTTTAATTTTACGCTAGATATTTTCCTGATGAATTAAGCTAGTTTAGTAATTTTTGTTTAGCTAGTTATCTACTAATTTTGTCTGCTCCAGGAAATAGACTTAGAATGAATGTGTTAGGCCTCTGAACTCATTCAGGGTAAGTCCCTCTGGTAAAGAGTGGTTTAAATGACATGCTGGCTGTTATGGAATTCAGACTAATGTCAAATCAGCTCTGCTAAATGATGAACAACTTGCAGCCAGTCTGCAGGGAAGTCTCTGAACAGTAAAATATAATCATGATGAGACTTAATTTATTTGTCATAAAAATTACTGTCAACTCCAACTAGGGTAAAGTGTTTTGTCTGCAAAGTTAAGCAAAACATGTTTTCTGGAAAAATACCAAGAAAGTTTCTTATTCCTTCAGCTATGTTCTGGATGGCTATAATTCCCTATTTCCAAGGACACAGAATTGTTTAAAAATATTGATATATTTTGTTTAAAGTATTTTGTCTCTTATTAAGGTTTTGTATCTCTCTTTTTAACTGGCAGGCAAATCAAGGCCAAGAGAAGTTAACTGAAGTATTCACAGCCAGAGAGAGTACTTGAGAGGCCACAAATACACAGTATATTTGTAGAAACCTAGTTACCTCTCCTAAAGTATAAACATTGTTAAATATATCATAACAAAATCTGGTCCCCTTTGATGTCATATAGTTCTTCACATGTTTCAATACAGAAATGTATATGCTGAAGGTACTGATTCAGAATGCCAGCAATACACAAATATACGAGACTCAAAGGTGGTGGCTGCTGAAATGTTTGTTTTCTGATAATTTTTCTTATGACTAGATATTTCAATTCTACCCAGATCTCCCTGTAGGGAAAAAAAAAAAAAAAAAAAGAATCAAGCATCCCAACTATTATGTTTTTCCCCTATTTTGTGCTAGAAGAGATCGGGTTTTACTAAAAATATAACAACTCTTAAGGCAAAAATTGAACCCTGACAGCATTAACTCATCTACTAGTCAGATTATTTACACTCCTTCTTTGGTAAGGGTTTATATATTCGATCTCATCAGCATCTGTGTCTTCCCTCGTCTTTGGTTATTGTACCATCTGCCAAGTTATTGATTGACCTTAATCAGAAAGTGATTGTCCTGGTTTCATCTGGGAGAGACTTAATTTCTTGTCAGTGCGTGTTACAGTGCTGTGTTTTGGATTCAGAATGAGAATGGTATTGATAACACACTGATAATTTTGGTTTTTGCTAAGTCTTGTTTGTTCTAATCAAGGACTTTTGCCCCCACCATGCTCATGCTCTGCCAGTGAGAAGGAACACAAAAGAAACTGGGAGGGAGCACAGCTGGGAAAGGTGACCCCAATTGACCACAGGGATGTTCCACACCACAGAATGTCTTGCCCAGTACAGAAACTGGAGGGATTAACCCAGAAGGGTGGCTGATCTGGACTTGGGAAGGAGCAGTCTGACACTAGTTAGCGGGTGGTGACCAATTGTATTGTGCATCACCTGTTTGCTTTGTTTTTTCCTTTCCCTTCTTCTTATTTACTTCTATTATTTTATTTTCTTTGTTTTCAATCATGAAACTGTTCTTATCTCACCCCACAAGTTTTACTTCTGATTCTCCTCCCCATTCCACGGGGGATGGGTGAACATTGAGTGAGCAGCTGTGTGGTGCTTAGCTGCCAGCTGGGCTTAAACCATGACAGTGATTGAACAGATCTCACTGTAATAGTTCAACCTGATTGTCAGCTGCAGTCTTCAGCGAAGTCATTCACTCCTGTCCCAGGGTGTCTAGCTTTTCCATCCTCTATCTCCTTGTCAGGATGGGGCACCCTTCCCCAGCCAGTGTGTTTAAGAGCAAACGCCCCATAGAACAGTTTAGTGAAAGCACCCCAGCAGAACAGTCCTTGGTCTTGCAGTACATTTGATTGTAAAAACCCCAAAATAAATTAAAGAATGCAACACTTATTGCAGATTACTTCATATTAATCAATATAAATGAATCTTCAATTGGGGTAGAAAGCATTTTCTCCATGGTATAGAAGCAACCACTAACCTTCATTTTCTCATATCAAATCAGGGACCTAATACCAGGAAAAAGATCATAATCTCAAAAAAAGATAAGTAAGACATTGACTGACTAATTTTATCAGTGTCCAAACTGCTT
The DNA here is from genome assembly GCA_013397915.1 of Daphoenositta chrysoptera. NCBI lineage: Eukaryota > Metazoa > Chordata > Aves > Passeriformes > Daphoenositta > Daphoenositta chrysoptera. The sequence goes on from VZRO01001998.1 coordinate 831,884, forward strand.
CTGTTTTCATTTGCATCTCAGTTACACTTAGTTAACTTTTTGCTGAGTTGTGCTCTGGAGATTCAAAAGCCAAAGTAGTAATTGAGGTCTCTTTGAGGTAGTACAGGTAATACAAGAATGACCCCTCATAGTACCTACTTATTTTCTGAAATCTAGAGCAAAATCAAAGTCACCATGAAAACACACCCAGTTTGTCTGTCACCTCAAAGCAAGAGAAGCGTTCATGTTCGTCATACTCAAGTTTGACTTAAACATATGAACAACAAAGCAGATACCAAAATCTCTTTCTACCTTTTGTCTTGCAAACCAGAGTGGGAAAACCCAGTTTATTCATAGAATAAATTATTCTTTGGAGTAATATAGAGTTATTTTTTTCCAAAAAGGCCATATGTTTTCCAAATGAAACTACGAATTTGCCTCGATAAACTAGTAGTGCATGGGGAAACAACAGAATGTTGCCTATGTTATATATTATTAGCATGTGTTTAAAGTGCAAACTGGCAGAACAAATGTTTTCTGAATAAAGAGAAAAAGACAAGGTTTTCTCTATCACATCTTATAGGCATTCTATAAATCATTATTTACTTCATCTGGATAATTTTTCTTAGATTTTTGTAAACTTACGACAGATGTGTTGATGATAAATCATGTCCATCACAGAAAATTTGGAAAGAGTCCTAGGCTGCCCAATTAAGCAAAAGTTATAGCTCATGTAAGGGACACCTACTGTTTCAAAGAGGAAAGAGGGAATCAAAATTTTCCACAAAGGAAATTCTGTCTAGAAGATTTAGTGGAGCTGGGACTTGAACAAAAGATGTTCAGTCAGGGTTTTTTGTTTTGTTTTGTTCTTTTCTGACACATGTTTTGTCAAAGCAATTAATATTAAGTGCTGGAGTGGTTTGAATCCAAGCACAGGCGTTTTATTCACACTTTCTGCTTAATACATGGTATATAACAAAGAAACATAGTGAAAAAAATAGGAATATTACTAGCTGTTTGGTGGTTATTTTCATACTGAAGGGAATTCTTTTTATTATATTCTGAGCACGTGCTGTAAATATTCATCTTTGTATATTCCCATAATTACCTAGTTACTATTAGGTATAAAATACAAATAACTTTTGAATAAGTGTTTTTATTACTTCTCCAAATTATCGATACAGTCAAAGGCCAAAAGTACTGTTTATGCACTCTTAATTTAACCCCATCTATTTTAAAGAGAGGTATAGTTCACTACCCACATGTTTCTTTTGCAAGAAAGACAAATTTAGGTCTGGAGCTCTTTGTAAGGTGGAAGTTCCCTTTTATAAGAATTCCCGAGATTTCAGACATGTGTGTTATCGTGGAAGAAAAAAAAGAAAATTTAAAAATAACAGCACCTAAAATTACTTTTCCACAACAGAAAATTCAGGGAAAACAAAAACAAACAAACAAACAAAAACCCAAAAATCAAAACAAAAAACACAAACAAACAAACAAAAAAAAAAAAAGTGGGGAAGAACAAGTAAGCACTGATTTACTACTGCAGCTCTTATTCCCCAACAGACTGCTTCAAGGAGAATAGGCAGATCTCCTTTTGACATAACATCCTCCATAAAGGAAGAGAATCATTCAGGAAGTGAAATGTGTGTGTTCTGCAGCACAGTCATTCAGGAATTGAACGTGTATTCTGTCTACAATGGTAAGATCACACAGGGTTTTTTACTAATTCCCTTAAGATACTTTATTGGCCAAGATATGCTTAAGACTGGGACAAGACTAATCATGGCTGTTAAATGTGCTTTTTTTTATTTTTTAAAGGTCCAACCATAACTATATAAAAATAATGTAAAGTGTCTTTGGTTGTAAAATATTAAAAAAATATAAAATAAGGAAACCTTCAAAAGTCCAAAGAGATTGCAGAGATGTAGGGTGACAGAGTGAAGCATCTCTCCCAAACTCATGTACTGCTGGAATTACTAGACATGTTGATGTCATGCTTTAAAATTACATCAAGTGATGAAATTACCAGGTAACGAGCAATGCTGTTTAGCATCAAAATGTTGCAACATGATATATATAAACTTAGTAGGTATTTTTTCACTACTGTCACATTTGAAATGTAATCAACATCTTAATTTAGAAGTGTTGGCAATTTGGGGGTTTTTATAAGGAACTTTGAAAGACACAAACCCACCCTGTGTGATTGATTATATACATGTATGGATATTGTATTCAACTAATTCTTTAAAAGAGGGGACTGTTTAGGTATAAAAGATAACCCAAAAAAAAAAAAAAAAAAAAAAAGTGAGGAAGGAAAGAAAGATTTGAATGCTATGTCCAAATCCAAATTTCCTTCAAAAAAAGTCAATCTTTGCTAGTTTTTGAAATGAAGCTGCAACCTGGCCAAAATGAGGTGCAAATCATAATTATCAAGAAAAATATGTGAAAACATTCTAACATGTTCTGTTCTTCAAGTTAAAATGGGCCACTTGCTAGGTCAGTGTATATTCTAAAGCTTTTATCCCTTGCAAGTGCATTAGTATTTTATTGCAAATACATATTATGTAATATATTTAACAAGTGATTTATTGCAACTTTTTAAAAATTGTAATATATTATTTCTTACTATATACTTTGTTGCCAGCAGTGCATAAGGGTCTCTGGACACATCCATACATTTCTTTCAGAATGATCTGTGTTCTAAATATTCATGTACTGGAGTATAGATAGTACTACAAACTCAGTATTCTGTATTTTTTTCAATAGTTTACATGCATTGCAATTACAGAAGTATCATAAAGATTATAGAAAATAAATTCGTATTGTAAATGTTTATGTTTAAAGAGCTTAATAACTTCCACTGCTTATCTAATTCATGGTGTTTAATGTAATTTAATTATTTTTGTCACCAGTTAAGCAACCTAAAATTTTTCTTTTTTCTGAATTAATATAATAGTGATTTTGCTTGACTTTCTGTATTTCTTTAGATGCACCACAACTATTTCCAGTTAAATAATTGAATGACATTTAAAAAAATCTAATTTCACATTATAGACTTTCTAAAAGATAAAGGTAATTTATCTGCATGTGAAGTGAGATAAAGAACTGACATTTTATTAGTACTTTTTATAAATATTTAAGGTAAAGAAAGACATACATTTTGAGAAGTAGAGAGAAGGGATATTAGGAAAATAAAGGGAGAAAGAGAGAGGAAGAGATAGAGAGGAAGTTATGAGATACAGGATGTAATTGGTGATATATTCAGAGTTACTTTGCAATTTGATAATTATTTCCAAAGATAGAATTAAGTTTACACAGAGTCATTTAAACATGTGTATATAAAATTTAATAATTTGTAGTATTCAATAAATTCCTAGCCATTTGAGTGAGGTATGTAGCAGTTTAGCATCTCTGTACAACTGAGTGTTTAATATCGAAAATGAAGAAAAATGACTACATACTGAATAAGCTACCTGCAGGCCATTAGTTGTGTTATGTATCCTTTGATATCCTTGATATCTTTTGAGACAACAAAATTTGTCTGATGGCATCTTTCTAATGCTTCCTAATCACAGAATCACAGAATATACAGAGTTGTAAGCAGCCCACAAGAATCGTTGAGTCTGCTTGTCCTGCACAGGACCATCCCCAAAAATCACACCATGTGCACAGTTCAGCAAATGTATGGAATCCAGACTTAGTTGTATTACCCTGTTCTGAGCAGATTTGAACTTTTATTTTGGAAAAGAAGAAAAATATTCTATCTATTCAGACATGTAATATATTAATATGAGCTACTTTCAGTTTCTTCATTTGAAGCTGTTCTAAAATGGAATTGAATACACACTGGAATTAATGATTCTGTATTTTAATTCTTAGAATGCACACCTAAAAGGAATGTGGGCCTGTCTGGCCTGAATTTATTTTTTCAAGAACAGTTTCTGTATTAAAGATGGGATTTTTTTTTTTTTTCCTTGTTGTTGTTGCTTTGTGGGGTTTTTAGTTAGCTAGTTAGTTTGTTTGTTTTTTAATGTGGGGTTTTTATCAGGGAAGGTATAATCTAAAGGGTCGAAGGCCCATTTGGTGTCGGTGTGCGGCCTCTGAGGGCTCAGCCCTTGCCTCGTCAGAGAGGGTGATGTCCCTGGATCGTCCTGCTGATAAAAGGGATGGAGGTCCTGCAGGACCAGCGAGACCCCAGCCTTCTTCCTAGCAGCAGCAGGGGAAGGGCACCCCAGGGCAGGGTGGCAGAGGCACGCTGGAGGAGGAATGGCTAAGTGAAGAGGCGGGGATCCGGTTTGCCTCTCAGGAGGTTTATTGGGGTTCGAAAGCCAGGGACCAAATCCAAAGATCGGAAGGGGAAGCAGGGGTTTTGAAGGGGCGAGGGAACAAGGGGAGTACACAAAATCCCCCCAATAGGGACCAGAACTGGGAGGGGGTCGGGGGTGACAATCATAACATAAACCAATTATAAAGGGGCAGCAATAACAGTAAACAATCGTGGATTCAGCAAGGGAGAACTTTCTGGACCAGGGTGACAGTTGGGAAAGGATTGACAGCTGGAGTGACAAGGGGAAGAGGCAGGAGACAGACCATTATAAGGCAGGAGAAAGCAGGAATAAACCATTATAACATTTGAACAAATTAAGATAATTAATAACACACCACAACAATTTGGGATGTTTACACTTTATTTTCTGCTCCAATAATTATGAAAATATTTATATAAACTTAATTAGTTTCTGCAAGAAAAGACTGGGAGAACTTCACTCAGAATACCACATAGCTCAGATTTGTAATATGAAGTGATAATAAAGGAAATAAAATCAATCAAAACCTTATCTTGTCTCAGAAAAATAATTCATCTTATGAAATTTAAAAGGGATTGTGCAATGCCTTCAGTAAGAGAGAAAGATCTAATCTAGTTTAAGTGCTTTAGGATAAGATTAACTTTGAAACTCCAAGGCAAACCTCCCTAGATGTTCTCCTTGGCTTTTTTTAATGTTATCACTTCACTGTTACTTTCTTTATTGTGCTGGTTTCTGTAAACTGTATTGCAAGACAATTAAAGTTTTATAGGGACAACCCATCCTCCTAAGAATTAGACATTGCAATGAAAACTTCACCTATGTGAAAGTGCCCAGAATAAGGAAATGCATCAATGGTTTGTTTATTCATTAAGCCTCACTATATATATTCAGTTTAATATGTATATAGTTGATTCTATAGACATAGAATATCTGAAGTTGGAAGGAACTCATATGAATCATCAAGTCCAATTCCCTGTTCCTCACAGGACTACCTAAAAATAACAGTGTGACTAATGGCACCATCAAGATGTTCCTTGAATTCTGACAGGCTTGGTGCCATGACAACTTCCCTGGAAAGCCAGTTGCAGTGACTGACCACCCTCTTAGTGAAGATCATCTTCTAATGTCCAGTCTGAAAGTCCCTGGCATTCCACTTCATCGTGTCCTAAATTCCATAAGGATCTGAAATGTTACTGCTATAGACTGTTACCATTTGTTCGTCATTTGAAAATAACTTACATTTGAAAAAGAAAGAGAGATGTTTATTCTTATTTCATTCTTATACTACAGAAGTCAGTGGTGATGTGAATGGCAATGGTTAGCCATTCAAAAATACTGTGCTGGCTACTCTTGACATCAGCAGCACTGATGTGATACTGTAGTCTCAGTCAAGGTCTCCTCAAGGTTGCTTTGAGTTGTTCCTGTCTGAAAGTCTTAACTTCAGTTTCAGAGAAATCATGAAACTGGAGATGAGAACATAAAAGTAAAGGGCATGTTATTCATCTGGCTTTACCTTCCCTCCCTCACTCTTAATTTTTTCTCTTCCTCTTCCTATACGTTTGAAAGCTATTCTCAAAACATCCACTGATTTCAATAGCAACAAGCAGGAGTACATTCACAACAACAGAAGACAGAGTTTTTCTATGCCTGCCTTGCAGACTGTGTCCTCTTCCCAATTTATAACAAGAGCATATTATTCTTCTAAGTAGAGACAAGGAAAGAACAAAACAGAAATCAATTTCAAAATCTGCATTACCTCGAAAATTTTAAGACATGCTTCAAGAACACATATGGGTACTTCTTATATTTCCAAAAGCTGTATCACAAGATGATAGTTAAAATTTTTGCAAAGATTACAAGTATGCTTAAAGCCATGTTATTTTTGGAGACTCTAGAAAACCATATGAATAGAAAATGTTCTCTTAGCATAAATATGCAAGCTGTTTACAGTGAAAGAAGCACTATAATAGATATAGGAAATAAAGCTGAAAACATTTGATGGAGGATTTTGAATTTTTAATTCTTCATCTTCAAAGTTATAATAATTCTTTGGCAAATCTTCTGTTGGTATTATAATATTATACATATGTTTTTATAGAAACAGTTTATTCATAACAATCCTCTCTTGTATTATTTGTCTGGCAAGGAGAATTATAGTCATAGTCATCTTATATGGTGCAGTCTTAGAATTTGTCTTTGCAATTCATGCTCAGTAATTTGCAATTAACTCCAGGGTGCTGTTTAGGAAGATGACCAGTTGCAAACACTCCCACACATGAGGAATGTATACTATTACTCAATGAATTAAATGTAGTCAAATGTTTGGTTACATACATCGTAAAAGTGTAGATTACCTTGTCTCATGCCAATATATTTTCAGAAAGGAAGTCCCTTGCCAATATTTTCACAGTGGTTGTGGTGGGAGAATTTCTGTCCTTAAGAATATTCAGAAAAAAAGATCACCAATGAGAGAGGATGTATTAAATCAGTATCATTCAAGGCGATGTAATTTCTTCCTCTTATACATGACATTTCCTTGACAAAAATTTTGTAAATCATAATAATTCTACTAAGATGAAGGAAACAGTGACATTAAGTATCAAGAAAAAACATAGACGAACTACCTGTCTTATATTTTCAGCAGCTATTTTGAAATTGCTAATTAAGTTTTGTCCCACAGCTATTCAACTTTCTTGGCTCAAATAATAAGTAATACAATAATTTGCATTCTTTTGGTTGTCTATTCCACCTTCCATTCTATACCGTTGCTAAACTACTATTATTTTTAGACATAGACTTTGTTCCTCTTACACCTTTCCATATTTTAATTTGGCAGCCTAAGGTAAGGTAATTTTTAAAATTTGCACTTCTCTTGTGGACATTCAAAATACTTTTAAGACAGATAAGAACCTCGCAACTATGGCCATTAAACAAATTGAAGTAGATAGATATTTTCTTAGCTAGTTCTCCATGGCTAAAAAAACTACATAAGTATGACAGCAAAGTCATTCAACTGAGACAGCAGTTCTGAATTTATTCAACCTTTAACAGAATCATAGAATGGTTAAGATTGAAAGGGACCTTAAAGTTCCAACCCCTCCGCCACGGACATGGGTGCCACTCACTAGACTAGGTTGCTCAGGGCCTCATTCAACCTGGCCTTGAACACTTCCAAGTATGGGGCATCCACAACCTCTCTGAGCAAGAAATCTAATCTAAGACTGTTCCCTTTCAGTTTAAAACCATTGCCCCCTGTTCTGTCACCCACATTAAAAAAATCTCTTTCCCTTCATCTAGTCAAGGTCATCTAGTTCAACCCCCCTGCAGTAATCTGCTTCATATTCAAGTAGATCAGGTAGCTCAAAACCCTGTTCTTGAAACATCCCAGTTGAACAACAATAGTAATAGTAGTAGTAGTAGTAGTACTAGTAGCAGTAATTGTAATTATAATTTTAATAGTAACAACAAGAAGATAAAAACTGAATGAAATGTTGGGTTAATTTATAGTTATATTACGGCTGGATTTCAGTACAAGTGAATTGGAATAACAATTACGTTTATGCTAAATGAGCCTTTCTAATCAGCAGTAATGCTGCTTAGTTAATGTTTGTGTTCATCCCAAATTGTTCTGGCTAGAGCACACACGTTAGAATATTCTGGTAAGTACAGGTGTGTGTGTACTAGCAAGAAATAGCTCACATTCTGTTAACCAGAAAGAATCTTCAACACTGTTCTTTCATGGCATCTCCCTCATTATCAGCAATTTTTGTATGTGTGTGTGTGTGTGTGTGAAAAATAATAATAATGCAGCACTGTAAACATGAAAAGCAACATGAGGGTTATTATAAAAGAATAAATTATCTTTTTCGGGGTTTTTTCTGTAATAGCTGTCAGTGTTCCTCTGGATATTTTGCAACAAGTGACAGGAATAGTTAAAGTAATGACTCACTGTAAGTGGAAATAAACATCCTGCTAGCTCAGAAATTCCAGTAGGGTTACACACAGACTGGGGAGTAAGGAATTAGAGGTTTATGTAGCAGACACAAATTTTTTGAAAAGATTTTTTAAAGTCTTCTCAAGACAAGTTAAGGAGTGAAAGATGCTACTGTATTAGCATGAACAATGTTGAAACTTCCATTCTCTTTTTCTTGACATACACCCCAGAATACGGTGTTTAAAAGCCTTAAAAGCTAAAACCAGGAACAGGAAGGAGTTTCCATGACTCACCCTACAGACATATGTTTAGTGAAGGCTCAGGCTAAAGAGTTCAAGTGCTTTCTGTGATATAGAATTTCACCTCACAGATGAACACAGATGTCTCTCCTGATTAGCATACACTGTTCACTTGAAAAATCATTGTACAAAGAAGTCTATAAAATAAAAGACACATATAGAATATTTATTAAATATTGATTTAGGTGCGTAGAAACGGGTAACCACATTTGAGTAACAGTTCTAAGAGTTGTGATTTCCTGGTGTCTAGGAGATAATGCCTAAATTCCAATTCATGCTTGGTAGTTTAGCATTGTAAAACTGATTGAGACATCTCCCTGAAATCTAAAAACTACTATCTTTCCTTGTCCCACCTGAAGTCCAACCCATCCATATGTCTCTGGAACTAAAACATAACCAGCTCTTAACCAAAAAGAAATGCAGTTTATTTCTGGGAAAGTTTATCAATTAACTCTGCAAAATGAATGAAAATATATCATTCTAGGAAAAGAAAAACAAAGGTGAACTGAAGGAAATTAAAAATGATATGCAGAAAAAGGGTTCAATCCTATGCTTCACTTAAACTGTGGGAATATGTTTGGGAAATGTGTCAACAAAGACAACTTTCAGCATTATGCATATGGCAATAATCCCATTCATTGCTTTGAAAGTCAAGACTAGAAAGCCAATCTAGAATTTCTGCTCAACATGAAATTGTTACTGAGAATATCAGATTCACATAACATGTTCCCTGTTGCATGTATTGATAAAAAGTTGAATTCTGAAATTCTAAATGACATGACACTTTCTCACAATATAGTAATTTTCTTTTTACAAGGCTGATATCTTTCAGTCAGCTCCGTCTGTAGAGCTGTAACTACACCATCATGAAGCTATGCTAAAGAAAATATGGGTAGTTACATCGAAGGATAGGACTGGCTTATCTAAGAACACTAAATATGTTAAAAATATGTGCAAATTAAATTTCAGAAAATAATTTGGAGATTTGTTTTTTTAGAAACACAAACTGCCTAGCTCAATGAACATGGGAGCTACTTGCCTTTCTGTAGCTCAATCTTCCCTGTTTGCTTGAATTTCAGTAGAATTATATCAACACTTACTAATATTTCTACTGACTTAATAATTTTTTCATTTAATATTATAAAATCATTGAATGGTTTGGGTTGGAAGGGAACAACCCTATGACATGGGCAGGGACATCTTTCACTAGACCAGATTGCTCAGAGCTTCCCCCAGCCTGGCTTGGAACACAACTACTCTGGGCAATGTTCCAATGCCACACCATCCTGAGAGCAAAGAACTTCCTGTGAGAAAAGAGGCACATTTTAGATAAAGAGGTAGATAATTATTCTTTCACATCATATTTCACATCAGAGTTTATTTTGCTCTCTTTAATTTTGTTTGTTTTTTCTCTTGCTTCATTACGTTAGTCTCCCTATCCTTACTTTGTTAATCTCTCTTCATTGCTGTATTCTTAACCTGGTTTTATTATTTCCTTATTTTTCTGCATTCTGGGTTTTCTTTGAAATTGTTCAAATCGTTCAAAAATTGGTGGAATCAGTTCTTTACCTTTCTATAACAGGTCTACTTGCTAAATACAAATGTAATCATTGTTCTGGAAAAAAATATTTTTAGATACTCTCTTGAGTTCTACTTCTATCCCAAACAACACAAATTTCATTAAAAAACATACTGTATAAACAATCAAGTATTAGCCAATCTTAGCCTAGAACCTTGAACAGTTTACCAGATTATTCTGCTACTTTTCCTTTTTATTTCTTTACCACAGTCGTGTAAATATGGACTCTGCTTTCCTGGTTGGATGGTTGCTTTTTGATAAGAAAAAAGACTAACCACTATTTTGTAAAGAAAATTATCTCCTAAACCTTATCAAAGAGAAAGAAGCTAAAGCATTTCTCATAAAGGATTTTTTTGTTGTTGTTGTTGGTTCTATCATTTTAATTCCTGAAACTGTTTTTATTTTCTTGGACAAAGAAGAATTTTCTTGCAAATTTTGCAAAAGCTGAATGCATTCTTCTTTCAATTTCATTTTTTTTTAGTCAAAAGTAGGGAAGAATCTTTTAAAAAGTTGATTAAAGTCTAGGGAAAAAGTTGATCTTTTTCACCTTTTTTTTTTTTTGTTTGTTTCATACATCTAAAGTCATGGGTTATCAATAAGGGAAGAAAGGTCTTTTTTCTTGCACGTGAAAAGCAATTTTATGTTTATTTCCATTTCAGATGTGCCAGTTCAAGGTCACTAAGTAAATGTTCTCCAGTAGTACATTTTAATGTTCTAGCGCACCTTTTATTGGGTACAGTACAGTACAATTCCTTTTATTTGGTACAGCTAAAGTACAGTCTGTGTACGGGTGTTTATCTGTCTATATTATACCTTACTGAGAAACTTTTCCCCACAGAATTCTCAAGACAGAAGTTTCAACAGTGCAGTTTTGTAATATTACTTCACAACTGGAAGGTCTTTGAGCTTTGTTGCAAGAATATTTTAATCCTGTGAAAGAAGAATGTAGGTATTTGCTTAGGAGGTAAATGCAATTTGTAGTGCTGTTCTTTGTAGTGTAATGAAAGTAGACTCAAGGGTTTATCTTCATCATGGATGGATTGCCAGTGCTTGAAGCGAGCTAGTTTTTTGAATTGTTCAGGATAACTGTATTGCAATGGTCACTAACTACCCACTATCATTACTGAATAAGCCCCTTCTGAACTCTTCCATTTGATTATTGATAAAAAGGAACATCTAGGGTAAGCCCATGAGTGCAGAGCAGCTCCAGTTTAAGAACAGGATAGGGAATAGCTCTACAATCAGGTAAGTCTTTGACTGCAAAAGTAATTTATCAGGTTTGAAATTCTGTTGCTCTTCAGACATGATATGGCTGACTTGACCTCCTTTTTCATGAGTGAGTTAAAAGTTTCTTTGTTGAACTTCTCATGGCTTCTTCAAACAAACAAAAAAAGACCTGACTGTTCTTCTGCTGAAAGTGGCATATTACTTGTCAGTCCAATATCAAAGCGCTTATCAAAGGCTTCTGCCAGAGACAGAAAATAATTTTCTAGAAATATCTGCAGTTCTTTCATCTTACCAAAGTGAATTGAGATGGACCTCTGGCTCCCAGAATGCCCTGAGAAATGGATCATAGGAGCTGTTCTATAAGTGAAATATGTAAATGGCTGGCTGTCCTTCTTCTGGTAACCTCGAGAAATAAATAGCAAACTGAATACACACAGCTGCCATTTTTTCTCCTACCAAAACTTGTAATAAATGTCATGTTTCAGGCAGTATATAGCAACAAAAACTGCTGTTTCAGCATGTGGCCCCTGAGTCTGAAATTGTGCAGGGTGGAATAATGCAGGAAAGACTGTTTTTCAAAGAGTTTGTACAGTTGATTTTCTCACCGTCGACCATAAAGAATGCTTAAGCACAATGTTGAATAAAATGAGTTCATTGTTCAATGGGTATTTTCAGGCTTTGGCTTTCAATATTGGTGAGGTGCACAAAATAAGAGATAAAGGGCAACATTTTCAGGGTGGTTCTAATTCATTTTAGTTGATAATGCATTATACTTCCAACAGTACTGAAGTTAGGATCTCAGCAGCTGACTCATGTCAGCTATGCATGAGCTAAAAAAAAAGTAAGTTCAGTCAGAGAGTCTGCAGTTAAACAAGAGTGGGAAATTACTACTTGAAATATTTCATTATTTCATAAAACCTCTACCAGTACTAAAAATAAGCTATTAAAAGGGTTTGAATGATGGAAAATAAAAAGTTTTGCTAAATAAAATCATAAGAATAAAAGTAATATTCATTGCCCACAAAATATATTTCTGTGTCTTGTAGCATACCCTTGTTATTTGACTTAAAAAAAAGATAGTTTCATTATTTCACACCTGTGAGTGCCCTCTAGGTCTGACTAGCTGTGTCCTTCTTAAGGAAAATCAACTTAACTTAATCCTGAAAAGGCTTAGTAGCTCCTGCAGTTTTGAGTATCATCAATACTGACTGAAATAGAAATAAATCATAATGTGAATGTTCAGCACCTTTCAGGAAAACGCCTATAAATATTAATGCTGTGTATTAGAAGCCTTGCATTCTGAAATGTATATATGGTGTGGATAAATCAAAATGTGTCTTTATCAGCAGATAGATTGAATACTTCACCGATGGAAGAACAATCATGAAACACATTTGAAAACTCTGAAAGGAACAAGAACTAAAGCAGTGAGTGAAAGAAAAAAAGCATGCAGGAAAATATTGTCTCTTCTGTTTGGATGAAGGAATGAAGAAATGTCTGTTAAGGAGAAATTTTAACGTTCTGCAAAAATTTCAGTGATATTAACAAAAATGACTGCACTGGGAGTCATGAGATTTCTCTTTCAGAAGAATGAAGATACTGTGAACAAAGTTCAGAAAAGTGAGCTCAGAGTCTGTGAACGCAATACAGTCTTCTTTCTGTTGAAATTCTCACTTCAAGAAAGGTATGAGCCAACTGAAAGAACGTGAAAAGAGAATAGTGGGCAACACCTTTTAACTGTGGCTGAATGATCTGATTAGTCTACAGAACTTGAGGAAGGGATGACAGTATGAAAATAGTTTTCAGTTATGAAATAGGTTGTAAAGAGGTAGGGTCTATTTTTTTCTCTGTCCTATGAGGGAAAAGGATAGGATATGGTAGGATAAAATATCACAAGGCAAGAAATTAAATATAATAATTGTCTATAACTTGCAATAACTTGTAGAAATTAAATTACTAATTGTATGTAGAACTGCAATAACTTGCAGAAAGGAAGGCATTGGATAAATTTTAGAAGAAGACAGTCATTAGGCGAGAATAGCAGTGAAACAGAATGCCTGTGAAACTTGTAAAGTCTATTATCACTGGAAGAGAAAGAGATAAAGTAAATGCTTTCCAAGAGAGAAACTGAAGCAGATGACTTCCGTCATCACTTATATTTTTATACGCTTAGAAGTTTTCTCCTGCTAACAGAAAGAAAAGGTACCACAAACCACACATAGATTTCAGTGATTTTGCCATCTGACTAGCATAGTAGAGTGTTCTTAGTAATCAAAACAAATCTAAACTCTTGACAGGGAAACAAGAAAAATTTCTCCTTGAAACGTTTCAAGTGATTTAACTTTCAATAATTTTTTTTGTAGACAATATGTGTATGTTAGTCTGCTCTTAGCTTCTTTTCAATTATGGGATCAAAGCAAGGAAAAATCTTTCCTTTACCTCTTCACTGTAGGAATTCAATATAACAACTAAATATTCAGTCAATAATTGTGAGAGCTCAGCTTTAGAAAACATAACAAGCGTTCATTACAATCGTCTTAAAGAAATCTTTATTCCTCAAAAACTGTTTATATTAACACTAAAGAAGGAAATGTGTAAGTCAGAGATTCAACTATGAATTATTTGTCTACTAAAGGACAAAAGCAGGCAAGACCATTTAGGGAATACAAAGTAACAGTACTTTCCCCATACCCCACCCCACCAATCTGGGAGAATTTAATCCTCCTTCTTTCAATGAAGTTAGAAAAGAAAATTACAGAAAAACAACAACTTTATTATCTTAATAGCATGCCGAAAATGACTAAAAATTCTCACTTTTTCATGAGCAAAATCAGGACTATAAAGCTCTCATCTGGATTTTGAGTCATCTTTTTTTTTTTCACCTAAGACATTTGGAAAAGCTCTATTTTACTGTGCTGGTTCCATCTAGCTCAGTCTAATGGCAGAAGCTTCTCAATAAGCCACCCAAACTCTGTCTGAGATGTTCAGTACTTGGAATTGTAATCTTCAAAATCAGTTCTTCTTCAACACACTATGAGAAACAGATAAGATTTTAAAATTTTATTTTGGGAGATTTGAAGCCAGTTAATGACATCTAAGTTGAGACAGGTAATGCAAATACCAGGGTTTAAAAAATCAGGGAGAATTGCAAATCAGTGGAAAAAAAAAATACATGATAAAAATCAATAAGGGGCCAGATGAACATGACAGTCTTTGAACAGTAGAGTGGTAATGAGAAAAAAATTGAGTAAGAAGTATTCATTCATTTCCTAGAATACATTATGTCTGTTGAAAACCAAAGGCAGGCGTTTCCCCACGCTTACAGAAAGTTCCTCTGTCTATAGCAGTAGTAGTAGTAGTAGTAATAATAAAGCAAAATGGAATATATGAGAATATGTAATATGAATAATAATCATATTACAAATCCAAAACAAAGCAATTTTTTTTTTTTTGCCTACTGTATCCAGTATCTAAAATTGGGAAGCAATTTTGGGGTTGAAAATGTCATTGTATTTGTTGAACTTGCAATCCTGTCACTGAGAGGTTAATAGTTAACCTTTTTTTACATACTACCAGAAGTCCAACACCAAATATTTTAATATTTAATTACCCCTTGTCATTGCACAGTAGTGAAGGGAGCAGGAAGGTTAGGTTATTAAAGCAATAAGCACCTGTAAGAATGAGAATCAGGAAAAGATAACACTGGAGCATACTGATACATGAATAATAAACTAAAGTGTCTGATGAAATCACTCTGATTTGGAAAAAAAAGATCTTTCCTGAAATCTGAGTTGATTTAAAAAAAAAAAAAAAAATCTAAGGGTATTCTATACTCTTTTGTAGGTTTTATATAAAAATATAACTTATGGATATTAATAATATTATTTTAACAAAAAGCATTTTGTAACTGGAGAATTATGCCATGAAAGCTCTCAGAACACTGAATCTGGTCTACTGAGTCCACTAAATTGTTTGTACCTTTCTTTTGTTCAGTATTCCAGAGATCAGATAGGGTTGAAAAAGTCTGAGTAAAACAAAGCCATAATTAAATATTTTCAGAAATTTCTTACTATTCCATAGGTTAATTCTGTCATCTTTGTGGAATGGAATTTTATATGTGCATGTGTGTGTATGGAAGTATAACCTGTTTGCTAGAGCATCTTATTTTAAATGCAATAATTTAAAATATCACCTGTTTTTGATTATTATCAAAGTGGTAATTCGAAGATCCAATAAAATGGAAATCAGCACAATACTGTAGCTAATTTGCATATTTGAATTGAATTTTTATTTGCTTAACACAAGTAGGTTTGGATATCACATTAATGCCGCTGATTTATTAATATTAGATAGCAGGAACAAATTATTTATTGTGAGGGTGGTGAGGTACAGAAACAGGTTGCCCGGAGAAGATGGATGCCCCATCCCTGGAAGTATTCAGGGACAGGTTGGATGGGGCTTTGAGCTACCTGGTCTCATGGAAGGTGTCCCTGCCCATGGCACAGAGTTTGGAGCTAGGTGATCTTTAAGGTCCCTTCCAACCCAACCCATTCTATGATTCTATTATTACATTATATAATATGTAGATTTATGTATTATTATAAATATGTTACAGTTATAATAAAGAGGTCCATTTTTTCCATCTGTAGTGATGTCAGGGCTTGAAAAAAATTGGGACTTTTCATTGTTTTTCCCTTTTTTTTTCCTGTTTTGCTTTTCTTCAATAATCAGAAAATTATTTAGAAGAAAGTAATCAAATAGCTTGCAATAAACATATTGGACTTAAAATTATGTTACTTTAAGTGGTGAAAGACTTGGACCACTAGTTATTCCTTTAGTAGGAGGGAATATCTTGCTCCCACTAAAGTCAATAGTATCTTCCCTATTCCTTTCAGGTACAGCAGGAATTCTCTTATAGTCTTTTAGAGGTTTGCCAAGTCCTGTGACATGAGTATTAACTCACCAACCAGACCAAATTTTGTTTTTTTTTTGTTTTGTTTTTTTTTTTTAATTTTAAATTTTTTCTTTGCAGAAAGAGATTGCTTTTTTCTTCTTCCAGGTCAGAAACGTATTTCCTTGGAAATGACAGATCTTCAGCACATGCTAAAATACAATAGAGGAATTAAATCATTTCAACCTTGGAAATCACTTAACACTTTTGAAGGTGATAAAGTCAATGCTAAACCCATTGTAAGTATTATCTTAATGGATTTCCGGCACAACTTTATCTAGTTTGAAAAATCACATTGGCTAGAGTTTTCTCTCCTTGAATGTTTACTTTTCAAAAAAAAAAAAAAAAAAAAAAAAAAACACCTTTATCCAAAACAA
>VZRO01001998.1:848921-882133 GCA_013397915.1 Daphoenositta chrysoptera
ACACATTCTGTAAATAATCAGAGATGAACAGAGACAGAATTTTCTCATCTGTCTTTAATGTTATTCCAGGTATATTCCACACA
This sequence comes from Daphoenositta chrysoptera, assembly GCA_013397915.1. NCBI lineage: Eukaryota > Metazoa > Chordata > Aves > Passeriformes > Daphoenositta > Daphoenositta chrysoptera. The sequence continues at coordinate 849,005 of VZRO01001998.1, forward strand.
TTTTGTTCCATGCATCCTGGTTTTAATAACTATGCGTGGATTAGTTCTTGTAGTTAGTTGATTCTTTGAAGCAGTGACATTTTTAGTTTCTAAATTACATTATTATTATAGATTTTTTTTAATATATAATTATTTTCTCTTTTCTTTATGACTTAGGGGACAAGAGGAGGCTGTTTGTTTAAACTACATGCCCCCATGAGTATGTTCTAATGTCTAGCATTCACTCCAAAAAGTATTAATCTAAATTTCCTTTTTCTTCCTACTATAGATCTCAAGTATATGGAGATTTTATTTCTCTAGGTACTGAATACTGATTATCGTTGCCTATTATAAATAGTAATCACTTTGATACCAAAGAGACCAAAAATGTCTTTTTCATTTTTTGTCTATTTTTTAAAATCTCAGCAAAGGGTCGCAGTATGCTTTTTATCATTATTATTTCCAAGAGACTGCTAGATATGATTCTATAAAGATTGCTACTATTTAGTGCTTTAACTGCAGTTGCTGTAACTCTCGCCACCAGTCTCTCTGGATTACTCAAGACTAAATGACTTAGGACTGTTTCACTTCCCTTGGGCTATTTTAGCAAATAGCTAAAGGGGTTGAGAAAATAGCTCAAGGGGTTGAAAAATGTCTTCTCAGAACTCTCTTATGTTCTGACATTAAATCAGTTTGAATTTGAATTAGTGTCATCACTTATTTAAAGATAATAGGTATTTCTTGAAAACTAAACACACAGTATTTTATTTTATTTTTTTTTAACTGGTGTTGAATAAAATACCCCAGATATAGATAAACTACAGTAGGTTCCCCACAGCAGTGTACATGCAAACCAATTAAAAACTGAGGAGCAACACTTTTTTGTCTTAAAATGGGGCAATACTGGATAGTGTTCACTGGCACATGAAAGGAAGCCACAGTCACAAAGGGCCCAAGAGGGAAGAAATTTAAACACTTCAAGAGCAATTTAAAAGATTGGTATGTTAGAAAAGTATTTCACATGTTTGATTCAAGGCATATTCATACAGACATGAATTTGTATTCATACTGTTGCATTATAGACATGTAACTGAGCCCATCCACTGACATCGTGCAGTTTCTGTACGTGACAGAAACAGATAAGCATCCAGAGAACCATTCACATCCCACATGGTCACAACTTAACCTCTGCTTGAAACACTGACCAAATTATTGAGTCCTTGTAGACATCCGCCTAGCTTGAATTCATCAGATAATTCTGGTGTGCGCTGGAAAAACAAACTGAACACAAGTGCTTTTTATGAGGCGGCCTACTGCAAAGCACGGCCAGCCAGGTGTGTACTGTCTGTGCTGCACTAATGCCTGAGCTATGTGTAGGGGAAAAACAAAAAGATCAGCAGCAAAACAGAACACAGACGAGCTGCTAACAACTTCTTTGTAACGCAGCTGGGGAGGGAGATGACTGGAATCCCAGTAGCAACTTCTAAGAGGCTTTTAAGTTGTGGAGAAAATCAAATAAGTTGGCCTGGAGAGATGTGATTAATAGGGTCCTCTGCATCTAATCATCTAAATTCGAAAAGCAGTTTACAGTGAATATGCTGCAGTATCACTACAGCAGTAGTGCCTGACCATGGGGAATATCCAGCATGGGTGTCCTACACCCTGTAGGTGTATGAGCCCATGGTGGAACTTCTGCATGAGCTGCCATGGAGTAGTCTAGGAAGGACAATGGTTTATTTTTTTATGGAATCTGGACCACTGAAGTTCAGAAATATCAGTCAGTGGACAATGAGGAAAAAAGAAGCTTGATTTTCACAGTGGATATGCTGCAAATTTAGGGAAAACACTGCCCCAGTTTTGGGAGTAGAATTCCTATCCATCCTGTGTGACTTGGTTGTTTCTTTAAAAACGGTAGAAGTGTTCATTATAAATTTGAAGCCATTCTCCCTTGTTCTGTCACTACATGCCCTTACCAAAAGTCCAACTCCAGCTCCTTTGTAGGCCCCCTTTATGTACTGTAAGGATGCTATAAGTTCTCCCCAAGACCTTATTTTCCTCTGGTTTCATGAGCTCTGGTGGCTGCATGGACAGTGTTCTCTTTTGTCTGCCTCCTCTCTGGATTGTGAGTGAGTACCTTCCTTGAATTCCTCTCATCTTAAATTCCTTTTATTTAAGTGTCCAGGTTTTTTCCCATACAATTTATCTGAGTCTATTAATAAGCTGTTCCCAGACTGTCCAACTTGAATTGCTTTTAAGTTAATTAACAACAACAAAAACCCAACTAACCAAACAAACAAAAACAAAACAACAAAAAAACAAAACCAAAAACCAACCAAAACCACACTGACTAATTTGCTGAATACGCCTTAGTCTCACACTTTCTGGGTTTTCTGCTTCCTTGCTTTGGTCATTTCTCATATAGCCACTGTCGTAGACCTCTCAATAGGTTGTTTCCAGAGTTGTCTAACTCAAAAAAATTCAACTATAGAAGTGAATAGGAACAAAAAGCATTCAAAGTGTGTCTCCCTCTATGCTAAGCAGTGCCAGATTAGTTAAAATTTCCCTTTTCCAAAAGATATTCTACTTTTCAATATTTCTTTAAATACATGATATTCAGCATGGTTGGGGTGTGACTAATGAAAGATGCTTTTCTTCCCTCTCTGTCTCACTCACTTTCTTTATTTTTTCTTCTCCCCTCCCCTTCCCCACTTTTATTATTATATCTGGCAGGATCAGAACAAAAATTTTGACTGTCCCCAGCCAGTTCTATTATTTCTTCACCTCCTTAAAGCTGGTTCTTACATTTTGAAATTTGATATGTGCAAAAGGCTATAATCACCTTATTATACTAAAAGAATTTCTGCAAGTAAGCAACAATTATGATCTACTTCCAGTCATAGCTATCTGGTGCCCTTTACAAATACTTTATTTTTCTATAAAAGGCATTAGAATCATTAAAATATGTTCAACAGAAAAAAGCTTGAGGGTTATTAGCATCTTTATATGCTTGAGAAGAATTATTTTTTTATCCTGACCATATCCTTAAATTTCTAAAGAAATTTATAAATTATATAAATATTATTAATTATATTATTAATATATTTTTCAGTGTCCTTCTGGCAGGCTTTTTGACTTCCTAAATTCTACTTTAAATGTATTGTTGATTATCTACATGTACACATAATTTTCTGCCTTGGTTACTAAGCATAGTCTTAGGTATGCTGAGCTCCACAGAACTTGTAATATAAAACTTATCAGATGGAATTCACATTATGAACACAAATTTCTTGAGATCAAACTATATATGTTACATAGAGAGGAAGAAAGCTCTATGGTGAATTATGATTAAAACCTTTAAATCATTTTCTCCACCTCTCTTGATAACTAGCTTTGCAATTTACTGTCTGTCTTGGTTATGTTCCCAGCAGGTTATTAACAATTAATTAGCAATACATCTCAAATGCTCTCTGTGCCACTGTACTAATTGCATGGCGCCAGAATGGGGACTCCACTTGGTAAATAAACTGTAGCCATAACCATTTGTTTCTAGATGAGACCTATACACAATTTACATATATTTTTCATGTTATATTCCAATCTTTAATCAGATGTGCTGCTAGGACACATAAAGATTATTTATGAGCTTGGAGTGAAACTATTCAACTGTTCCACAACATATAGAAAATTGAATAATTTTGCTTTTGTCATACCCATCTAATCATTCCCCTGAAGGTTTCTTTCTCCCTTTCATTTTCATTCTATGTCAGGAATCTTGTTCTTTGCATTAAAAAAGAAACTAGGAGAAGTGACCTCCCAAGCAAATGCAGGATAAATAAAAAAAAGGGCACAAAGCAGGGTCAAATGAAAAGATACCAAAAGTAAAACAACTAAATGTTTTCCATACACTACATAAAAATATAAGTAAATGCTATAGTTGTGTGTTCAATAATAAAAGCTACACTACAAGCCCCCAAAAATGACATTTAATTTATGAGACATTGTATTACAGGAGGGAAAGAGCACAAGAGAATGGACTTCCTTTTTTTTTTTTTTCCTGTGAAATTATTATTGCCCTTTCTTCTATATTTTTTAAATTATATAAAACCACTTAATCTTTAACCAGACCAATTTTTGTCTCTTTAGTAACAAGAATAGTAGAAATAGATGCAAATGGTGCAGAATTAGATATATTCAACAAATTCTTAAATTGAATCAAAAAGGTGATTTGTATATTTTTCTTCTTTTAAGGTCATCTGGCTACAAGAAATATAATCAGTTTAAATACTTAATTCCTTAATTATAAAATATTGAACTTATTTAAGCTTCACTTATCACATATTTAATACTTTACATTTTTCTTTAAGATATTTCATCATCAATCATCTTCAATTCATGTTGTCTCCTATATATTGAATTCAGTTGCATTTATTTAATTGATATTAGTATCAAACCCTTCATATTTTTAAATAATAACAATGAAAGATTGAAAGAAAACAAAAACACTTGGCTATAAACGCTGGTATTCCAAACCATGTTGAACTGTGTTAACTTGCATGTGTCTTTAAAAAAAAAAAATCCAGAATACCCCAAATAAATAAAAAAAACCGCTCACAACAAACCCCCAAAAATATTAAATACATGAGAATACAAAAAATATTTGACATCTGACACCTTACCATGAAATACAGGGAGCACTTGTGACTCATGTAGCAGCTTACTCTTCTGTTGACCTGTTTTTCATATTTAAAATCAAGTATAATTAGTTACCTTTTTTATTAATGAAAAATTTTAATTTCCATACTTGTGCCTCAGGCCATTGACTTTCATACTAATTCTGTTCTTCTGGAAACATTATGGGCTTTCTGCCCAAAGTACACAAAAGATCAACAACTTCAAATAAATTTAAAAGTCTTAGCACTCAAATATGTCCAGGAAAATAGAATCTATCACTGAAGTGTTTTAAAAACACTATAGCAGTTAGGAATCTTCCTACATGACTTCCTAAAGATTGGTAATACTCAAAGTATAACAAGTATCTTGGCAATCATGAAACTAACTATTGAACAGATTTTAAAAAAAATATATTTTTTTTTTTTTTATTAATGGGTAGTTTGTCATAATTCTCGGCACAAATAAAACTGCTTAATTGTTACAAGGCTTTTGAGAATAGGATTTACATTTTCATTTTCACATTCTGGTCTCATGAGAAGCCTATGGAAGTTCAATTTCAATATAATTTGAATAGATTTATGAGGTAAAATCCTGGCTCCACTGACTTCAAAGGTGGCAGGATTTCACCTATAGCCTTCTCAGCAATTTAACATTGTCCAGTGCTTTTTTGCTTTTTTGACAGTAACACAACATATTCATCCTACACCCCGTAAGTGGAGCATAGAAATCTCAAAGAAAACTAACATTTTGGTGATTATTTGCAGCTGTTTTGCAAAGTTTCTATAGACAGCAACCATATAACAAAGCTTTCACACTAACATCTTCCCAGAGTCAACATCCCGATCTAACTTCCAAAGCAGCCATGGAATATTTCTTCCCTGTAGATCTTTCTTATTTTTTTTTCTGTATCTTTCAAAAACGTTATTTTACTTATTCTAGTAAAATTATATACTCAGTAAATTCTTCATAGCACTGCAATTAACCATGTAAGTACTTGCATTTGATGAAATTATTAAAAAAATATCAGAAGTTGCCAACATACCAGGTTCTAAAACTCAGGATGTGTAAATTGCTTGAATGGAATGACCTTTTGATCTCCCAGACAGATTGAGATGGCATTGAAAACCAGTGTTCGGTTAAAAGGGTTGTTCACATTTGTTTAACGTATGTAGATATTGAAAACTTGTTTTTAGTTTATAATGTACTACTTAATACTTATCAACTTCCACCTCTCACCAATCACTCCCATACATTAATGAGCTCATGACAGAATACAGTGGATACAATCCTAAATTTGTACTATTCAGGATGTTAAAACAATATGACAGAATTCATTATACCTGGCCTTAAAAATAATAAATAGGCTTAGATTTTTATGTATATACTAGTGTATAGACATACTTCTAGTACGTCTAGAAAAGAAATTGAAAACGAAGAAAATATTTATTTGAATTAAAAACATGTTTCCCTCAAGTACTATTTATAGAAATAGTAAGTGGTGAGGGGCTGTGTTAATAATTATGGATGAAGGGACAATACTTCTGTATTTCTGTAAGAAGGCTATCATCTGCAAATCTTCTAACAGCATTAGTGAAAAAAGTTCTCATCTGTCCATTTCAGCTTTGAGCTGGAGGGATAAAACAATACTTCCTTGAGGCTGAAGACATCAGCAAAATCTTTTTCTAGTTCTTAGAGCTGGTTTAGATTTCCTCTAGAAGTTGTTATCTAAAAAAATTATAACACCAGTCCAAATAATTTACGATACATTCATAATTCTGCTTAGAAGAAGACAAGGATGAAACACAACACTTACACATTCTCCTATGGGTATTGTTGCAGCTTAATTCTAGCAAAGGGAAAGGAACATCTGAAGTTTTAATTTCATTGCTAGGTGTGTCACTTACTCCTCATGAATGTTCAGTGGGTTACAGACTTTAATTTATTATTTTTTGTACATAAATATAGCTATTTAAGTCCACCTCCAGACAGTGAATTTAATGACAAGCTACTCAGTGGCCAGGCATAGCAGCATGTTTTCGTTTTATAAGAAACAAAATTTACTGTTAGCTAGTGCTATCAATGCTGTTGTTCGAAGTGCTTCTCATTTTAATTAAGTGAAATATTTTCACAAGGTCTGGGATTACCAGCAGCATCCTCTTCTGCTAACAGGAGGATTAAGAGTGTTGGCATTTAATTCTACTCCTCTTAGTTCCATAGATTTCCAACACAACACAACAAAATGGTTTTATGAATACAGGGTGATTCCAGATGTTAGTCCAAATTTTAGGCTCAATTGAGTAGTCTAGACACAAACCTATGCCATCATATCAGACCCTTTATCTTGTCAGAGACATCTGCATAGAACCGAAAAATGAGATGCAACTCAGGATATTCTATGATTTTGTGTGCAACTAAATGGACTGCTACAGTGGGATAAACTTTGGTGACTGAACCTTTTAGCAGTATATAACTTGTACATAATTCTATTACCCTAAATCCTAAGTTCGGTTTCTTTGCTTACCAGGCAGAACAGTACTTAGAAGAATTTCAGGCAATGTTCAAGCCATACCTATATTTAGTGCTGTTTAGATTTATTAATGTAACATACACCTTCCTCTGAGGAAAACTGCAATAGAATAAGGAATATAACAAAAATATACTCTTTAAAAAACTCTATTAAAAATTAAAAATGGGCTTTAATTATATTTCTTTGAAAAAAACACCTTTGAAACGTTGTTATCTATAGCCACACAAAGTTAAAGTGAACTTTTTATTGATTATTATAATAACGAGCACAACTTAGCAACTAACAAGCAACGGCCGTAGGAGGCCTGTATGGATGAACAGTGAGATTCTGATTAAATTCAGACCTAGAAAGAAAATGTGCAAGAGGTGAAAGCATGGACAGCTGACTCAGGATGAATAAAAATACTCTGAACATAAAGGGATGATTTTAGAAAAACCAAAGGCCACTTGGAGTTTAATCTGTTGAGAGATGTGAAGGCCAGCAAGAGAGGATTCTACAAGTATATAAGCAAGTATACGTATACATCAATATATATATATAAATATATATATGCATGTGTTTTTTATATATTTATTTCTTTATATATTTTTAAATTTATCTATATAAATATAAAAAGAAAGACTAGGTAAAATATGAGTCCACAGCAGCACCAGAAGAGGAGACCTAGTGATGAAAGCAATGGAAAAGAATGAAGTACTCTATGGATTCTTCAAGTTAATCTCTACTGGTAAAGCCAGTCTTCAGGAATACCAAGTCCCTGTTGCCAGAAAGAAGGTCTGGAAGAAAGAGGACTTAACCCTGTAGTAGGAGGATGACCTTGGGGAACATTTAAACAAACTGGACTTATGAAAGTCCACAAGGCCCAGTGCGATGAATCCACAAGCACGGAGGGAGTCCTGATTTTGTCTGGGATAGATTTAACTTTGTTCCAAGTACCTGGTGCATCGCTGTGTTTTGGATTTATGGTGTTATGCACAATTATTTATTTGTCCTTGCATATTAGGTAGTTTTAGTCAAGCTCATTAATGATTAATTATTTTATTGTCCAGTTAATTAAGTGTTTAAAGGTTACCCAATTTAAAGTTTTTGTATGTGCCCCAGTTGAAACAGGTTAATCCAAGTTAAAAGCCATCTTTTCTTAAAATACCCCTGTTGTGCCCCTGTTTAGTATTGTTTTTTCCCAATTCTGATTGAATGATATCTTGTTGTTGTATGTTCATTAAGTGTTTTANACTGTCCAAAGGGATATCCCATAGCATATGGCATCATGGTCAGTATATAAACTAGGGGGAAAGCTGGCCATGGGCCACTGCTCAGGAATTGGCTGGGCAATGGTCAGCAGGTGGTGATCAATTGCATTGTGTATCTCTTGTTTCAGGTACTTTTTTTTCATTATTATTAATTATTATTAATTATTATTTCATTTTCTGTCTTATAAAACTCTCTTTATATCAATCCATGAATTTCATTTTTTTATCCAATTCACTCCCCCATCCTGCTGTGAGGGGAGAGTGAGTAAAGGCTAAGTGGTGTTTAGCTACCTGCTGGGTTAAATTGCAACACTAACCAATAAAACTTTGAGGCAACTTTCCATAATATTTTTAAATTCATGGTGATCAGGACAACTTGCTGAGAAGTGGAAGAAAGAAACTATTGCTGTTACCTTGTGGAAGGACAGGAAGAAGGACCTCAGGAACTAAATGACTGTGAGCCTCTCTTCAGTCCCTAGGAAAGAGTTGCAGCAAATCACTGTGGAAACAATTTCTAAAGAAGGAAAGAACAAGGTGGTTGTGTGGCATGGATTTTTGAAGTGGTAATGATGTTTAATCAAACCAGTATCTTTCCACAATCAGATGAGTGATGTGGGTGAGGAGACAACAGTAAAGGTTGTTTATGTTAACCTCAGCAATGCCTTTGAAACTTTCTCCTGTGAAACCCTCACAGACAAAGTGATAAAATATGTACTACACAAATGGACAGTGAAGTGACTGAAAGCTAGATGAACTTACAGGCTCAGAAAATTGTGATCAGCAGTGTAAAGAGTAGATGAAGCCTAATCACCAATGATGTAGCCCAGGGGCTGGACACTGGCTCCAATACTTTTAGTATTTTATTCACATTGTGAAGTCATAATGGAATTTTTGCACCAAAAAAATTATTTTAAAATGAAGACATATTATTTAAGGAATTTTGACAATGTTATTGTAAGAAAGTGTATTCTGCAAATTCTACTTGAACAGTCCTGAAAATGATCAGACATCATTAAAATTATTTGCAAAATAAACTATTTACATACGTGCCATTTACGATTTAAAAAATCATGTCAAGCAATGTAACTCTTAACTATCAGCTGATACAGATGGTAGAAAATTCACACCATACCATGTATTTGAGAAAACTCACTACATTTTTTCTGTATATTAAGTTCTGTACAATGGTCTGTCTGTGGAGGACAATCATGTTTTATTTATGGTTAAAAGCTCAGTGTAAGAAAGCAAATACTACTATTTTTCTGCATTGCACCAATGTTCTCAAGGTTTTTAAAATTACTTTCCTTCAATAATTCAAATATGGGATCTCATCCCTTTACCTTTTTGGAGATGTATTTTGTTGAGTCTAAAACTGAATAGTGTTACACCTGCAAGCCAAAGAATAACCTTCTTAGTTTTTTGACATCTTTATGAGCACAAGTGTTTTCACTGGAGAGAGGAAAAAGAATGTTTTCCCTGAATAGAAGAGGCAGATTTTTTGTTTTATTTGTTCCTGACTCTCATGGGTAAAGCAGTGAATGGACTGAGGTTTATGACACAGTTTCCTAAGCATATATTCCTCTAAGAATGTAGATATAAGCCTTTTTGAAGTCAAATCCCACGGGAAAAGTATGTCAGAGGATATTAGAAACAGCTGGCTATTGTTCATACTTGATTTTCAAAAAAAAAAAAACAAAATCAAAACTCAACAAAACCACACAAATCCAGTAAGTTTAAAGATCAGACTTTTTTCTTTTCCTCCTGATACTATATTACATTCCTTTTTTTTTTAACATGGAAGGTCAATGTATCTTGACACTTATCCTCTTCTGATTTACCCAGATAAAGAATGTGAATAACTTCATCAAGATCAATAGTCCTGCTACTGTAGAATTTGAAATATATTATATCCCATAAAAGATATTCTACTACATACACAGGGCAGTATTAGTTAAACACACTATTATAACAATTTGTTAGAACATATTGTAGAAGGCAAGAAGAATAATTGTTCACTTTCACTGTCAAATTTACAGTCACAGCAGCATGTGTTCTGCCAGCCTGACAGTGGAAAGAATTCATTGATTTGTTCAGATCTGGAAACTCTTACTAGAACTTTGTGCTGCTTTGACAAAGAGAATACCATGGATGCAGCTTCCAGTTCTACCAGATTGCTTGTGCACAGGGAAATGAGGCACATACCTGTACCTGGCTTGTACTTTCTAAAAAGGAATGGATAGCTTACTAAGAGAAAGAGAAAAGTGAATCAAATCCGCAGGATACCAGCTAGGCTGCAAGGCAGTGTGTAGTTTTGATGCCTTGTGTCATTTCTATTGTACTTCACAGATGTTAAGTACTTAGTATTTTACCTCAGCTTCACAGGAAACGAAGGGAAAAAAGTTAATGACTTGGCAATAAAGGATAGAGCACCAGATATATGGCTTGAGTGCAGAAATTTGTTTTGTGTAATCTAATAAAGCATCCTGTTCATATGTTATTTAGAAGCCAGTAGATCTGAGAAAGGCATGGAGCTCAGCTGGATGTGGCTGTAACACTAGGCTTATTAGGTTAGGTTTAGCAACCTTGCCTCCAAATTCTATGAACTGATCTGGGGGACCTCCAAAAGACAAGCCAATGTTTGTCAGTTGTTCTCTTAGACCCTGAAGAACAGATCAAGGGAATTGTGGAAGAAAGAGCACAAGGAGGGAAGTGAGACTAATGTCTGATGTTTATAGAAGACAGATTTTGAACAGTGGCGTTAATATGTATGTTCAGCTTTTCTTCACATGAAAGATGAGATAGGATGAGATTTATTTTGACATTTCTAGGTCCTCAAAAAATCACATACAAGAAGGGAAAAGAAAAAGGAAAAGGAGAAGGAAAAGGAAAAGGAAAAGGAAAAGGAAAAGGAAAAGGAAAAGGAAAAGGAAAAGGAGAAGGAAAAGGAAAAGGAAAAGGAAAAGGAAAAGGAAAAGGAAAAGGAAGAAAGGGAATTGAATAAAGGAAAAAATGAATTGAAAAAAGGAAAACAGAAATGGAAAAAAGGAAAGGAAAGGAAAGGAAAGGAAAGGAAAGGAAAGGAAAGGAAAGGAAAGGAAAGGAAAGGAAAGGAAAGAAAAGAAAAGAAAAGAGAAAAGAGAAAAGAGAAAAGAGAAAAGAGAAAAGAGAAAAGAGAAAAGAGGAGACCCAATAATTATAGATGAGAATGTAAAACTGATCAGTGCAGCCCTTTTATTTCAGTTCATTATATAATCATGTCTAGGCATGTCATTTAAACTACTGACCAATTAAACAACTTAAGAATTTGTAAAATAAACAAGAAAAAAAGGAAAAAAATAAAACCAAAAAAAACCCAGAGTCCACATTACTATTAGTAGCGCAATGTTTCTCTTTATTATATCAGTAATGTGCATGAATGAGTGTTGTTATTAGGTGAGAGTTCATTTGTAATATAAGAAGAGAAAATCTTCTGATCTGTTGTCTTATGGGAAAAATTAAGCAGAACCTGAATCACATTTTAACCCTGCAGATGGCTGCAAGAGTACTCTGATATCATTTAATGAATTAGATTTCCAAATGAGATTACAACTTCTTTAACCTATTAATTCTCAGTGATGTAGAAAAAGGACATATATACTGAGTTCCAAATCATTCTCCCAGAACAGAAAAATTCAAGCTGCCATGTAAATATTTCTGCCAGCAGCTTAATAACAACAAAATATGTTATTTCTCAAGGTCAGAAAAATGTTCTCTGTAAAATTTGGATACTGATTATATAATATGTTGCTTTCTTTCCTCCTGCACAGTGAAATTATTTACTTTCATCACTATTACCTATATACTAATGAGTCTAATTCGAAACAATTTAAAAAAAAGAAAAATCTAACTGTTCATTTCATTTTCTATAAAGTTTAATCAATTTTTGTTTTAAGGTCAAGCACAACAGTGTTTCCAGAGGAGAAAAAAATGTTAGAAAATCAGCATGAAATGTCAAATATACTTTTAGGAATCAGTCTTTATGCTCAAAATTTATGTATGATTTATATTTAAAGTCTATTCTGTAATTCCTAGTTTCTAGACGCCTAATGTCCTCCCTGAATTTGGAGCATATCCTACATGTTACATCCCTGAGATCAGTGGAGAAAGATAAATGAGACTCCTACTCCTTGACTGGAATTATATAATTTTTTTTTTTTTTTTTTTTGAACTGTTTTGTGTCTAAAATGAGGAATGTAGTTACTTTTCTGTTAATTTTCAATCCGTAACAAATCAAACCTGGACGTGGAAACATAGACTTAACAGATAGATATACAATAGAATTACAGAACCACAGAATAATTTGGGGTGGAAGGAACCTTTAAAGGTCAACTATTCCAAGCTCCCTGAAATGGGCAGTGACATCTTCCACTTGATCAAGTTGCTCAGAGCCCCATCCTGTGTGACCTTGAATGTTTCCAGGGATGGGGCATCCACAACTTCTCTGCACAACCTGTTCCAGTTTCTCACCATACTTATTATTAAAAGGCTCTTCCTCATATCTAAACAAAGCTGACCCACTTTTAGTTTAAAAACATTTCTTCTTGTCCTATCGCAACAGGTCCTTCTACAAAGTTTGTCCCCATCTTTCTTATAAGACCACTTTAAGTACCGAAAGGCCTCAGTGAGATCTCCCTCGAGCTTTCTCTTCTCCAGGGTGAACAACCACAACTCTCTCAGCCTTTCCAGGCTGGCTACAGGAGGGCTACAGCCCTCCAGTCATCTCCATGGCCTTCCTCTGGACCCACTCCAACAGTCCTTCTGATGTTGAGGTTTCCAGAGCAGATGCAATACTCCATGGGGGGTCTCATGAGAGTGAAGTAGAGGGGCAGAGTCACCTCTACCAATCTGCTGGCCACTCTTCTTTTGATGCAGCCCAGAATACAGTTGGCTTTCTGGGCTGCAAGGGCACATGGCCAGCTCATGTCCAGCCCTGCACTGACCAGTACCCTCAAGTCATCCTTGGCAGGGCCACTCATAATCCATTCATCCCCCAGCCTGAATCAGTACCTGGGGTTTCCCTGCATCAGGTGTAGAACCTTGCACTTGGCCTTGTTGAACCTCATGAAGTTCCCATGAACTTGCTCCTCAAGCTTTTTGGGGTCCCTCCGGATGACACTGCCTCCTTCCAGTGTGTCAATTGCACCACACAGCTTCATGTAGTCTACAACTTGGTGAGGGTGCATTTAATCCTTTTGTCTATGTCTTTGATGAAGACATTAAATAGTACTGATCTCAATATGGACCCCTTGGGGATACCACTTGCCACCAATCTCCATCAGAACAAAGCTGGAAATTTATTTTGGACACAATTTTCAAAAATCACAGAATAGCTGAAGTTTGAAGGGACCTTTGGAGGACTCTTTCCTCTACAAATCTTTTCTGCAGGTATTTATACACACTGAAAATATTTCACCTGAACCTTCTCTACGCTGAACAGTCCCAGTTTTCTCAGGCTTTCCTCATAGGAAAATGTCCCAGTGGCTTCATCTTCCTTGTGACTCTTTGACGTTCCACCTGTACTAAGGAGCCCAAAACGATCCACAGCAATCCAGATGTGGCATCTGCAGGGCTGAGTAGAGGGGAAGGATCACCTACCTTGACCTGCTGGCCTCACTCCTCCTAATGCAGCCCACTAACCGTGGTGGCAATGGCACATGGCTGACTCGTGTTCAACTTACTGTCCACCAGTACTGCCATGTCTTTTCCTGGCAAGCTGCTCACAGCTGGACTGTGCCTGCATATACTGCACTGAAGTTGCTCTTCCCTGTATGCAGGCCTTTGCACTTCCAGGGTACGCTAAACCACGAACATAGCCTCCTAATCTGAGATTCTAGGATATTTGAATCATGAGCACAAAAATTACATGTATGAGTGAATATGTCAAGGATCCCCTACCCCTCCTGCAGTATTGACTGAGAGCAAGGTGAAATACCACCGACCACTTCAAATTACTCTAGACACTTCGTTTGTGCAACCAAGATCGAGTCTGGGTTCAGATCAGAATGTAGACATGCAAATTTTGGCATCTATATCTAAAAGTTACTATGCAAAAGTGTTTTTTTAAATTCTCATTGTATTCAATGGATATCTAGGTGTGAATTCAGTTGCTTAAGCATAGGCACTGGTGGAACATTGTATGACTTAGTGCATTCCATCCAGTCCTCAGATACTCAACCAAAAGAGTGCATGCTTGCTGTTAGGCCTGCATCATATCTGCCAGGTTTATGTGGATATTTCAAGCACTTAGGAAGCTGAAATAGCACTTGGTATTTACGTTAGGCAACTGAATCCCTCTTTATGTATACACTGTGTATAATAGGGCCTTAGACACTTGGCTTGCCTGTTAAACCTATATTAGGTTTAATTTGACATGACTAAAGCATAATTAATGTGCTAATGAAGGTGGTGTGTTGATGAGAATTAGTATGAATTAGTGCATGAACTGTTCAATGCAGTCTTTAGAGGCTGTTGACAAGAGAGAGGGTTGCTGAGATTGTGAATTTATTCTAGACTCCATGGACAGAAACCTTAAAATAAATTAGTCTATATGTCTAGTTCAGCAAAGTGCTTAGGAAATGCTACAAAAATATTGTATCTATAAATTGGCTGAAATATTAAAAATGTAGTTGTTCTCTCACCCAAGTGCATGTGTAAGTTCATGAAGCTTAATGTAAGTGCATCAAATTTGGCATCCTATGTACTCAAGTGACTTCTCTTCACAAAATTGCACATCCAAACATTGGAGGTTGGCTTTCAAACCCCTTTGAAATTCTGGATGACTGAATTTCACATTCTGAGTTGTCTTGCTTTTGCTGTTTAATAAAACATATGGACACATTGTTCCACAAGATAAATTCTGGTTTACAACTGAATCCCCAAGAAATATTTTAAAAAAGTATCTGGGGGAGAGTAAAATGAGACAGTAGCTGGAAGAGTGACAGGAGTTCACCACTCATCTCTTTGTACTTGAAGATCTTTTATCCTCTCACCACAGCAGGACTACAAATGTTTTTGTTCTTTTCACAGGGACTTTTATTTTTCTGTCTGCTTTTACTGCCTTTACGTTACAACACTAGATAGC
This sequence comes from Daphoenositta chrysoptera, assembly GCA_013397915.1. Taxonomy (NCBI): domain Eukaryota; kingdom Metazoa; phylum Chordata; class Aves; order Passeriformes; genus Daphoenositta; species Daphoenositta chrysoptera. The sequence continues at coordinate 864,552 of VZRO01001998.1, forward strand.
TAAGGAAAAATAAAAAAACTCTAGAAACATCCCAGTAGGAAAGATCAGTGAGTACTACTCTCAGTCAGTAGGCGTATCTTAAAGTCCATGGTTTGTTCGCAGCAACTACCCATTCCCAAGGGTGCTGCTTGACTGTGTGCAGGAACTACCCCTCTAAGACATGTGAGTTTTACAGTCATACTGCTGGACAGAGTCCTTTTACCTGTCTAAGGAATGGAGAGATCAAAGTAAAGTGCTGATGATTTTGTCCACAAATACTTAGAAATGAAAGTTTAAATCTGTGATTTGAACTTTGAGAATCACAGAATATGCTGAGTTGGAAGGGACCCACAAGGATCATCGAGTCCAACTCTTCAGTGAGTCCCTGTCCATCTGCTGGCCAAGTATAGCAGTTAAATGATCAATGGCCTTGCCTGATATAGGATGGAAGGGTCCATCTTTCAGCTGCATCAAAGACACTGTCACCTAAAAATCCCACGCAATCTTAAGATTCGTTAAGTGAATCCAGACCTATTCCCCTCTTGATGTGTAGGATATGCATTGTTGAGGGTACTGCCTGCATTTGATTTGCAAAATCTGACTCTCTCAAGCCATTAGTCCACTGATAAATAAATTGGTGTCTAGCACCGTTACAGCATCTTTTTAAATATTTAGCTCTTACTCCTCTCCTAGACCCCCCTTCCTTCACAACTACCAATGTGCATTTAAACTAAGATTATACCATGTGTTGTGAGGACAACCTGGGAGCATCATACATTCCTGCCAAAGAAAATGTCAGCAGCATTTTTCCCTTCTGGTGCTAGGGGAAAGAATGAATCTGTTCCTCCACATTGTAGTGGAAAGCCAAAGTCCAGGGTAGCTTCACTCTTTGCTCATTGCTTGAAGGAAGCAAGACAATTGTTCATCTCTTCAGGCATTCATTATGGTACATTCCCCAGAGATTCAAAGGAAAGAAATGGATGGAAGAGCACAGGAGATGAGATTACTTTAATTTTGACATCATTACTGACCACCAATATTTTTTATTTCACCTCATGACCAACAATCTAAAAATAACCAAATTACTTCATGTGTGTATTTTTTCCCATTTTTTTAAGCCTCTTGTGCTTTTCCAGGGATTTTTTCCCCCTGCCTTTCTCCTCTCAGGTTGAGAGACAAGTACAAGATGTTCCTGTGGTTCTTTAACAAATAGCAAAAAAAATTGATTACAATTGCAATGACACAATCTTACACCAAAAAGTAGTAAATTTTAACTATTCAAGATATTTATTTAATTTTGCAATGTCTTCAATAGAAATTAAAAAAAAAAAAAAACAAACAAACCACAGAACAAACAGAAAATCAAAATTACATTATGTCTTTGTTGCTTTGCTATGCTTCTCTCTCAGGTGAAGGGAGAAATTTTACTGCCTCAGTAATCACAGAATCACAAAATGGCTGAGATTGGAAGGGACCTTTGAATGCAAACCTGGTCCAACCATCCTACTCAAGCAGAGTGACTCAGAGCTGGTAGCCCAGAATCATGTCCAGACACCTTGTAAATATCTTCAAGGACAGAGACTCCACAACCTACCTGAACAACCTGCCTTCAGCTGCCCTCACAGTGAAAAAGTGTTTCCTGATGATCAGACGAGGCCTTCTTTATTTCAGGTTGTGCCCACTGCCTCACCTATATACATATTTTTTATCCTGTCCTAACCTAGGTAAGGGTATGCCTTTTCACTGCTAGTAATGTATGTATTATGTACATTGTATTATTCCTTTCTGAAATGTTATATAATGCAATTTCAAGCTTACTGGATCAAAAAATAAAGACATTCCTTGAAAGTATAGTTTTAGTGAAAATTCATTTGTTTATAACTATTTGTATGGGGAAACTCAATGTCATTAATGTTTTTGTCTTAAAATACTAAGTGTTGAGCAAGTAAGCATGCCTCATAACTGCATGCATTGATATTACCTTTTCTTGGCTCCAGCAAAATCCTGGGCAGATAAAATGGACTTTGCCCTTCTTCTGAATTCTAGCAAAATAGACTTCAGTGGTATTTGACCTATCATGTTGTTGCTACCTGTGATATGAAGGAGGATATTTCTTCTTTTACTGAAAAACAGTGGGAGTTTTTGCAGCTAATTTCAATAAGACCTACACAGAAGCAGAAATTCTAGCTGGCAACTTCTAAAATGTACATCTATTATTCAGTCAAAAACAACAGAGATCAGTGAAAATATAAACTTCTGTAAGGCAAAGAAGAACAGAGGAACTTTCCTAATGAAATTTCAAAGCGAACTTCCATTATAAGATATTGATGTTAACTAAATTTAAATCATTAAAAAAAAAAAGTCAGATCTGGGGAGAAGGTGTTGGTAATTACAGGTCGGTAATGTATTCTGCTATTTCTATAATAAATGGAATTCTGGCAAAAAAACAACTGCTGTCAGGCAAGGTTATAGATTTACCATTCCTTTGTGTGTATTCAGCTATGCTCCTTTCTTATGATATATATCTATTCCTTCAATAGCATTTATTTCCTGTGCAGATATGAGAAAAGATCTGTGGGTCTCTGGCATCCCTAGTGAGAATCTTTGCTCTAAAGGAACACTAATGAGCTATCTACTGAATCAGTAAATCTGATTGTTCATGCAAAATGTATTGTTCATGCAAATTGATTAGGATAAGGAAGTTACTTCTATTTCTGCTGTATGAATGACAGCAGATATAAAAGGATAATACTAAATACTCCATCCAAGGAACTAGGATCTTACTGCAATTGAGGTTGAGAACAATGTAAAATATACCACCTTTCGGAATATTAAGTTATCTGATATTTTTCATAATTCTAATCTTATTTTTTGGAAGAAATATATTAGGTTCATCTGTATCATTTGCTGTGCATATGCAAACTGATATTAAAAATTTAATCATCAAGGTTAACATATGCTTACATTTCTACCATTGACACTGAATTTTATAACCAAATAATCAAAATGAGCTCTCTTTTGCAAGATTTATGGGCAAGATCTTTTAAAATGCAGTGTGATCCAAAACCAATATGCAACAACTGATGTCCAATTTACGTAAATTGTTCACATTGTGAGGGTCACAGTTAGTGTATATCTCCTTTTCAGACAACAAACTGGAGGAAATTCAAAGTGAAGTAATACAATGATTGGCACTCTGATGTAAGAGGGGAAAATAGAAGCACAAAAGCGGAGAATTCATGCAATGGCTTTCTTCAAAATAAAGATACATACTGTTAACTCCATAGATATCAGAGGAAACTGAGGATACTGAGCACTTTGTGAAATAAAGCTAGCCTCTCCCTGTAACAGAATCTACTTTTCTACACCATGTTCTAGTTAGGATAAAGATATGATAATCAAAATATTTCAGTGGTAAGTATTAGTCAAGGTGTATTTCTGTAAGGCAGCTGAAAAATTGCATAGAATACGTGGGGGATTATTTTAAACTAGTAAAGTAATTATTTAGGGTAATAGAGATTTGTGGATATTTGGAGTTTAGGACTCCAAAATAGTCTTCACTCATGATATATACAGTTACTATTCTGCAAGCAAAGAAAGAAAACAGATTCAGGACAGGAAACTACAAATGATACAATTGTTCCAGTTTCATTTATAAATGCCAAAGGACTTGCAAAAAACAGGAACATTTTTAGACATAGTAAAACTTTCCACCTTTTCTTAATATTGTAATTAAAATTGCTTTCCGCAGTTGACTGAAGGGCATTTTTGAACCAATGTTCACCAGAAACTTTCTTCTTACACTTTTACCTTCTTTGCGTTATGCTAATATAGCAGTCAGAGCTGTTTTTATTTACTCAGAACTGATAGTTTTGATACTGATCTGTCACCTAGTGTCAAAAAAGTGTGCAACTATGGATGCTTTACCAGGATGGTTAGAGTCATTCTAAAATTGAGGTTTAAGAATAAGTTGTTTATTCAACATGTATGTTTGGAAGCCCCAGATGTTGTCACAGTTAAAAGAAAAACAAATCTCTCTTCATAGAAAATATAAAGGTTTTATTTAGGAATAACCCTAGAGAATGTTTTGAAAACTTCTTGACATTTCTTGAAAATTGCTTGATTTTTATGGGTGGAACAGCCTGCTTATTTTCATCTGAACTCCAGACAAAGTAGAGTCCTGTTGCACCCACAGCAAGTGAAGAACACTAAGACTTAAACATTAGGTTGGTTTGGGCCCAAGCATAAGCACACTGATAAACCAGGACTGAATAAGCACCTATAGGCCCAATGGTCCCATGCTAAAAAGTAGCTCTGCCCCACTGTTTAGCACAAACAACTACTATGTCACAGGAGCTGTGCCGTGAGGTTTAAGTATAGGTTAATGACAAAGGCCCGAAAATACGGCCACAGGCTGAAAACAGGACCTGGAATGATGAACAGGGGCTCAAGAACTGGTAAGATCAAGACTGATTTTACAGTGAGAAAAGAAGCATTTAAGCAACAGGAGTAGCAGGCTGTGACATCTGGTGGACTGGGCAAGTAATATTTCAACCACTGCACAGTGTGTAGTCCAGGGACAGAGCCAAAGGCTGGGAGCTGAAGAGATTCAAACGTTGTAGAAAAGGAGATCACAGTATCACAGACTGGCTGGGATTGGAAAGGCTGTTGGTAGATTATCTAGTCCAAAGCCCCTGCTAAAGTGGATTCACCTAGAGTGGGTTGCACAGGATCACATCCAGGTGGGTTTTGAATATCTCCAGAGGAAGGGATTCCCGAGCCTCTCTGGGTAGCCTGTTCCCAAAAAAGGGCTCATGTAAAGAATAGTGTATCAGTAGTTCTAAAATGTCATGTTTTCATCTCTCAGAAACAAATGAGAGTAACAGTATTTGATTTAAAGATTGTGATTTATCGCTGCTGGTTTTTAAGTGCTTTACTTTGTGCTTAGAGACATAGAAAGTAATTATTTAACAACATGGTTTTCTTTGCCCCTCCATCTGGTTGGGATTCACACTTAGGGGCTTCAGTTTCCTGTGCTGTTTCTCTATTAAGATGTCACATGTCTGACTGCAGGGTAGGAAGCAACTAAGTGTGTTAATCAATGAAAATAAAGTATTCATTTGACTGTGGCAGGAATCTTTGTCATCAGGTTTGTCTGACAGACTCTTCAAATTTACTTCCACTTTCTGTTTGTTTGTTTTTCTGAAAGACAGACATCACACAGTGGGAACGGTGAGGGGAAGAGTTGAGAATGGGAAGGGGAAGTTGAGGAGGGGAGAGAAGGAGAGAAGAAACAACAGAGTACAAGGGCATCAGAATGAACAGACACCAGGCTGTCAATAAGTGTCAGCAAGGTAACAGTCACACTTCAATTCTCAGGAGCGACTGAACATATTAATTCTTTGACTTTTCTTGCAATGACTGTGTTGGGGAAAGTTGCCTTGGTCTTAATCAACACAGTTGGAAACCACATAGTGCCCTTTACATGGTGCTTCTACAAAGCAGATCTTGCTTAATTAATTCTTACATTATCTGAGATTAGTGTACAGAGCGATTTTGAAAGAAACCCTAAAGAGACCATTTTTTGAAATTTGGTTAGTAGCTATTTTGTGAAGCTTTTGGCTATTAATGATAGGATTTGTAGCTGAGGCCTGTTAGTTTTAATGATATAGCTTTATTTTTCTTAAATGTTCTTCAGTAAGGTACAGTTATAAGCTTAGCCTTACCTGAGTTTGTTGCCACTGGATGAGCCTCCAACTTAGTAGCTTGCCCAAATGTTCCTATTTTAGCCCTTTACTGAATAATGTAGCAGTATAAGCTCCTCTCACCATTCTCACGCATTTAGCTGCAAGTGAGCCTTTTTTCCTCTCATGTCACCCCTACATGTATGCATGGGCAAGATTTTGTTAGGCTCTTCAAAGAATTAACACACTTCTGTATGTTCATCAAGTATCTGCAGAAAATGCCCAACCATGATGCCACTTTTACTTAGCTCTCCTCTGATTCTGAGATCCACAAACTGTCAGCCAACTGGTCGTCAATCCCACAAAAGATCTCCATAATTTGAACTGCTGTTTCAGAAGTATGGATTAGGTGGATCTTGTCTCTCCCCACCATTCCTTCATCTTCAAAGAGGTCTTTAAGATAATGCTGAATCCCAACTGACTACATGACCCGTGCAACCAAGAATTGACCTGTAGAATCCACCTGCTCCTCCCCATGTCTTGCTTTTTCACCAACAGGATGGAGAAGAAACCATGGGGACCACCATGCCCTCCTTCACTTTTATTCCCAGAGCTAAATAGTTGCTTTGGTTACACCAGAAGTCTCTGCTGGCATTATTGGCATTATTGGTTCCATCATTAGTAAGACAAAGTGACTGATAATATGAAGGCCAGATGAACCTTAGCAGGTTCTCTGCAACATCCCTATTCTGAGCACCCAAGCAAAGCAGCAAACCTCTGGAGCTGAAATGCTGCTTGTCAGATGCTGCTTTCTCCAACTAATTTCAGTGACCAGTTCTCATCTGACTCATATCTTCTTAGACATAACCTCTTTCTTCACCTTTGGGACGAGGTCACAGAACCTACGGAGATGGATACCTATTGGAGGAGAAGGTGGCTTTTTTTTATGTTGAGAGAAATCATAATATTCTAGATTTTCTCTGTCTCAGGAATTTCTACATGATGCTTAATCTGATCTTCCACTTTTATTCACAGTTAGGGGTTCAAGAGTTCATCTGTGCAAGGTCTCTGTGAGACTCCTTTTAATCCTTTCATCTTGTGTGGTGTTGTTCAGTCTAATACTTAAATCTTTTTATAAATTTACCATTATTTTCACAAACAGACAAATAATAGTAGCTTGGAGTAGCAAAAGTTATCAGCAAAATATAGCAGTAAAAGTAAATTAGGTGGTGATCATATAAAAGACAGTATCTATGAGATGAGAAAATGGAAGGAGTATAATATAGGGTTCAATATATTTCTTGTCAGTAGCAACAGGTTGAATAAACCTGCAATTAATGAACTCATCTTGCTTCATCCTGTCGTTACAGAGAAGTACAAATGAGTCTCTCAACCCATCATGCTATGAAGGAGATCACTTGATTAATTCAAAATATCAACATAAATAATGCCTTTAGAGGAGATGATCAGCACAAATGTCAGGTTTGCCTATAATTTCACAAAATAATCAACTTCACAGACAGAAATTATAGAGATTGAATCAAGATCATGCTACTCAACAGGTGTGGTAAACCTTCGAAAACTATATAATATTCAGTAGCATTTACATAAAAATTATCATTACTATTCAAAACTCTGCTAGATTAAAATCCAAGCTTTTGCTAATTCACAAGTCTTGCAGAGAAGACCAAATCACAGAAAGAGTGGAGATGTCAATGGAATCTGCATCTGAGTTAAGTAACTTTGACTCCCTTCTCAGTTCTCTCAGGCTATGGAAATAGATACTGTTGAGATATTGTTCATCTCATATAGCTTAATAATTTATTTCTGGACAAGACAAATTGTGCCACAATTTATTTCTCTGTATTTACTGTAAAAAACTGACTGCACTTCAACTTTTTCTCATCTGGTTTCATCCAACTAAAAGTGAAATATCTGGTAAAGAATAGCCTTCTGAACTCTCATTGTATTACTCTTCATCTAGAGTTTGATTCATCGTGTCTGCTCTATTCTAGTATTGGATGAATCACCCTGATTATATACATAGTTTTTTACACATGGATGAAATCTAAGTGATATATCTAGAATAAACTGCCCCAAAAAAGAAGGAGAAGAATCCTTTTATCTAGTTATCTTTTATCACTGTGAGAATGACTGAGCACTAATGCAGATTGCCCAGGAAGGTCATGGAGTTCATTCCATGTAGATATTTAAAAGTCATGTGGCTGTAGTTTTGGGCAACCTGTTCTAGGTGGCCTGGCTTGCACAATCTGGTAGGTTGTACCTGTTGTACTGACTGTTCTACATCAAGAAAAGATTTATTAGTTTTGGAATAATCCCTCACAAAAGAGGATAGTATGGACTCTTTGTAATTAGGGAAGGGACATGCTTTTTATCAAAATAATACACTGAAATAATGGATAGGGACAGCAACTTCTTACTGTGCACAGGTCATAGCATGAGTAATTAAAATAATTAAGATTGAGGTTTATAAAAGGATTTAAGTGATTATTTCTGATATATACAGGCACCACATATGCCAGTAAACCAAAATTTAGTTCCTTAAATATCTGTTCAACAGTCACATAATTGTAAAGATATGTAGGGTCTCTAGACTTCACCAGTAAATCCTCTAGATCTCTTAAAAATTCTTAACAAAATATATAAATTCACTTTCCTATCTCTTTCACATTTTGGTTCAATAGCCAGAGCCCTCAACCCAGTACTTCAGTATCCCAATTTCAGTTCGCTTCTCTTTCTAAAAAAAGTGTTTCACTTTAAAAAAGTGATTGATCTCTCCATCTTCTCAAAGTGCTGCATCTTGTAAGAAGCAAATAATGGGGTGAAACTATAAATCTGATGGTTGGTTTTTCATGGCAGTTACCTGCTAAGGCAAGACAAGAACTTTAATTACAGCTCCAGTGGGTATGTATCAGAAAACCTTTACAGATAATTTTACAACTAATCCAGGCCTCAGCTTTGATATTTTGGATCTTGGCAGAAAGATGACTGAAATTTGAGCACTACAATAGTTGGTACTGAAATGTTGAAATCCTTTTCAGATCTGCCTTTGGCTCGTTTCTTGTACCTTGAATAGACAAGACTAGTCAGAAAAGTTAGGGAGGCTTGACGCATAAAAATTCCTCTATAATTGGAGGAGGAAAGTCAGTTGTTCCAAAGAGGCATACAGAACATATAAAATTAGGTCCTTTAACAGCCCTTGAGTGAGATTCTTTCTCCAGTAGTGGAGAGGTGTATGGAGACCAGTTGCAAAAGAAAAATTCTGTCTTGCATACACACACAGTGTTGTTTCCCAGGTAATTTAAAAATTAGGAAAATATCTAGCAAGAATTTGTAATGGTAAATGGAAATACTAGTACGTTATGTAGTTATGAACATTTTTAAACATCACCAGCATAATGGTTTTATCTCAGTCACTTTCCAAAAAAAAAAAAATTGGTCTTCTCCTGTGATTCTTCTCTCTTCCCTTATTCTTCTTCCTTTGGTCATTACATCATTTGAGAAAGTTGTGTAGATTCCTCCTAAAAGAATCTGAACCAGGATCTCCCGAGCATCATTTTAATAGCATATTTATGTCCAATGAAATAGGTATAACCTTAATGATGCCCATGATGTGAGCTTGTATGAATAAAAGATTAAATTATGATTAGGAAAATTAGCTGGATAAAGGTGAACTAAAATATAAACCAAAACCCCCTTGCATTATAACTGCAGAGTTCTATAATTGCATGATAAATGTAACATAAATTGGACTTCCCAGAATGGAAACCTTACATATTCCTCTGTCCCAAAGCTCTGGAAGACCAACCATTTGAACAAGGAAAATTTCCCCATGTGATATTTACTTTCTTGTTCTTTGAGAATCATGTAAGGTAGTGAAAGGAAAAAATGTACTGGGTTCAAGAAATGTGGATTATATTTTGTATGACTTCATGGAGAATGAAAGAGTAAACAGCATAAATACATTCACAATTAGATATTTCTCCTTGTTAAACAGCAACAGAGAAGCATAAACTCTGATACCTTGGGGGAGAAGGAAATCCCAGGGAAATAATTGTTTCCTTTATTTACATCTAACTGTTAAATAGTAAACTATCAAAAACATCTTTAGACTGACATTTTTTTCTTTTTATTTTATGAAATGTGTTTATTTGATGTAGGAACTTTTTTGGATAAATACTCATTATTGATGAAGACCAAAATAAGTGTTCAAGTGAGGTCATATATTATTTATAACTACATATGTTGCAGCAGCTGCCAGTATTACACTGCTGTATATGTTTTATATTTGGAACATACTCTTTTATGTTAGAAAATATGTCTATTTCTCTCTGAGAAAATCTTTTCCCCTCAAATCTTTATAGTTAGGATAAAAAAAAAAAAAAAAAAAATTTGCTCAGGAAATCAGATGAATCACATGAAGCCATGCTTTACATAAGAAACAATACTTTATGCAGAAAAAAAAAAACCAAAAAACTAATCCAGTTTTAAGATTTTGAAGCGGAAGTGATATAAATCTTCTCAGCTTTATGATGTCTATGGAGAACAAAATATACTTAAAGTATTATCCTACTAAACTATAACATAATGCCAATAATAAGGTAAAAAAGGTCTAAATTAATATAAATCATGCAATCAAAATTTAAGAAAGTATAGCCACCAAAGATTTATGTACATAATTGCATTTTTTCTTTGTTCATTACATGACATGCAAACAGTGTTTACTGTTACTGTAATGAAAAATATCAACATTTTAAGATTTTTTTCCACAGAAAACATTTATATATGCCATTCTCAAACTATAACATTATCTGTAATAAATAAATATACTATTTATAAATCAAAACAAAACAAAAATATACATTGAAGAAGCATAACAGGTTTAGAAATAGAGACTTTCTCAGAATATGGAACAATTTTTAAGTGTCCTTGTGAAAAGATCTGATAAACCATAACTGTATAACTTTTTCTCTACATTCAGGAATGCTAGTACTACTTTTCCTGATTACAGTAATATTCTAAACCTCAAAAACTCAGTGAACTGATGAATAATTGCAATGGGAAATGTGAAATAGCCTAAAGCTGAATTAATTATGGTTTTTATGTCTGCATGCTAAGGATATGTCCATATAGGTATGTAGTTAAAAGAATAAGAAAGTTGAAAAATGAATCATTAAGATGACTACGAAATGTGAGAATAAAGGTTACACCTGCAAATATAATTCAGCCCCCAGGCAGATAAACATCATGTAATGTGGCACAATAATACTATTAGAAGCTATTTTTTGCTATAGGACAGCCAACATTTATTTCTGTTTTTCCTAACTTTTTGATTGCTTTGTAACTCTAATATTCACCAGTGTATCATTTTATGCACAAAAGAGAGAAAAATCATAGCACAGAAAAATAATAGTCACCCCCTGAAGTCATTGACAGGCTCAGGTTCTTAGGATCTTTACAAGAATTTCAGTACACTTATCATATGAATTAATTGAGTGAAATATGGCACTAAGGTGGCTGTTAAGTTCTCCATTAGCCTAGCTTTACAGAAGGACGGAGACATTCGGAGTTGTGAGACACTATCACAGATACTTTCATAAATTAAAAAAGAACATTAAATTCAGGAAGAACAGTTTTCACCTAAATCTCTGAAGAGAAGTTTGTCGGATGTGAAAGACTTCTACACTCCTTATTATTGTCATTTGACTTTCTTCTGACACTACCTTTCTGTGCTTAGTGTCTGCTCCTGTTTTTTTTACCATTGACATTCCAACAATCCTATGCTTAGTCCATCCACTTCATGGCTTCTACTACATATTTACTCTCTCCTACCATTGCCTAATTTGGTCCCTGCACATCTCCTCCATTGCTGTACCTGGCCATCCTCTTCCACAATCAACTCCTCTCTCTACTAAACTTTGCCATTTCCCTTCTTTGTTAATGTCCCTCTCTGGTCTTTTTTTCCTGATCTTCCCTACCACACAGGCCTCCACATCTCCAATTCATATACAGTAATGCCTATTAATTAATGAGAATATTTTTTCTACTAATCAATCTATTTTCAGCTATCAGGCAAACTTAAAAAAAATTCTACTAAAACAGAAGAATCGTAAATGTAAAAAAGCAACCAGCATGACTACTTCAAATATGCAGAACAAGATCTCTTCCTCAAATTCCATTCTAATAAAAAACCACAAATGCACTCATTGCTATATCATTAGGCAAATATTCAGGATGGGAATTTTAAGTTTAAATGGCTTAACATTGGCAAAATTAAGAGCAACTGAAAGCATGATTTTCCTTCAGGAAGCATCTAAGAAAATAAACTGCCTAGAAATGGAAGATCATGACCTTGCAATGAAATAAATTTTGTTTAGAATTAAGGAACTATTAACAGATTAAAATTGCAAGGTATATCTGAAGATTATCTAATCCAACCTCTTGTTAAAAGCAGGGTTAATTTCAAGGTTAAGTCACATTGCTCATGTCTTGTCTAGATGAGTTACGAAAATATCAAAGAGTGGAGATCTCACAGCCCTTCTGGACAGCCTCCTCTGATGCTCAGCTTCTTTCACTGTCAAGAATTTTCTCCTCAATGTCAACCACAATTTCACTTATTTAGTTGTTTTCTTTTTATCGCCCTAGATACCTCAGAGGAGAAACCTGTCTTACAGCCCTGATTTGTTTAAATGAGATCTATAAGACAATCCCATCCTGTATCCTTTTATTCTCCAGTTTAATCAGACTCAGCTCCCTTAGTCATTTCATTGCATTCTCTGGTTTGTCAACATCTATCTTATACTAAGACATCAAATATGGGACACCAATTTCCTGTCACGTTGCAGTTTTCCAGCCTCATAAATACCAGGACAAATGGTATTCCCCTTGCTCTGATATAATGGCTGTACAACATCCTGGCAAAAGTGGCCCAGTATGCAGCTGACTGTCATCACTGCAAATGCACAATGCACTTACAGTTTACAGATTTCACTGATTCTTTATCAGCTACACAAAATACTTATATAATCATTCTAATTCATTATTCTTGTATGCACTATTTTTAAAATGTGTTTCATTCAAGAGCTTTGGCCAATTTTCCCATATATATGAATATAAAATTATTTTCACAGTTTGATTATGAATCAGAAAAATTCAACACTTAAAAAAATCAATTAATAAAGAGTATATGTTATTTCCAACTACTTTTAGTAAAACCTGTGGTTTCAGCTGCAAGAAGCAAGGTTTTCTGAACATGCAGGAGTCCTTTGCTATCTGAAGGCAGTGTTCCCAGGTTGGTACTGACATGGAACAGGCCCTGAGTTCACTGTTGTTTTTTAAAGACACCACTGTACTGCAGATATCACAGCAGCCTGTCAGCATTTAACCTCAGCAGACAGCTCAGCTCCATACAGCTGCTCATTCACTCCTCCACAGTGAGATGAGGAGAGAAGTGAGAGGGCAAAAGTGATAAAAAACGGGAGTTGAGATAAAGACAGTTTAATAGGTAAAGCAAAGCTGCACACACAAGCAGAGCAAAGCAAGGAGCTCATTCACCACTTCCCGTGGGCAAGCAGGTGTGCAGCCCTCTCCAGGAAAGCAGGGCTCCATCAGGCATAACAGTGACTTGGGAATACAAACACCATCATTCCAAACACCCTTCCTGTCCTCCTTCTTCCCCCAGATTTAAATGCTAAGCATGACACCATACGGTGTGGGATATCCTTTTGATTAGCTGGGATCAGCTGTCCTGGTTGTGTCCCCTCCCAAATTCTTGTTCACTCCTAGTCTCCTCACCCGCTGTGTGGGTTAAAGAGCAGGAAAGGCCTTGAGACAGTGTAAGCATTTCTCAACAGTAACTAAAACTTTTCTGTGTTATCAATACTCTTTTACTCACTAATCCAAAAGACAATAATATATATAGGGTTTTATAAAGAAAATAAATTCTGTTCCTGTCAAAACCAGCACCGGAACACAAACTGAAATCCAGAGAGGGCATGGGTAAGAGCCATCTTCTATATTATTGTCATAAATAAGCAATTCTTTCCTTGTCTTTCCTTCCTCTTTCAGTAAGAACTTTATCTATCATAGATGAGGAATTAATTGTCAGGCATAATTATGATGTCATATTTAGCACTAAGAAAATTTTGAATCTCCCTCAGCTTACAGAATAAATGTCTGCTCCTCTTTTAGAATAAAAACAAAAATGTAGGGAAGCTTCTGTCTAGCTCAGTAACAGATGCTGTTATTGATTCTGATCCAGTTGTTGGCACTGCCTTCCCTCCCCACTGTTACCACAACAAGAGAAAAAAAAGAAAAGTTTAATTTAGCTCTTAACCTTCAGCCCCTCTGAGGAATGTGTCATCATTTCCATGTGTTATGCCAATTGATTTCATATGCATTATTTTGCTTTCATCCCTGAAGTGGTTTTTCCATGTTTAAAGCAATTAAAGCAAATAGAAAGTAGAATTGCAGAAATCTGAATGGAAACCTTGACATCAGGGAATAGGTAATTATATGCCTTGGGGCAGGATCCGGTGGGAACAGACGTACTTGAAGTGGGACTTAAGTGACATTTATTTGTGTATCTCAAACTTCAGTTTTGCATCTTCTTCTTCAACAGCTGTCTGCTTATTATAATTTGACCTTTGAGCAGTTTTAACAGGCCTAAGGATCGTAATGCTGAGCTATATTCAATCTATGAAACAATTATGCTTCTACCTGAGTCCTGTGAGAGGCCTTATCAAGATCCCTGTGAAATACAGTGAAGGTTATCACTTAAAAAATATATATGTGTATATATGGCATCTCTGGTAATCAGAGCTCACTGAGCAAACAGAAAGCCTGCATTCAGTTCTTTCCTCTGTCAGAGGGAGTTTAACCCATCAGACTAAAGGCACTACACTGGACCTAGGAATACTTCCATCTATTTTACTGAGACTTTTATTGAAAGGAACAGGGACAGTATCTTATTCTATAGTCTATTTGTTAGGGAATTTTAGCTGTGTAAAGAAATCTTGGTTTGCAGTCACTTAGGTTTTACCATGTATACACTTGGCATATTAGACTAAAAGTCTCAGCAATAAGTATGAATAACCATCTATCTGTCACTCAAAACCTCTCCTTCTCCTTCTGTTCCAGGAAGAAAAACTCTTTTTCTCATCCAATAAATTCCTAATCCTTAGCAATCACCCTTGGGATGTTTTCTCATGTTTAGTAAGAACTATGATACAGCATCGATGGATGTGGTTTATGTGCTTTAGATATCATTTTAGAGAACACATGGGACCTTTGACTCAGTTTCTGTCCCATTTTGGTCAGACGTGATCCAATCTAGTCTGGCACCTGCTGGCTTTATTAGCACAGCACTTTCCTCAGGGTAATACTTTAAGAATAAAGAGTACAGTGAAGTGAACCCTGCTTCTTCTTGAAGTACATAACTCTTGTTGCGCATTTATGTCATGTGAAAAGGGGAGATTTCTTTGACCCTCAGTGTTTGATTTGTGTGTCAGTGCCCCGGGAAAGCTTAGACTCTCATGCCCAACCAGTCTGTCACTGTTAAATTGCTGAATTTAAGCTCTTTACCTGATGCACTTGGAGGTGGCATGCGCAAGGGTCTTCTTTACACTGTTTATATATAATCATAGAATTTTTTAGGTTGGAAAAGTCATCTAAGATCACCAAAAATTAGTCCAACTACTAACCTAGAACTGCCAAGTCCAGCAGTTAGCCATGTCCCTAAGGGCCACACCTACACATCTTTTAAATACCTCCAGGAATGCTGGCTTGATCACCTCCCTGCAGAGCCTGTTCCAGTGCTTGATAACCCTTCAGGTGAAGAAGTTTTTCCTAGTACCTAGGAAAGTACCATTGAAGCCATTTCCTCTTGTCCTGTCTTATGCAGTATATAAACATGAAAAGTTTAAACTCATTAGGCAAATGTTCCAGGGCAATAGCTCATGTCAAACTTTGAGTCACAGTCTACTTGCTCTCTTTCTCACTTTGTGAAAAATCGCTTCCTGAGCAGAAATTAATCTGTGATCACAGAGAGAAAAAACACATTGTGATCTGATTTGCTGTTACACCAATGAGTTGTTACAGTGAGAAATAGGGTAAGATGTGTTTCTCACTGTGCTTGATATTATAAGCATGCATTTCATCTAATGAATTTCTAATGACAAATATGTGTACAATACAAGATTAGAACCCGCTATCTCTTATGTCCAGACTCTCAGAAATCTGTTTAGGTGCCACAATACTCAGACTGAACACAATTTATTGTGGGATTTTTAGATATGTTTCTGTGCAACTTCTTCTGAAATCATCAGTATCTCAAAGATGAAAATGTAATATCAATTAAAACAATAGCAAAACCAAAAAAATAGCAATTTTTTTTAAGTTCTTTTGCTTTTAATTACATAATTTTGAATGTGGAAAATAATGATTGCTTTGCCAGAGTTCATTGGAACACCACAGGTTAATTTCTATTTAATTACACTGAGAGTACTACCACTTGGTACCTGTAATTTAGGTTTTAAACATTTTATCACAGACCAGTGATAATTTTGCATAAGTTCACTTGTAATAACAGAGTAGTTACAGATACTGACGTTTGTAAAGTTCTGAAAACAATTCTAATCCCAGCTTTCAACATAATATTATTAAAATAATATTTGTGGTAATGAATACTATCCATTTAATGGTTAGCATTCATCATTTCCTTGCTATTAGACTTTAAAAAAATGTTGAAGCATATTAAGTATATGAATGTTAATTAAATAATTCAGCATTTATGTAGCAGGAAGACAAATACTATGCATGCATAAAGGGCAGATAAATCTGGGGGTTCTTTTTTTTTCCAGAATGAAAATGCTGAGCAAGAAACAAGACACAAATCAGAATGCCTTCCAACTCTGCTCTATAAAAATATATAGCCACTCTATCAAATAATTTTCTATGAAAGTTCATCTGCTTTGTGAGCAATAAAATGAAATGCTGATTTTGGAGTTCTAACTTCTTCTTGGCATGCCTACTGTTCCACTTAGAAATTTTATAACAAAAGATAACACAGCATCTACATGAATATATACAAAATTATTTTTTGTCTAGATAATGATTTAGTAGTCTAATAATCCATATTGCTTGAGTAATTCAGAAAAGTCTCATTAAAATGAGTAAAACTTGTGTATGAGGTTTTTCTGGTTGGGTTTGGTTTTTTGTTTTTGTTTTTGGGGTTTTTTTAAATTTATTTATTTTATTTGCTGGTTTTGTCACGTCTGTCCCTCCACCCCTCTCCCCCACAATTAGTTCTCAATTTTCAATTGTTTCCCCTGTATTTATGCTCAGTGTTTCTCTGGGTCCCTACAAAGAATGACCATTGCAGGCTCCTTCTAGAAGGAGGGTGCAGGATTACATTGAGTTACCACCACTCTGACTTCTTTGCTGGGCTCATGGCAATTTCTTCTTTCACCTCAGCCTTGGGTACATCTGGATTTAGTTTTATAATTTCTTACCACAGTGTTTTTGCTTCACCATCCCCCAACTGTTCATCTGAACTAGATCCAGTCAGGAGTTCCCTTGTGGTGTCTGAGCAGACACTCGTCTGATGAGTCTCTAATGTCAAGCATATGAACATTACAGGAGTTGGTAACCAATACTCGTAACCTTCAGTTCCAGAAATCTGTCTCAGTTACTGCAGCAAAGAGAGTGAAAGACTGTCTTGTTATGGAATTCCCTTAGAAACATGCACTCATGAATGGTTATAAGATCTGAAGTCCCATAACAGCAAGTCAGGGTATTTTTTTCTTTTATATCTGGTTCAGTTCCTGTATTTATTGCATTTATTGACTAGAAGTAAGAACAGATCATTTATTTTCACCTTTTTTTTTTTTTTTTTTTTTT